>VZRW01004444.1:338502-370286 GCA_013398125.1 Aegotheles bennettii | reverse complement strand
CACCCCTCCCCGCCCCGCACCCGCTGCACCGCGCCTCGGGCTGCGGCTGCCGTCTGGCAGCCCCGGGGCGCCCGCCCGCCTGTATTTATACACAAACGCACAAAATGTGGATCCCGAGGCGCAGAAACACGCGTGGATACACACGCGTGTGTAAATACATGTAAATATATGTACATTTATACACATAGGTGGGTCCTGCTCCCGTTGAGGCATGGAGCCTTATCTGAAGGAACACGCTGGTTGTACTCGTTCTGCCTCCTGGGCTCCGAAGCAGTTGGGAAAAGTGCAGCGAATAGGAGAATTCCCAAGAAGACACGTTTCTGGTGGCACTTCTGCTCCTCTGGGGGTACAAAGCAGCTGGTGGCTGGGGAGGGCTCCTCCTGACACAGGGGTTAATGATCACCCCGCACAGAACTGCACCCGCTGCCTCCTGAACTGGGAGTCTGTGTTGTTTGGAAAAAACACCTTCCAGTTCTGCTGTAATGCTGCTTCCACACACCACTGTGAATACAGTGCAACATCCTTTTCTGCAACCATTTCACCTCATTTGGGGATTGTGAGACCGGTTCCAAACTCACTAAGGACCAGGGAAAGGACTCCAATGTTTCTTTCAGCTCTGGATCGAACATTTCTAAGAATCAGGGCAAGGAAAATGTCGAAACAGAAGACTTTAAGAGATCATGAACATTTGTCTCTTCAAAGCTGGTGCACGAATGCTTTCCAGAACCCTACTGTCACACTGGCACACTGGAGATCTGATTGCTGATTTCTGTGTCAGTGGGGTCAGATTCTGGTTCCAGACCTGGGCTGAAGAGCCTGAGGAGCAGCAGCTGGGGGGGATTCTCTAAGATTGGTTACAGCTGTGGGTGATGTTGGTACTTGACTTCTGGATAGTTTAGTGGCTTTTAAAAAAATCTTTGCTGTCTGATCTAAAGCACCATAGTTTTTTACATTAATATTTTAGTATGTTAAGTTACCCTTAGTCCTCCAGACTCGGTGTGCAGTCATCTTCTGAACCTGCACAGACCTCAATGGGAAAAGGCAATGAGTCAACGTTGCTGGAGTGTGTGTTACAGGCTCAGAATGTTTCACACTTGAGACAACGACTGCTATTTGGTGTTCGTGTGCCACCACTCCCGGTGGCTTCCTAGGCTGTGACTTAGACACTCAAACACTGCAGAACTGTCAAAATAGCTGGTATTCCGATTTCTGTAGCTTCCATCAGGAAGAAAGCAGAAGGGTTGGGTTTGCTGGCCCAAGTGCTGGAGACAGGAAGAGGTGTTTAGCTGAAACAAGATGAAATCTAATAAATAGAAGGCTTCCTTTGTTTTGCAGTATGTCTGTTGTGTTTGGAAAGCCAATAAAAGTAATCTCTTGGTTTACTTTGGTGCATAAATTCACTTCAGTCACACGTATATTAGACAAAAACATGCTGCTGTATTTTCATCTGTCCTCAGCTTTCTTCTGAGCTCATGCGTCCCGAGGGGTGAATTAATATTTCACATCTCACACTACACAAGGGTTGGCACCTGGCTGCCCTGCCCTAGGAACAATCCATGGCAGAGCTGTCATGCTGGCAGTCATCATTTCTGTCCTCTAGCTCCCAGCGTGCTGCTGGGAAGGTGGAAGGTGAGCGGTGGCCTACGAGGTACGCTGTGCTTTAGATTATTTTCATGCTGCTTACAACCTCAGGCTGGGTCAGTCAGTATATCCATGGGGCAGAGTATGAGGCATGCACATCTCTATTCTTACTAGGGCAAGGGGAAGCAGTGAACTGTTGAAGCTTCATCTTGCTTAGACACTGTAGGAATATGGAAATGCCACACGGTGATTAATGAAACTCTCCCATCCTTTCTGCACTGTTCCACATCACAGGGAAAGCACTTCACCTCATCCTGCATGGTGAAGAGCCCAGTTTTTACCTGCTGATGACACACATAGAAAGAAGGAACAGACCAAACTGATCTGCTGCAGGTGACAGCAGCCTGGTTGGGGTTTTGTGAACTATGAACAACACTTGGTGGTCTGTAGAGCACTTCTGGATCATTTCTAAGGAAGATACGTGGTTGGTTTTGATATATAATGCCCTCAAAGTTCTGGATGTTGGCCAGATCCAAGCCAGCTCTTGCGTTTGTTACCAGAGACTACTGTGAGAATCAATGTAGTATTGACCGAAAAGGGCAATTAGAACCCAGTTTTGTCACCTTGTGCATTGCAAAACCTACCTGTTTTTTCAGCCTTTTCCTAAGAGGCAAGCTGACTTGGCTTTTTGAGTCACTGGAAGTGGAAAACATTTCTCCATGGAGAGTTGGGCAGTAAATGGATCTAGGCTACACTAAGCAGGAGCCTCTCTACCTTTTACAAGACCTTAGTAGTAGTCTTGAATTAAAGGGCTACTCGGAGTTTCAGAACATCTATTTTTATAGATGCGTGTGGCTTTTCCATTTAATAATTATTTATCTTTCACTCTCCATCTCTGTACTTTACTGAGCTCAGCACTTGCTTTCTGTATCTCCTCACCTCCCACAGTTTCAAACACTTGCTGCCTGATGCATTGGCTGGAGATCATCTTTGGAAGCAATATTTTTCACAGAACTAAAGCTTTGCAGATTTGTGACAATTTTAGAATTAAGCATGATTAATGTTTGGCATCAATAGAATTTTTGTCTGGGTTTTTTTTTTTATCTGAATAAGGATTGTAAATTTCTTAATATTTTATCCATATTTAGTATTGCCTACTGCTTGTAACAGAATGCCATGCTCTATCATCTGAGGCAGGGAGAGAAATCGTTTTTCTTCTCACCCCCTCTGACAGTGCAAGTGAGGACTCTGCATAAAGCTCTTGAGAAATTTCTGCAGACTCATTCTAGCAGGCACAGCTTGTTAATGCCACCACAGAAATGTGTCTAGAGATAGGAAAGCAGTGATGTGGGCAGGACAGAAGAGGTCCTGCAGAAAATGGTGGGAATGGCCAGGCTTGAACATAAAAATTCAACAGAGTGTTTTCCTCCTCTCATGGATCTCTGAAATAAATTCACCCCTTTTTCTAGATTTTGGGGAAAGACAAGGTTTGAAAACAGTGAAAGTATTTTTTTCCAAATCGTGCACAGATTTCATTTGGAATCAGTGTGGGGACTCCATTCATATTCCTATTCCAATAATTATAGACCAGGTTTCTGTGAGGCTACTGAAATACTATTTGAACGGATCTCATGAGCATCGTAATGAGCGTTTGTTAAAATTAATTGTGATTTTAAAGTTTGCATGCATTCTGATTGAGAACAAACAAAAGAGATAGTTCTGATATATACCACTTCCACCCTTAGACAACTTTAGCTGCGAGTCTGGATTCACCTAACTAAGGCACCCAGAGCAGAGTCGAGTCCTTCAAGGGTAAATTTAAGTTATAACGCTAATCACTCAATGCCAAACCTCCTGCTCGGGTCTAACCTTCGGACCAGAGAGTGTTTTGGCACTCAGACTATTTTAATCAAAATTCTATCTGTATAGAAGGCTATTTAATTGTGTAATCTATTGGAGAAAAAAAAATCAGATGAGAAGAAAATTACATTAAGGCCTTGACCCCAAGTCACTTGTCAGACAAGACTGCTACTGAAGCAATTAGGAGATTTGACCAAAAAATAATATGGTTAAAGTGGCTAATTTGCCAGCAGAGAATGGGGGTGGGTCTTCTTCAGTCCTCTGCTGAGACATTAAGAGCATTTGAATCCTTTGCGTCTCTCTTCTATTCTAAGCCTTCCAGGAGAGCATGAGACTTCTGTGACCTACTGAACTTCTATATTAATACTAATGAATCCCTCCAGTGAGCAAGCAACGTGCTTTTCAGCCGGCGTGGATTTATAACAGGTCAGCTGGATCCTTCCAGCTTTTGACAAGTCATTCATTTCCTCCATCAGTACTGCATCAACTCTGATTTATCTATTCTTCATCTAAAATTAGAGCCATCTGAAGACTATTATATAGGCAAAATTTCAGGGAAGGGGGTTGGTGCATATTTATGAGGAATTCACTGACTGTTTCTCTTATGATCTCTAGTAAGCCAGAGTTCTCAGGAGCTTCCTGAAACACCACCCCCCATCTGGCCATGCTTCCGCCTCACCCCTCTGTACCGCATCCTTCCTGTTACCTCAGAAAAACTCCAGGATTTTTCCTTCAGGAGCCCGTGGATGGTAACAGTGTGGAAATGACACAGGAAAGGTTTCAGAGCTTCTTCCAAACAGTCTGCTGCATGCTTTGCCAACAGGTATACAACAATGATATATTGAAAAACCCAACAGCAAAACAATAAATCACAAACCACCTGCAAAACCTCCACAGCACTCACATATCCACTCTGTTATTTCATTCTAGATGTGCAAGTTGGAGCCTGCTCTTTTCCAGAGGAGAATAGTGCTCGAAAGGTTACCGTGCAGCTACTCCCAGTTGGCTGCAAACGTCCTGGTACACCCTCCTGGTGCAATGCAGAAGTACCAGGCCAGCTACTGCAACCCACGTAGCTATTGTTTTATCTTTCCTGGTCACCTTGGCTAACAGACTTATTCTGAGCCAACTCCTCCGTCGGTTTCTCACAAAACCCACAATTATATAAGGCTGGATCAGTTCTCAGGCAAAATACAAATATTTTTGAGTTCCCACAAGTTTCCTTTTGCAAACTGTTTCAGAAAAACAAAGAAAAGAAAACAGACCCAACCCTTCTCCCCCAGTGTCTCAGTACTTGCCCACGCAACAGAATGCTGAAGATTTCCCAAACCAGTTAGCAATTTCTGTTGTACAGGTGACCTGATTGACCGAGGCATCCTTAAAAACCCCTTCTCTGTAAAAATGTACTCAGTAAAATTGACACCACTCGGAAGGAAGTATTTTTAATTCTCCTTGCTGCCATTGCAAGCATTCAATGCTTGTTTTAGGAGTTCTGCAAATGCCCAGCATCAGGGCGCTGGCAGCATTACACAGCTCTGATCCTGTTCAGTGAAATCAAGGGAAGTTTTGATATTCACTGCAGCTGTATTAGCCCTGATATTATAACTGTGTTTATTTCCCAAGGAACTTTCCTGATACTCTTTATGTTCATATTGCCATTTTCTAAAGTAAGAGCTTGGTTCTGTTCAGAGCCTATAGCATTCTTGCTGGCCTGCCTGATGAAATGGAGTTTAGATGTATTACAGAGTGTGTGTATGCACAGGCATTTTGCTTAGTGCAATTCCCAGAATCCCTTGAAAAGGAAAAGCCAAGATGTAAGCAAAAATAAAGACAAAAATTATAGCTGAATTCCACAATTCACTCCTAGCCATAATTCTGATACACCCAGTCAAAGAATGCTTACATTAAATAGTAATTCACATTCACCAGATCTGGTCTCCTCCTATTTTGCTCAGCTCTAGGTTATAATGCACACTTATTCTTGAATCAGTTATGCGAAAGCATGGTATTATTATATATGAACTGGAAGTTTAGTAAACAGCTTTCTTGTGTATTTGTTTGTGTTGTTTTAAATGCAAGCTGTCACTCGCCTAAGATTTTTTTCGATCCATGTGAGTTTTCGTTATATGAAGTCTTCACTCCTGGTAATATTCAGGACGTGCTCTGCTCTTGCTTTCCATCACAGTGCACTCATTAGCAGTTCCGTAAATAGCTGCTTCAAGTGCCAGACCTGAGGCTCCCTTCTGGACTTCTGATTTGGGCAGAACTCCGCACTGATTTCATCTGGGAGTTTTTCTTGAGTGAGTGTTCCAAGAGGCTGCACGTTTTCATTCGCAGAGCTTCCTGTCAAACAGTGACAAGTACACTGACAATATGAATTTAACAACAACAACAAGAAGCAATAGATTTGTAGTCAGTTCCCACTGGAGGAAAAAATTGCCTTTTTATACTAATTTTAGTGTTTTCTGATGATAACTAAGAATCTAACAACAGTTTAAAGACATAGCATACTACAGACAACCAGTGTGTGCCCTACCAGTTAGTACTTGCACTGCTACTATGTGAACATAGGTATAAACAGCCCCAAAACTAGTGGAATTTTAAATTAATATCTTAATGATGTTTTTCAAATGGATAGATAAGCTTGTTGCAGAAAGCACTTACTAGAGATTCACCTCCTCTAACACCTCTTTGCAAAGACCCAGAAACAGCACCTATTGGGTATTACACTGCTCTTCCACTCCACCTCCATTGAGAGCCAAGGTTCCCTCTATTTTATATCTAATCTATGTAATGAGATTCTTCACGTAAGTCCTGCAACTAGCAACAACTAATTAGGTCAAATTAACAGCACATATGTTACTGGTTCTATTTTGAGATTAAACCTTCAGGACGGAGCTGCCCCCCTCTTTAAGGTAACAGTTACTGGGTGTTAGAAGTAAAAATACAACTTTCTGCTGTGCTGTGTTTACTATTCCTTTAGTCAGCCCTCACCACTAAGGCAGATTTCCGGTGGCCTTCAATGCTATATTTGGTTTCTAGTCAGCTGTGCTTCCCTTTCATCCTAAACAATTTGCATAAACCTGCATAATGCTATTTAGCTTATGCCCCACTGTTACTATAAATGGATGAACTGGAATTTCAGCTTAGCAAAGCAACTTAATTCTCTTCTTGTCTCATTCTTTTTTTGCTGCTTACATGCTGTGCGTGTGTGTCTGTGTGTGTGTGTGAGGGTGTGAAAGAGGGATCGTGCACTCAAAAGGAATTTCAAGGGATAAGTGTTGCTGTTCTTGTTAATGACTGGGGGAAATGCAAAATTTTCTGAGCTGATGGAAGAGTAGGAGCCTTAGGAACCACCCAAAACATGACAGCATTTCCCGCATACGTGCGTGTACATGTGTGTGAATGTGAGTGTGTATGTTTGTAAATGTGGAAAAGCTGGACTTTAATTTATTTGTATTTATTTGTATTTATTTTTTAAGATAAAAAAAAAGAAAGCATTTTACATTTTCCCTCTTGTGAGACAAGTTGAGAGTTATGCAGCCAGGTGGTGATGTTACTAAAACGACATCTCATACTTCTCACACATAGCTTTCCTTTGTTTTTTCTGGTTTTATTTCCTTGTTCAACGACCTGTTTGCTTGTCAGCCAAGATTACAGTTGAAAATTGGGTTGTTTCTTTAAGAACCTACAGGTGAAATTAAAAAAAACCTCATAGAACATAGAATATATCTAGTTGGGACTCATAAGGATCATCTCATTGTTTTGAATCAAAATAAAGGTCGTGTTTGGATTTTATTTAAAAATAGGCGTTTTTTTCTCACAAGTTTTGTTGGCAAAAATCATAAAAAATATGGTAGTTTAAATATAGGTCTGCATGCCTAAAAAATTAAGTTTATATTTGTTACAGCTATTTTTATAGCACTTTATTAGTTAATCTCTGGGAATACTTCCCCTCCTCAGCTCTGACAGCACTTCAGAGCGCAGGGACGCATTACTCTAAGGAGAGCTTACCGTTGTTTTTAGCTCTGGAGTGAGTACATACAAGCCTGACTACGTCTATTATAGACTGGGTCTTATCCTCTGGTCGGAAATATATCTCACTTCTCTAAACAAGGTTAAGTGCTATTTTTCTTCCCTTAATCCTGCTTAGCAAGACAGCGTGGTAGTCTGGGCAGTTTAAATATTCCAGTTAAGTGGGAGAAAGGTCACTGCAAGATGACTGAAAAGGGATCAGGTGGTACTAAAGGGCAAACGTGTTTTCCTAGAGGATTTCTAAAGGATTTCCAAAGGCTTTTTGGGAAAGCAGTGCATTACTAACATTAAAATAAAAAATTTTGGGGGAATATTCAACTTCCACCACAGTGATGCAAACTGGGTGTATTTTTCAAGTAGGTTTTGCAGTTTTGTCTAGCACTGACACACTCTTTTGGCCCCACACCCTACTCACTCTACTCCCTCTAGCCCCAGGTGCTGCTCTGCGGTGCCCAGGGATGATTTCTGCCTCGTGGTGGCCAGCTCTGATCATTGCACTGCATAAGAAAACTCCCTCTGATTTCGGTGGAAGCATCCTACAGGGCTCAATCGAGACCTTAAGGAAGACAACTGGATATTTTCCATCAGCTCTGCACGGTTTTATGTCTGGCTCATAACTTTTGGGCCCCTGCATCCAAGACATACGTGTGACTGGCTTCTTCAGCGAGATTTGCAATAGCCCCTGCAGTCAGGATGGTTGCTTCCAAAGGTCAGTGTGTCCCCAAGACAGACATACCCACCAAGTAAATACTGAAGAGAAGTGCCCTGTTCAATGAGCATTCAAAATTGTCACCTGTAGGTAATTATTTTGCTTCCCTCAAGAGACCCAGGGGGCTTTCTCCAAGGACCTGGTAGGAAGAAGCAGCAGAGATATTCCAAAAAGTGATGAGAGCACTTTCTGAGGATGTAGGAAACTGAAGCACCATCCCTGGTGGTGCAGGGATTGCATGCACCATCTCACACACCCCCAGTATGTGCTGGGAGATACTCAATTTGGCAGAGATGAACCCGGGGGTCCTGGTGGACACCAAATTGAGCATGAACCAGTGATGTGGCCTTGCAACAAAGAAGGTAATTGTATCTTGGGTTACATTGGAAGAAATTCTGCCAGCAGGCTGAGGGAGGTGATCCTCTCCTTCTGCTCAGCACTGGTGAGGCCATACCTTGAGTACTGTGTCCAGTTCTGGGCTCCCCAGTACAAGAGAGACATGGGTGTACAGAAGCAAGTCCAGTGAAGGACCACAAATATGACTAAGGCACTGGAGATCTCTCCTGGGAGGAAAGGCTGGGAGAGCAGGGACTGTTCAGAGAGGAGAGGAGGCTCAGGGGGATCTCACCAATGTCTATAAATACCTGAAGGGAGGGTGCAAAGAACAGGGATCTAAACTCCTTTTAGTGGTGCCCAGTGACAGGACCACTGTCCATTGCCCAGAGGCACTGGGCACAAACTGAAACACAGGAGGTCCCCTCTGAATATCAGGAAAGACTTTTTTACTGTGAGGATGACCCAGCACTGCCACAGGTTGCCCTGGGAGGATGTGGAGATATTCAAAAGCCACAAGGACATGGTCTGGGGTAACCAGCTCTAGGTGGCCCTGATTAAGCAGGAGGGTTGGACTAGATGACCTTCAGAGTTCCCTTCCAATCTCAACTTCTCTGTGATGCTGCAGTTCTGTGAGGTATATGGAGAGGAGGCTGCAAACCACTCTGGTGCAGTCCCACTCCAAGTGGAAGGCTGTTTTGTGCAGGAACTGTCTCCTCCATTTTCAACATGGTGTTAAGAAAGAAAAATAAAATTTGCTCTACCTGTCAAAGGCAAAGCAGGTTGGAGAATGCAAGATCTGCCCTAAGAAACATGTCTGAGGATTGCAAATTACAGACGTGTGAGTGCATTTTGTAATACACCTGATCCTGCAGGGGCCTGATGTACTACAAGTTTCTCATGGGATTACAGAACAATTACAGCAACAATTGCTTTACAGATGCTAGCTGGGCATACCCATGACTTGGGTGGCAGAGGGAAACCCTCAGGTCTCTAGAAAATATGCCAAAGAGGTATGGAAACATTATTTTAGCACTCCAGTTTTATGCAGCAGTCAAATAGGAGATTGGAGGACTGTAACTGCTGTTTAGGTTCTGAATTTGGTTGCCTAGATGGTGGTATCTGACCTAGAGTGTGAAAATTTGTATGCATGAGCAGAGAAGCAAGAAAACTGTGCTATCGAGCTGACCTTCACAAATTTTGAAATATTCTGCCTGGAAACAATTCCATAGTACAGCTTTAGAAAGTTCTCATGTGTAATGATCTGATTTTGTAGCCTTTGCATTTTGTGCAGAAGTGAGTATTATTTCTTCTTTCAAATACATTGTGATTTATGAAACTTGCACATTCACAATATTATTTTTCCCCCATCTTTAATCAGTCACATGATTAAACAACAAAAAAAACTATTAAAAGAAATGTGAACAACATGAGATACTATTTACTCACCATATCTGAACAGCATTTGTTTTGGTTCAGTAGAATCCTTGTGTGTGCCTCATACTGTTGTACCCTGGTAATTTCAGTGAAGCTCTTCACAGATCCCTTTACATTAAATGTTTCTCTTCACCTTACACAGTATTTCAATTACACGCAGTAGATGAAATGCCCTTCTAAAATTTCAGTATTTGAAGTGGATCAGCTTGGCTTTTGAATAGGTTTTCAAAACCTGGTTATCATCAAGGGGAACTTTTTTTAACCTAAGGAGTTTTATGCATACATTTATGGTAATGAGTACAAGGTATTATGCCTGTCATAATACAGAGCAATTCAGTCAGTATTATTTTCATAAATATTTAAAACCTGGCACACCTACAGTGTAGGCTAGGGGTATTCTAGTAGAGTCATTAAAAAAAGGGAAAAGCTGTGTGATCTTCATCTAGATAAACTTGGTTAAAATAGCAGTGAAGATGAGACACTCGGCCTTTATTTTGAATTAGCAGTGAAACTCAGGTTTCGAGATAATTAGAATAAAAACTGAAGGCGTCTTTTCTTCACTGCATTTTTAACATAATTTGACTAGATTGGCTTAGTCACTTCGAGTTTGGAACAAGTTTTTCTTCCATAGTGTAAACACGGCTCATGTGAGAATACATCCATACATACCACATCTCCCAGGAGACTGCAACCAAGATGCACTCTTGGACACAGATTTGGTCAACCTGATCTAGTGAAAGATGTTCCTGCCCATGGCAGGGAGGACCTTTGAAGGTCCCTCCAACCCAAACTATTCTAAGATTTTGTGCTTCTATGTTCCAGCTGATGATTGTAATCAGCAAAGACAATATCAAAGTAAGTCCTCTATATCCAAAGGTGGGAACCACAACAGACATACCTGGGACACTGAACTGTGGCAGAATTGTGGGGAGGGAAAGGTAAAATACATATAGCAGCACCGAGTCAAGTAGGTTGCTCCAAAACGACTTCCTTTTCTATTTGTTTGTTCAAAAGTGGTGTTCAGTATTAGACCCTGCTCTTCCTTTTGTCTTGTATTTGTAAACCCCATCTGGCTAAATTCATTGCAAAATGCATTTTTTTCCTGAGACAAGAACAGAGAACATGAGTTGAGGAGCCTTTCAGTTACCTTTTTAGGTGTCTCTATTTATTGGACACCCAACTCCATATAACCTTGGACAGAATGAAAAACACTTTCTAGCCCCAAAGACACATGTCAATAAATGGAGCAAACCACTTTTTCTTTCCTTCCACTTGCTTTGGTATCACTGCTGTCTCCTGTGGGGAACTAGAATAGTCTGTTGGGAGGTTTTGCCAGAAGAGCAACCTTATATATATTTGATGTTGTTGCTAAATGGCATTGTGCTCATCATTTGTGAATCACTGAAGCTTGCATCTGTTTCTTGTAGCTGGGTTTTGGGGCCTAAAGGTTTATTTTAATGGCCCTTTAAACTCCCACCTGGCTATTTTGTTGTTTACACTAATGTATTTGTGCTCCATTTCTAGATTTTTCTAAGGCAGGTGAAAGCATACAGTCCTTTCCATTATCCACCATGAGACACCCATTGAAAATATACCAAGGACTCATGGCAACAGGCAACTAGTTCAAAGTAGGGAAAGGGTGTAATTCCTCTACTTCCTTTGCTTCTACATCTAGAATTAATGAAATGTAAGGATAACAACAAGTTGCAGCTTCTTAGGAATGATGTGAAGTACAAAATGCAGCAATAATGAAATTTATTTTTTAAGTCTGGAAAAAAAAGGACTTGGAATGTTGTTTATTCATACAAAAATGTTAGAATTACACTATGGTATTATTGCAGGTATAAACTATGCTATGATTGCAGGTATTATTCTTTAGGACTAATTACTTGTACTTTAATAACACCAAAAATAATACCACAGAATCACAGAATGTTTTGAGTTGCAAGGGACTTTTAAAGGTTATCTAGTCCAACCCCTCCTGCAGGGACATCTTGAACCAGATCAGGTGGCTCAGAGTCCCATCCAGCCTGACCTTGAATGTTTCCAGGGATGGGACATTCACTGCCTCTCTGGGCAATCTGTGCCAGTGTTTCACTACCCACACTGGAAAAAATTTCTACCATAAGAGGTTTAAAATTTAGTTGTGCAAAATTCTGTAAAATATATTAAATAGTAATTACACGTCTGAAGAGTTGTACCGAAGGATGCTATGGAAGATAAAGGGAATACTAAATGAAAAAAAAAAGTTTAAGGAAAAATATTCAATTAACTACAGGGAAATTTTTAGGATATGTTTCATCTGCAAGCAAAGTCAGTTTTCTGATTCTTATTCTGACAAAAAAACCCATTTCTTCAGTGAACTGAAGCTGATTTTCCTCTGTCTTTATCTTGACTTTCCTTCATGTCCAAGTTCTCATTCTGCTGCATTGCTTGCTAGAAAAATGCTTACCCTGTCTCAGCAAGCACGATATGCAAATACTCATCTGATGTTAAGCTCACCACAGTTATAATTTTTTTCAAAACATAAAATTTAATCTTATTTCCAATTTATTTAACAACATACTTTCATGTTTTCTACTTCTACTCGGTCACATGAGTGGTGTCCTCAAAGACTGCACAGATGACTACTCAGCATCCATTGGTGCCACATCCAGTCTCGATGTATCAAAAGTACAAACTGGTGAAACAACCACATCACAGTGGAAAAAATAATGTCTGAGTTAGGAGTTACATATAGCTTCCCTGCTCATTGCACTGGGTTAGGTTACATCTCATCTAAAAATAAGAGTTTTTAGCTAACTGTAAGTGGCCAGTAAACAGAAAGAAGTGTGGTAATAATGTACGTAGCACCAGCAGTGCACTTGGTACTTAAGCAGTATGATGGGTCCCCAAAGTGAAGATTTTGAAGTCTACATAAGCAAAATTCAAGTGCAGGATTTTTGGAACTGGTCTAATTTAACCTCTGTCTGTCTCTATTCAGCCCTCACCAAGACTAACATTTCCAGTCAGTAAAACAGTTATTTGGAATATATACTAGTGTTGCTTATCTCCTCCACCTTTAACCTCAATCCATTTACCTTTTCTATATCCAGTTAATCAGTACTATTTTCCAAAAGAAATATCCTTCCCTGGTGACATAGCTGAGATGCAGATAAAAGCCTTTTTTATCTTAGATGCTGGTTGTTTCAATTGAGATCAATATTTCAGTAGCGTTTGACCTGAGAGACTGTTGGTACGGGTTTGATAACCATATGAACAGCATAGTTGTGCTGACACCCTTGTCAGAAAAGAATGTACTGAATTTGTCATTTTCAACTGCACATAAATCCCCACTTCCGAGGGTTATAACTGTTGGTCTGCCCTTTTAGTACAGAAGAATATACCTGCAACAATCTAGGTATCTTTAGAGAGGAGAACAAGGTCTTCACCCTTTGAACAACAGACAACTTGCTCAAGAAATGATGAAAAAAGGTCTCAATGTCAAATTTTGTAACATCAACCCAACTGACAAAATCCAGGTGGGCAACATTCATGAACGTCCAGGGACAAGACATGCAGAATTTATGCAACATCTCAATTTTCGTGAAGCTGCAAAGAAATCAGGAAGAGCACAATCTTTAGAGATCTTTTCAGTGGTTTAGAAAGGTTTTGGATCAGGTAATTAGAAACTGTCAGGCTGATAGAGACTGATGTTGCACCTGCAGCATCAGAAGAAAGCTTGTTAGGAAGTTGACCAAAAGGTTTCATCATTAAAGGCTGGTATATATATATATACACACACACACACCTCATCTGGGAAGTTTTGAAAGATCTGAAAAGCACAGTTAACAACTGGACTTCATTGGAAAAAATATATCTCAGCTTGGAGAACAATTGGTTTGAAAGTGAAAGCAGGGACTTCAGTACTGCTGAAAACAAAGGGATTTTAAAGAAAAAAATACATTGGCTTGGAAAAAATGTGTGACACCATTGAACAAGACTCAAAGATAGGGCACTGGTGACTTTCAGACTATAAATTAAATTTAATTGGATCTCTCATCAGATTTCAGTTCGGAAACAGAAAGATTTTATCCCCACCTACATATAGGAGCTGCTTAGCATGCATCAAAAGGCATACCCACAATAAACAAACTCATGGGATATAGTTGTGAGAGAGGTGATTCTGGGGACAAAAAACAGAGCCCTACTGTAGTCCAAATATATATATATTATATACATTGAGTGGAGGACACTATTTATGCATTGTGGTAGTGCCTGTACACAGCAGAGTAGTCACACTTCTTTATCACAGACACAACTCAATATGCTCTTTTTTTTCCACCCTGGTAGATGGAACTCCAAGGGCAAATAATCTGGCTTTTGGAAGCATTTGTATACATACTTGGAACCAAACTTGTTCCAACAGCCCCATCACTGACATCTTTTGGTTTTAACTAAAGCAGACTTCAGCTAGACAAAGAGTAGCATTTGTGAGTGACTGCTGGATCCTAGGTAGTGGAATTCGAAGGAACAGGGAGGAAAAAGCTCTATCTAGTGCCAAATCCCCCAAAATTGTTTGCATTTCTTGTGATGATGTGAGTAAAGGTTTCTTTAGAAAAAATGCAAATCTCCACACAAATCTTCACCCACCAGAAACAAAAATCTGAGGTGTCACAGCAAGTATATCTTGAGCTTTCTTTTCATGACTCTGGGCAAAGAAACCCAACTTTTGGTTGCTCTATTGCCTTCACATTCAGAACTGGCTTCATTTTGATACAGGGGGATACCTTGGCCAAGGTCAAAGCGCTGAGTTCTCTCCACTGACTGAATTGCCTTTCTTGTGGACACAGTGCTCAGACCTCAGAACAGAGTTTTCTTGCCTAACTTTTAAACAGCTTGAACCTTCCACCACACCTTCTCACTGACTCAAGAGAAAGCCAGCCTGCCTAGGGCTCAAAGTTCACCTGCAGATGTAAGCAGAGACATTTTCACTTTCAAAATCTCCTTGATATGCCCAATCATCATTTGCTAATGGTGGCTAAATAATTGATGCATACCGGTGCTTTTTCTTCCTTTCCCCTCCCAAACACCATCCACATCGTGGGTGTGATGGCAGCACAGTCATAGGAACAGGGATTACCAATTGATACTTCATGGGCATGTGTGCATTATTCCTTCAAAAATTACTGGGTTTGGACTTTGAAGGAGTGGGAAACTGTCACCACAAAGGTAACAAATACAGAAAACAACCAGGAGAGGTGTCATGAATATCCAAAAAGAATTGGTCTTATTTGCTGAAAGAAGTAAACAAGCTAAACAAGTGATAAAGTAATTTAAGTCTCCTAACTAGTAAAAAACAACTAGCTTACTGTATATCAGCTAAGGCAACTGTGTTTTAAAAGGGTTTTTCTCCTCCAGAAAAAAAATAATAGATGGAAGTCAGCAGATATAAATCACAATTAAGTGTATTGAGTTTTCACTGAATTAGAGGAGGTGGAGCCTCGGTGGGGCCCCAGTGATATCAATTTACTTTTTTTTTTCCCCAGGATGTTGTCCTACAAAATAATAGACTGTAAATAAAAAAAAAGAAAAGATAAAAATCAACAACATGATGTTTGTGTTATAGCTGGTGAAACAAGGCTCCAGAGCCTAATGGCAGCAGACAAGGTCTATAAATCTTGTCACATATAATGAAAAGCAAGAATATAAAGAGAGATGCGAGCAATTGGTTAGAGTAGGCTTAGGTCATACATACTTTAATGTACTTTAAATGATGCTATCTAAATGTTCCAACAATATTTCCAGCTTAAGTTGCCCTTTATCAGTTTGCAACAGCTAATACATGTCTAAAGGGATATTCAGCTAAAACCCTGGTTTTGCAAGAAAAAGAGAGAAAAAGGGATTTCAGATAACCTACTTTCCTTTTTTTTCTGTGTCTGTGCTGTTTATAGTCAAGTACTGATGGTAAAATGGATGAAAAAGTGCAGCACTTCATAGAAATATTGTCAATGCCACTACTTTGTTCTTTATTCTTATAATAAAATAATTTAATATTTTTATCATTGCAATGATTTTGCACTTGTATTTGCTTCCTTAGAAACTTCCCTGAAGAAGATAGGACCAAACTGGAAAATATCTTATAATTCTTATAAGAATACAGTGTTTTGAAAAGTAAATCCATCTCCTCCTAATTTGGATAAACTAAGACACCAGAAGGGGCAATGACTTTCCCAACAGCACCTGCTAAATGCTGGAAAACCTGTGAATAAAGGAAATATTGAAATCCTGTACCCTGAGTCACCCAACACAGGGAAAGCCTTGATTTAATTTATACCAAGGAAGTAATTTACTTCAATTCAAGCTTTAGATACAGGGAGTGGGTTTTTACAATGTGTCTGTGATTTCACAAGCAGTGGCTTGGCCATCCCTGATCTTTCTTTGCATTCCTGCTATATAAAACCTGTTACAATTTCAGGCTGCTGCAGCAGCCCCTCACCCCGTATCTCAGCTTGCACATCTAGTTCAATGTCATTTGCCTCCTTTCCAAAACTGTAATATTTCTATTAGTTCTCATGCACCCATACCTCTGCCAGAAGGAGTGATCTCAACGCTATGTTTATAGGGAGGGTGGCACAGGGAAAGGGCTGTAGATCTGTGCTGGGATGCATCACAGACAAGTAGAATAATGTGCAACATGATTTATGCTACTTTTTCTGTGTACTTTCACAATGTAAGGCAGGAAAAATTAGAGTCCATTATTGTTTGACTCTGATATTATGACAATTCTTAAAATGCACTCACTGATGCTGATTACCAGCACATCCATGTCTGCTGACAAAGGCAACAAAGAGATCAACATATGTTCCCCTGTAAAAGTTTTTTCTCCTCTATTTATAATGCTTTTTTAAGGTCTATGTAGTCCCAGCAAGGCTCAAACACTTTTTCTCTTCTGTCTTCCCTTCCTTCCCTCTCCTACACCCTTTGGTCAGTGAACTGGAGAAGGAAGCATCCTATCCTCTGCTCACCACCTTTGGTGGTTCCTTGAAGGTTTGTCTGCTCAGGGTACAACAGCTGGAGTGTTTTACTGGTCTTGCTGAAGACCAGGAGAGTTCTGCCACTTGCCAAGATGCCATGATTTTGTGCCCAGACTCTATGCCTTAGAAACTTGACTTAAGATGCTGAGGCCAAACCAGAAAAAAGGTCTTAATTTGCTGATACGTTAACACATAGTAAATGAGACTTCATTAAACCTGAACCTGAACACATGAATCTGTTTGACAAAGAAATAACATTACAATCAGAAGCAAGCTTTGTTGTCAGAAGAAAATCAATAGACTACCTTGCCCACGCTCCTGAAAGTAACTTGCCAAGCTGCAGCTCCTGCGGTTACAGCAGAGACAGGGAAAATGATGTGGCAATGGCCGTTTTGACTCATAACATGAGTACATCATTCATGCATTTGCACTGGCTGGTACACAGCCATGTTCAAAACCTGGCACAGCCTCTCCTTTACAGCTTCTAGAGTGAGTCAATAAAACTGCAATACATTCAGAATGTTATGATCTCTATAATTTTAAGAGCTTGTCTTGTAGGAAAGCAGGCAAATGGACCTTTAAACTGAGTCAGTGGCATCAAGGAAGGATTAAATTATTGCAGTCCAGATTTGGATGTCAAAACTGCTGTCCTTGTTTCTCTCTTTGTTTTCACTAATAAAAACTGCAACCCCTGAATCTTAGAAAGGTTCCTATTTTGCCCACCCAATCAGATGGGAGCAGAAGAACACATCTTGTCCCACGCCTGGGATATTTAAACACAGTCTGAAGCAACAACAGAAGACTCTGCACAAAATTTTATTAACTGCCTACTGACATAAGTTGCCCTAATGAGGTGGAGTTATACCACTTCATCTGATGGTGCAGAGTTGACCACCAGGTTGGAGAAGACCAATGGCATATCCTACAGCTCACGTCTAAAAAGGATGATCAGAAAATCACAGAGGAACAAGGCCAAAAAGTTAACAAATTCTCTTCTCGTGAGAACGGATCGCCTCCTTCCACAAGAGATTCACAGTGACTTCCTTTTCTTTCAGTCTCATAAGAGCTGAAGAGCACTTAAGTTCCTATCCCTGGAGGTGCTGAGACATATGGAATTCCTTTGGGAAATTCTAGGACTTAGGGAGACAGTGCAGCTGGCATTAAAAAAAAAAATAAAGAAGACTGGGAGTTGCAGTTGCACCACTGCTTGTCTCTATACCCTGAAGGATTATTTTTTTTAGTTAAAATCCTTCCTGTGTTCAGAGTATGGATAATTCCTCAGGTGGGCTGTATCTGCAGCCTGTCACACATAGGCTGTGCACCTGCTGTTCTTTCCTTGCATACTGCACACACAGCTGTAAACACAAGGAGCCTGTGGACAGGCTATCTGGGGGTGCCTGCAGACATCTAAGGACAAAGTTTGCTCAGGCAGCAGGGTTGCTGCTGTAGCTCTTGGAAAAGAATTACTGCAAAGCATTTGGAGCTCAGTCATCCACGAGTCTAGCACAAGTTTGAAGAAGGCTGAGTAAGGGTGGGTAACTTCTGTGGTCATGGAAGTTAAAGCTTCCAATCAGCCTCTTACTTATCTTACTTACTTCCAGCTTCCCAGGGTTTACCTGCTTGCTCCATTATGCTAAATTAAAGTGTTTCTTCAATTTTTCTCAATCAGCTCCTTTGATTATTTTTTTCCCCTCTAATACCTCCAACTATATTGCTGTTTGTATTCCATTACGATCCAGGGACAGAATTTTGTTAGAATACTTATATGTTTATTATTAATGGATATTTTAAATGTGTCACCATTTGTTGGAAGTTTTATTTTGTCCTGGACATAAGGCTACATGCTTGTTTTATTTCTAAGGACAGAAACAACTTGCCTCTTGTTGGCTAAGAGAACAGATCATAGAATCATAGAATCATGCTTGGAGTGAGTCTAGTGGGCCAATCCTTATGGCAAGGGTGGCATTTTTCACTTGGAAAAAAAAATACTTTATTTAGCAATAAAGGAAAGTACTAGGAGAGGTTTTAATCTAAATTCCTAGGCAAGATACCATCTCACCCTGATTTCTTCAGGTGTGTGCTGCTGAAGGTAGCAGTCTGTCACGTAGGAAATGTGGAGCAGTGTGCCTGAACTGTGAGATTCACGGTATGAGGAATCTTCTGACAAGAGCCAGGGAGACAGCAATGTTCCTGGATCAAACCCAGTGGAAAGTGATATATAAGACAGGATAGGGAATCTCAACCTTTGCCATACAATCTTTAGAGAGTTAGAAAACAAATGAAGAGAGAAGGTGTAAGAGGAGCATCTCACTTACAGATTAACAATAATGGAAGAAATAGTTACCCAAACCCAACAGAACAAAACCTAAGGATGAGGATGATTCAAAATGAAAGTATGGTTAGGGCAGACCATCAAAACACTGAGGGAGGGAAAGCCTGGATCCCAGTTTGGGAAAAGGAGAAACAGAAGTAGAAGGGAAGGTCTGAGGAAGTTTAGCCCCAAGGTTTCCTTTTAGGGATAGGCTGTCAAAAAGTATGAGATGTTTTGCTAGTAAACACACAATGTCAAGCATAAACTGCACAGAAGCTGTAGACGTTGGCCAGAACAGAAACTCAGACAACTTCAGTGCTGCTGAGAATTTCCCCAGAAGTGTCACTTACTGGTAGTTCCTCTCTGCACAAATTGCCCCGCTCTGCAAAGCAGACTGCCCACTGCACCTCAGCTGGCTCCCCACCATCCAGATCACTTCTCTAATGCTCAGAATTTGGAGAAACTCCCTGGCGTGTTTCACTCAGTTCGAGTTACACCTGGTGCGGGCCAACACACAGAATCATCAAGCAAAATTCAGTTCCTTCCCCTAGGATACAGGGAAACCTCCTTGTGTTCAGCATATGCTTCAGTAGAAGGGAAAAAACAGCCAGTCTAGTTCATGGACATTACTAATCTACTGTGACAGCACAAACCAAGCAGACATTGGCAATATCTAGTCACTCAGAAAACACTCAGAGAAGAGGCTGGAGAAAGGAGAAAGGAAGAGAATTGAAGAAGGGAAATTCTATATGTGTTAAATGCTTCTCCTCCTTTTTGCGTAGCGTAATCAAGGCAGTTGACACATCACTAAAGTATGTTTTCTTTGAAATACTAAATATCTTCCTCTCAACCTCTGGCCTGGAAAACAGGGTTTATTATATGCAAAGCATCTTTCCAGCCACTGGCACATGCATAATGCATTCTAGCATGTCTGTTTGGTGCAGGGAGGACTGGCATTAGTGACTCGCATGAAGGAAACCACTGGGACCCTGCCAGCACCACCACATTAACCCCTGGTTAGCAGCTGGATTTTACAGGCTGGCTTCACGTGGGCTGTACAGAGCAGCACTCTCTGCTAACAAAATATATCCAGGAGCCATCTGCTTAAAAAGCAAAGATTATGGAGAGTTCCAGGAAGGAGTGGACCAAATGCTCTCTGCTTCTCCCCGATTCATTTGCTTTAAAGCTGAAATAACAATAAAAAAGGCAGAAGGTTGGTTTTGCTGACTCCATCAGATTAACAGAAGAAAACAGCAGAAACAAGCCCCGTCTGTGCTGTGCTCTGTGCCATGCAGCATCAACAGTTTAGCAGAGGAAGAGAACAGAAACTTTGAATCTGAGCTATTTCTGGCTGCCAGAATAAATTTGACCTGGTAAGCCTATGTAAATTAGAGCCCTGTATTTCTCTTGATTTATGGAGAAGACTGAGGTACTTCACAACAGAAAACGAGCCTTCAGAGAGTCAGAGATGAGGTCCCCTCTTTGCTGTACACACAAACCTACCCAAAGCATGGCACAGATTCTCTGGTTTGACAGCGTGTTGTAGCGTGATGGCATTGACCTGAACAAAAGACTGATGAATGATAATGATATGCACATATTGTATATGTATATGCATTAAAACTCTTGTTTCACCGGGGCTTGAAGTACAATTTCAGTGACATGATTATTTCTCAAAAGCTTTCTTTTTGCATTATTTTGCTCTTTTCAATCCTAGACCATGTTAATAGGCCAGTGAATGAACCTGACTGTGCAAATCTCTGGAAGAGCTATAATGGTGTAAAGGTGAAGATCCCAGGACCCTCTGTGACAGGGTAATCAATAAAATAGACTTAAAGGCAAAGGTGAAAGAACCAAAAATGCCTCCTATTTTTGAAGTCAGCGGGCATGTGAAAATGTGTCATCAACACTTTCACGTATCAAACCATGACAAACCTGTTACCTTCACCTTGCTTGATAACTAAAGCCTCATCAATCAAGTGTTCACCCCTGGGCACAGTTTTAATAGCAGTATCACATGCATGAACGCTTGCATGTGCATGTACCATCAGCACATCGGATCTTCAGTTACACACAACTATTCCTACTAGCAATAGCAGAGAGAGTCCACCATGTGAAGCATAGAGAGAGATTTGAAAATGGCAGCTGAAGAGCTGTAAGGGGACAAAAATTATCACTGTTTTATAAAGATCAGGGTTGGCTATCACTATAGGTATTCCATTTGACATCCTGCATCCCATTCAGGTACGGGTACTCATTTGATGCTTTCATTTAGACCGTTTTAAAATTTTTAAATCAAAATGTTCTTACCTAATATTAATTTTCATTTTTTTAGCATGGATTTCAAAACAAGGCTTCTGTATTCATTGTGTCATTTATCTGCCTGTGTGCCCACAACCTCTAGTAATTTTGGATGATTTAATCATTTTTAGCTTTGTCTGGGTTAAGAGGCTCAAAGACTATTAACTTTCCATAGCTTTGTGGAAACAGGCTTCCTGGTGGCAAGAGAGAGACAGCTTGTTTGAAAGGTTTGGCTGAGGGAAAAAGCCTCAATGTGAACTCACATTTTAGTAGACATCAAAGAGTATGCAAAAGAGAGAAGCAGCTCAGGTAGCATACACACCTTCTTAGGTACACAAACTTCATTAGTGCTTGCAGAAGTCCTCAAAGTCAACACTTGGTTCAGAATTTGCTGTCAAAACGCTTTATTAAAGTCTACCTGTAGGTACCTTTATTAACCAAAGAGCTGTAAGAATGAAGGCAGGTTTCTTTGAGGAGACCTGTTTTCCATAATATTACGTTGCTGGTTGCAGCTACAGTCTGATCCCTTAATTCTTTATCAAATCACTCCCATAGCTGCTTTTCTACTCCCTTACCTGAACTGGTGACAGTCTTTAATTCACTGTATCATTTACCTGCCCTTTTTTAGCATAATCACAGCAGTAGCTCTTTTTCAGTCTTTCAGAACTTACCAATTATTTTAAGATTTATGAAGTATTAAAGTATTTCCTCAGGAGGCCACAAAGCTGCTCAACCAACTTGCATGAATGTCTGAGACATAAGATACCCACCATTGACAAATGCCCATCTTGGAAAGGCATTTTGTCTCTTCTTGAATTACAGGTGCATCAGAATAACGTATGTCATCCTTACAGGACAAAAACATGTCATCCTGCTCATTTCAAAGAGATATCTGTGTTTCCTCCATCACTGGACCAAGGCTACTAAGGAAATTTCCATTGTTGATAATACACCAAGTAAGTATTCGCCGCCCCCCCCCCCAAATACTAATGAGCTGTTTATGGCAGTATAGTCAGTACTGCCAATTTTTCCCCCCTGCTTCTTCACACTTCCTTATCAGATCTTCTTCCAGGACACTCCCATTCCTACTCTGATCCTTTCAAGACCCTTTGAGGGAGCTGCTCCCCGCTTGCTCTGTGTGCTTGGCACGTTATTCATAGTCTGCCTCTGATCCAAACTAGGAAGCTGCCTTTCCTGGCAGGATACTCCAAAAGGGTCTGGTGTTTCAGGCAAGCACTGCCAAACATATTGCAAACTCTCCAGCCCTCTCAGTCAACCTTTTGCAGGAGGGGGCTGAGCTCAAGAAAAACACACTGTTAACACTGCCTGTTAACCTGCTGTAATGGGTTGCAGCTCAGCACAAAATCTTCACACAGTGCTAATCTGACTTTACCAATCTGAAAACATACTCCTGGTGTTTTCTTGTGCTTTAAGAGCAGGCTGCTACCATATGTGTAAGAGCACAGCCTGTTCCTGAAGGCAGCTGTTCCTTATTTTTAAGCTTTTGTCCAAATTTACTCAAGTACTGTGAGTAAAGAATTAAAAGAAAATGTCCATACATAGAAAAGTGCTCAGTGACTGTTTCCTGCTTGCCTTCTTCAAAGCCCAGCTCTTGCTTTTTTGGTACAGAAAGAAAAGTCTGGGATATTTTCTGTAATGGGAGAGGAAACATCAGAGCTCGGTCACAACTATTTGTTGCCTGCAGCAGCCTTTCTGTTTCAGGATTCTCTTATAATTTAAGTTTCTGTGGCACAGGTTACCTATTGAAGTTGAACAAAAGAAGAAATGCAGATCAGCTCTTTTGTTTCATAGCCCTGCACGCTCACTGCATAGTCTTGAACAAGACCCCAAAGAAAAAGCAACCAGAATAATTTTCTTCCTGTAGGTTCTTCCTTTAGGTCCTATGTGTGCTAAAATTGAGATCTGGACCAAGCAAACACTGTAAATTCAACTCTAATTTTATTTGTAACATAGGAAATACAGCACATCTTATTTTCTAGCTCAACCCACAAGCAGTCACAAAAATTGAAGATGGAAGAAAAATATTTTCTTGAAAAGCACATTATTGTTATGATATGAAGAAGTTCTGTACTGTGAGGGTGGGGAGAGCCTGGCCCAGGGTGCCCAGAGAAGCTGTGACTGCCCCTCCCTGGCAGTGTTCAAAGCCAGGTTGGATGGGGCTTGGAGCAACCTGGTGTGATGGGAGGTGTCCCTGCCCATGGCAGGGGGGTCTTTAATGTCCCTTCCAACAGAAACCATTCTGTGATTCTAGCATATGACTTGCACTATGCTACGTAGATAGTGAATAGCACAGATTTATAAAAAGCAAAGTTCCTCTGCTTCACTTTGTTTTCCAGCTGATAGCCAAAGATGTCCTGGAGAAAATTTGAAGTGGCAGTCTCTGGCTGATCTAGGAAGTTGAGCAAAAGACAAAACTATTGTCAGAAGTGTAGTGTTATCTGTGTATAACTAATTTCAGAGCTGTGAGGATTTACCTGTCAATTTGGACTGCCTGCCATGAAATGAGAGAAAACACAAAGGCAAAAATAATTTGCGTATTTCCTCTTTCAAGATTGCCTAGCCATTGTGCATTATTCAACATTTTTCTTAAGGCTGCAGTTCCTGGAGTCCAGTTACTGCATAAACATCTTAGGTTTTATTCAAAGCAGAAGCCACCTAGTCTTTGTAGCATCAAAGGAAGTTTGCAAATCTGCCCTAAAAGCTCTGCAAATGAAGGTAAGTGAAATGGTAAGCAAATAAACAAAATAAAATGAATCACTGATTTGAGATGCAACTGATACCATTTCCATTCTCCAGGTTGGCAGTGCTTGTCAGTCTGTCTTACAGCTTTCTTTTATGCAAACACATGGCACGTAGTCATTTTCCTCCTTTCCTCAATTCTATGACTGTGCAAGCCACAGTCAAATTCTGCTTCTTGTCCTGATGGTGAGATGCAGCCATAGGGTGTGGTGTGCTCAGCTCCTCACCCATCTCACCTAATGTGAGACAGGTGCCATGATGACTGGTGCTAGTCAGAGGCTGTGATGTGCTGGCTGACCTCAATCCCTGGAAAGGTGATGGAACAACTTATCCTTGGCACCATCTCCAGGCATATCAAGGTTTATTAGGAGCAGTCAACACTTCTACCAAAGGGAAGTCATGTTTGACCAACCTGATAGCCTTCCATGAGGAGGTAACTGGATGGATAGAGGATGGTAGAGCAGTAGATCTGGTTTATCTTGATTTCAGTAAGGCATTTGAGACTGTCTCCCACAGCATCCTCACAGCTGAACTGAGGCAGTGTGGGCTGGAGGGTCGGGCAGTGGGGTGGATTTTGAACTGGTTGAAATGAAGAAGTCAGAGAGCTGTGGTCAATGGGATGGACTTTAATTGGAGGGACTAGTGGAATCCCTCCTTCCACTTTGGTTTTCTTTCTCTTGTTCAACATTAGGATCAACTACTGCATTCTTCATATGGACATACGTACAGGAGATGGGTGTACCAGATCAGGCACCGATTCAGCTCCCGGGGTTGTCAGGCAGTCAGGCACCAGCAATACCAGCTGATCTGCTGCTGCCTGGAAGCCTGCAGAACCACCAGTTCAAACCGAGTGGCACAGAGACAGTGAATGCACTTCATGTTGGCAGAACCCACAACGCTCTAAGGAAAGGACAGGAAAACAACATTTCCAAGCGTTCTCCCACACTAATGGAAAGGAGGAGTTCGCCAGCTTTCTTTGGATGGCAATAGACTCTTCTCAAAAGTACATTTGAATGCTGTCCTGACACAAGTGCAGTTCAGGTGTCTTTTTCTTTCCTTTGGGCATCCAAGAGTCATTGTTGCTTTGTATATAATGAAGCAGAGTTTCACTAGCAGTTCCATACTGGGATTTATCCTTTGCTTAGGGCAAGAAGGGAAGAAGCTAAAGAGATGACAGAAGGCAGGAAAAGAATCCAAAAGAAATGTCTAGATTCTGATCCTTCAGTTTATATCTTTGAATCATTATGTATTGTGTATGAATATAATTACATGTATTAATATAATTATGCAATTATATGCATAGGAACAAAAGTTCTTTATTGCTTTCACATTAAGCATCAAATTGTTCTTAGTTAACATCAGTTTGGGGATTGGTCTTCTGAATCATTGGTCGTATCAGAAACAAATAACAGTAAGGTTATGGGGGCACAGGAAGAATCAGTCTATTTCAGTCCATGCTTCATACTCTCATCCCTTACTGTTTAAATAAGTTTTGTGGAATACAAAGGTTCTGATATCAGTGACATAATATGAAAATAAATACAAAAGAAAATGTTCTTAAACAGCATCTTGATTTAAAAAAAAATCTTATATCTGTCACAAATATCTTTCTTATTATTATTCTGAATTGGATTCCCAATTCTTCTCAGTATTTTTAACCTTTTCTAATTCTCACTCTTGTGAGTGAAAAAGCATATTAATTATG
The DNA here is from genome assembly GCA_013398125.1 of Aegotheles bennettii. Taxonomy (NCBI): domain Eukaryota; kingdom Metazoa; phylum Chordata; class Aves; order Caprimulgiformes; family Aegothelidae; genus Aegotheles; species Aegotheles bennettii. Next base: position 344,238 of record VZRW01004444.1, on the reverse strand, counting down.
CTTATGAGCAGTCTCACGAGCTATTTCTGAAACATGGGCACTAGAAATATAGTTGTAAAGACCCAATCTGAACATGTTTATGCCTTCACTCGAGAACAGCTGCAATGGGAAACTTTCAGGTTTAGGCAAAGACCTGATTCTGCTGTTTTTCATGCACTTTCTTTTCTTGTGGCTGCTTGGCCAGCTGGAGGACTTAGCAGCAATTTGTAAGACTAAATGGGTTTTGCAAGGTTTCTGAAGAGGGGCATTAGGTGTGACAAATGACCTCTCGTCACTGTCACCGAGGGTCAAAGCAATCCATCTGCAGGACAAGTTTGCCACTTTGTCTGCATCTCTTCTGTGGAAGCCTTTTATCAGCTTTGGGCCCTGAGACAATTCACCAGCAATCCACAAAAATATACAGACAGGCTGCAGCTGGCATCTTGAAGGGAAAAGCTCCATGTGTTTCCTACAGCAGAACTAGTTCCATTATCCCATAATAAGACATCAGCAACTACCTCAGAAACTAACAGTTATATCCCTGTTGGCTCTTTCACTAGAATAGAAAAAATAAAGAGAAAAAAATAATCAACAGAAACAGAAACTATAAACTGAATGAGCTGCACTGTAATGGGTATCAAAACTGAGATGAAACGTGTCCCTGTAGTTCCCCTTCATTGCAGTAGGTCACACACTGCTGGAACGCCACAGAACTGACAAATTCAACCACAAAACAGCCCTTGGGTGCACGTTGCACACCTCAAAGGCAGAAAGGGCGTACTGAGATTCCCTCTCTTAACCCTGTTGGTAACACTGAGGAAGGAGATCTTGTTTGGTTTTATGTTTGTGCTAAGTTGCAGCAGGGGCAATGGCCATGCCTTTGTTTCAGCAGCTGCCACGCACACAGATTACTTCCAGCTCCCATCCAGTGTGTTTCCAGAACCAGGTGACCTGTTTCCCTCCTCTACAGATGCTGCCAAACAGCAACCACCATATCATGGAGTCGCCATCCCTGGAGGTGGTCAAGAGGCGCCTGGATGTGGCGCTGGGTGATGTGGGTGAGTGGGGATGGAGGTAGGGGTTGGACTGGGTGAGCTTGAAGGGCTCTTCCAACCTCGATGATTCTATGATCCTATGGTCCTATGTAGGCACAGCCCAAAAGATCCTGAGTTGAACATTATTATGCTGGGCACACTCTTTCAGTGTTGGCAGACAAACCGTGACATTTGGAAGCCCAGCAGTACATACTGTTTTTGTCTTGAGACATCTAGTGAGAGTGCAGGACACTTTCCAGAGGTATTCAAGTCCATTCCATTTCTTTGTCCCAGATGCCTTCATATCTGTTGCTTATATAACGGATGAGCTTCAGCTTCTGGGTGTGATTAACCAATGCTTGACTTACATGCTGCTGGTTGTGTGTGGCTGGGCACTGTTATTAACCACTCTATGTTTATCAGTGCACCAGTACCTTTGCTCAGCACAGCTAACATACTGTTTTCTATTTTCTCCTTTTCTTCCTGACCTGTATGATTTTAAAGAACTATTTTTTCCCTCTATTTTCATAAAAATATAGAGCCACAGGACAGCCTAGGTTGGTTTCAAGCCCAGGACCTTGAATGATCATCAGGTCCAACCTTCAATTTTAATTTGAAGAATCTCACCAGCATTGTAGCTTAACCATTACTTAGTACCTCTGAATAGGGCTATCAGTTTTAGGTCACCGTGGAAGCTTAGCCAAAGACACCTTAAAGGTTTGCTTTTAATAAGCTGAAGGAGAGCATGCTGAGATACCTACTGAACCTGCTCCTCCCTCGCCCTCCCCACATGTGCACTGTACTGCTTGCTGCTTACAGAAGATTTTTCCTGCTAAACTCTGCTCAACCACCGAGAGATGACAGATCGACACAGCGGATATCCTTGTTTAAATCCAAGTTTGTAACAGCTCACCATTCTCTTTAATTGAAGTTATGTAATGTTTGAGCTCTTCATTCTCACTTATCATTGTAAATTGTGGTTACTGTGAACCTTCACTTATATAAATAGAAGATGAGGCTAGGGAGCAGTTCAGCCAGGGTTTGCAGTGGAACAGAAGCCCAACATATTCTTCTCTTTTTTTGGAGGACATGGTGTGAAGAGTGAGGAAGGAAGGGACAGCAGGAAGAAAAGCAGAAGAGAAAAAAAAGGCATGTCTTTCTGAAGTCTGAACACTCAAGCTAGTTGTCACTTATAGCTACAAATTCTGCACATTCAGTGCACCTCTGTCCTCTCCATCATTTGCCTTAAAACAAATGACTTTGTGGAGATGACAGCATATTAAGCAAAGGCATGAGAACTTACATCTGTATTGAGTGTCCTGATCTAAAATTCAACAGAAAACTAAGGGTTGGCAACTTATGGAATACATCCGATTTGTATTATAGCATCTGAGACTTTTAACCTGCCCTAGACTGTCTCAGCATTCCTTTATCACCATTAAGTGTCACAAAATCCTTACACATTGCTGATGGAACAGTTCCCTGAAGAAAACATGCATTCCCCAAGGAAATACATGTGTACACCATTCTTTCCCTGGAAGAATAATGCTACTGCACCATTACAGCTCTGGTGGGATCTTTAGGATAAAGAAGAAATCCTACTACAAGAGGGGCAAAAGGGAGATGCTTAAGGCAAGAGGAGAAACTGCCCAGATCTCTAACCTGCCCAGGTTTCTCACCGTTCCTGGCACAGGATGATCGGTTATCATCCAAGCCTTGTGACACAGAAATGAGGAAAGCTGGCATGCCTTTCCTTTGGTCTCCTGATGTTCACCAGAATTATCAAATTGACAGTTCTAACATTAAGATATCCAGATTAAGAGTGCCCATTCAGCTGTGCGAGGAAGTTGACACACAGCCACTGTAAAATTCCTTCCAAGGCAGCACAGCTCAGCTGAGATCTGTCTTCAGAGATTAAAATGTTGCCATGGGACAGCAGCTGTCAGATATGTGCACTTATAAGACACTACTAGGTTGTTAACTTTTGTTTCCTGAACATATCTGATTTCAAGGGAAAATTCATCCTCATTGCCATTTGTCGTAAACAGGAAGGTCTTAAGGTCACTTAAAGAATCACTGACAAAGAAATTAGGAAAAGGTGATTTAAATATGTATTTATGAAAGCATGACTTAACAGAATTTGTTGGCCAGGTTCACTCTATTGCTTACTATGTGGAAGGGAAGTGTAGGGATTGGAATTGGATTGGAGTGATTTACATAGGATCAGAGGAAATAATTTGTACAGGGATAGGGAAGTCTGAGTCAGGATGGGGTTGGAGTTATTTGCACAGGGATTAGGGAAAGGAATGAGGAAGGCACTCCTATTGAGGCACAAGGTTCAAAATGGACCCCCTTGTTTTCTAACCTCTTTCTTAAAGAGGAGTCTGTGTGTGGCTGAATCCACTCCTGGTCCCAGACTTGGCCAATGGTTTATGGCCAAAGGGTTTAGGTGTAGGGATTTCAGAGCAGTGCTTTAACACATAACTATGGGTCTGGTGTGATTTGGAATAGCAGCAAATTGAGGTTGATTGACACTATTATAACCATTCACAAAATTTGATTGTATGATTTCCTAGCAATACTTAACCAATAAATAATCAACAATTTGTTATAATCAAGTACAGAGGTTCAATTAAAGATTTAACAAAGTCTCTAAACTTAATTGCACACATACACACACACAGGCACACAGATATAGAGGTTAACCTATGCTGAGATGTTAAATCTGGTACCTAATGGTCATTCAACTACATGAAAAGAAGTTGCAATGAAATATACCCCCTATTCACCCCTGAGATCAAATTATAGTAAATTAACACAATTTAATCTATTTGCTGCATATATGAGAAGTAGCAGACTACTTACTCTTTCCCATGAGATACACCAGCGTTGAGGATCCAGGCAAGGACAGGTGATGTGACACCAATCCAGCAGCAAGCCACCCTGGGGCACAGGGTGCACGGAGCCAACCGCACTCCCAGCACTCGATGTCCTGGCTGCTATTGTAGTTCCAACAGTCTTCAATGTCTACTACATAGAGCACTTACTGCTCTCTCCTCCAGTGCTCAGGCACTGAGGCCTTGTAGCCCCCCCAGCCCTGCCTTTTAAGGTCCTCAGCCTTGTTAAGTAATCAACCTTATTAGTACACAGCAATTATCACCTGGGAGTGCAATGATCAGTGGGGCTGCCCCATCAACCAACAATCAGTTAGCACTCTGATCAACCTCTACAACCAACCTCATTGGTAAGACATGGCACAGCAGCTGGCTGCAATCCCAAAGAGCTCCAAGGGGCTCCATTTCCGGTATTCATAGGGTCACAAAATGATTGACTTCAGTCAGTATTTTTCTATGGTTGTCACAATTTGAATTGGGTCATCTCTGGCAGCTTTCAGAGTGGGCTTGTGATCCATTCAGGAGGGGTCTCGGGTACTTTTCCTCGACAACAGAGCCCCGGGGGTGGTTCAGGAGTACCTGAGCACCCCAAATTGCTGTATTTGCACTACGACTGGAAGCGACCCAACTGTTCCACCTCACTGCTCCAGCAGGCAAGGTCAGAAAGTGCCTGATTGTCTGAGCCTCCTGCGCTTGCTATTGAAACGAGAACAATGTTGGGCCCACTGCCCTTGTACCTAGAGCAAGAGCAGTGCTGGCTGGAGTTGACATTGCAGTGCAGCTCAGTGTGTGGGGGGGTCTGCACCACCACACCGTTATGAAGCCTTCACTAAATTTGCTCAACACTTTTTAAGGAACAGAAATACAATGTTCTTCACCACGGGTTGGCTCGATCCATCACATCCCTGACATGAGGTGTGGTAGTAACAAAAAACATTAAAATATGAAATGTACACTGATGCTTTTCTGCCTCAAAAAATTAAAAAAAAAGCTTTTTTGGAAATGCTGTTACTGCACCTAAAGTTAAATATTATCCTTAACATAGTTTAATGGCATTTATTCTGAGAGCACTGCTGGATTTATAAGGCTGCCTCTTCATATATTTTAAGGTGTTTCATCTTCTCAGCTGAAATTTATGTCTCTGTCACCATGGGAAAGTGTGGAGGATGAACTCAAGCAGTTGTGAGCGCTTTCAAGCACTCTTACACATGGAAATCCTCTCTGAATATAAAACTGGCATCATTTGAACCCAAAACTTCTGTGGCTATTTCCTTTTGAAACGAGAGCAGCTCAACAAAACCATCTGAGGCCCTCTGGTTCTGGGGCTTGCTCCTGGGAGCCTGTTCTGGCAGAGCTGGCTGTGGTTTCAGCCATACAGGACTGGAACACCTCAGATAACGGCACCTTGGAGGATTTGGTTTTACAGGAGTGCAGAGCTCTGCTTGGCAGTAGCCAAGGCTGAAGACACTTCCACTTTGAAAATGAATTGCTGAGTACCTTCAAATCATGTTCTCTGTGCTCCATGGTGATATTTAGCATATCTTGGGAAGGCACAGTAGAGGGCTGCAAATACTGTGTCAGCTGAGCAATGGGTTTCTGAAATGTAGTACAAATAAAACAGGTTTTTAAAAACATACCTCTCTTCATTGTGTTGTATTCCCCCTCCTGCCTTAGGAAGTAATTGCGTCTCTGCCTGACCAAGGTGGCCACAGTTGCTCAAACATTTTACTTCCAGCATATTTAGTATGGCAAGGAGCTGAAGGAATGTCTCAGTGCTACAAATGTGGATATATATTACATAATCTATATATTTATTATATATATATAAT
>VZRW01004444.1:299237-338345 GCA_013398125.1 Aegotheles bennettii | reverse complement strand
AGATATATTATACATTATATGATATATAATATACTTACATAATAATTATATAATAACTATAATAAAAAAGAATATATCTAATGATATATATTATATATAATATAGCCACATCTGTAGCACTGAGACATTCCTTCAGCTCCTTGCCCTACTAAATATGCTAAGTATGCAGATTCAAATCTGTCAAGATAAATGCAGAGGAAGGAGGAAAACATCTGTGTAAGGTGATGGGGAAGATCAAAGATACATGACCATATCTCCGTAAATCAGTGTAGTTCCACTGACTTCAAAGGAGTTTCATAGACTGACTGACTGCAAAGCTTGCAATTAAGAACTGTCATTCCACCAGAAAAGCCAGCTGTGTCTGTAAATGTGTGATTTGTTTCTCCTTCAGCTCCTATTAAGACTGTGTAAAAAAACCCCAATTTAAATAATTCTATTTGTTTTAAAATGATTACACACAAGGCACTACCCACTTCACCATCACAGTCTTACAAGGCTTCACTCTAACGTGACACAAGCTTCATATCAGCTTACATCTATTCAATTGTCACCCAGCATCACTATTCCTATCCCCAGCTCCTGTAAACTGTTGAAGAGCCAGCAGTTTCTCTGTAAAGGGTAGCGACTCTGAGTTACCTACCCCAGCCTGAGAAATCCTATCTTCTCCCATGTCAAGGTCGGTGTTGTATCTTGAGAGCCAAGTAAGTGTCATTCTGTATTTCTGCTCTCAGGAAGCCAGAGCAGAGAGCAGGCATACAACTTCTGCGCCTGGGCTCCCAGAATTTCAAGGTTATTTTAGGAGACTGAGCTAATACCACTTGCTAGTTCTCCTCTGACCTCTGCTCAGGTCTCACTGCCGCAGCAGAAGGTTTGGGGGACTCAGGAAGGAGGAAAGCCTTTTCCAGCAGAACACACCTGCAGGGGCATGGTGTACTTTTGCAAAGGTCAAACGAAAACTTGCAAGAACTCTGCTTAAAATCCCAAATGTCAAACTGTCCATTTTAATAAAACATCTCTTGTTGAGTTCCCTCAAAACTTCTTGCTACAACGAGTTCCAGCAAAGGATCCTACACTGAATCCCTAACATCTTTGGGCTGAACACTTCTCAGTGGCTCCTTCCAAAATTGGAAAGTGCTTTGGTGTGCATACAAGGCACAGGTAGATGACAATTTGGTCACCCAGTGCTCAGGTACAGGCATGGGGACTCTGTGTAGGGGAAGAGACCACTGCTTTCTTCCTGCATGCACTGCAGGAGACAAAAAAATTGCAACTAAAATAGAATCATAGAATCACAGAATGGTTTGGGTTAAAAGGGACCTTAAAGATCATTTAGTCCCACCCCCCCTGCCATGGGCAGGGACACCTCCCACCACACCAGGTTGCTCCAAGCCCCATCCAACCTGGCCTTGAACACTGTCAGGGAGGGGACATCCACAACCTCCCTGGGTAGCCTGGGCCAGTGTCTCACCACCATCACCAGGCTTTGAGCAACCTGGTCTAGTGGGAGGTGTCCCTGCCCATGGCAAAGAGGTTCGAACTAGGTGATCTTTAAGGTCCCTTGCAACCTAAACCTTTCTGTGATTCTGTGAGGCAAAATGGAGTTTGTAATTCAAAGTAGACAACAATCTACTAGTTCTTTAAAAACTTTGGACTATCTGGCAATCTGAGATTACACATTCCAAGAAATGTTTCATTTCACAGTGCTTCCAACATGTTGACTACCACTTAATTGCTGACAATTTATCAGAATGTTAATCAGAACCATTGATCAGGTCTCAATATCTGAGTTCATGGGCCAAATCCTGCACGTGCACTTCATGGCATCGTGTATCCTTAAGCTCAGTGGTAAAGGCTACAACAGGATTTTTGTGTTCTTATGCATTTGTCAGTCCTCTGACAGTTGCTAAATAATCCCACAGAACTGATGCTGACTGGATTAGGGTTAGGAAGGTGGCACTAAGAGCAGATGAGAATGAGATGATTTTATTTTAGAATCATTATTGGAGTGGGCAAATAAATGGAATTTATGGGATTTCAGCCAGACAACCAGAGTGAAAATCTGGGCTATTTCTAAATTCCCTTCTTGGCAGTAAAGTCGAGTTTCACATTTATTAAAGGAGAAAAAATGCTAGCTGAGTATGTTTTGCAACATTGCTAGTGTACACTTTGCATTGTGCTCAGAGAAATTCAGAGACCTGCTCTGCATAGTTAAACATACTATTGCCTTCTGTTGGGATCTGACATGGTCTGTGATAAAAATATGTGACCTTGAGTAAGAGTTGCATATCAAAGGCCCCGAAAGTTTGCAGGGAAAGGAACACAGCTCTGATGTTGAATGTGACCACTTGAAATGCATGTGCTTGAAAAATCAGTTTATATTCCAATAGCTAATTGTTCATTTTAATGCAACCAATAATGGAACACCACTCTCTGCTGCAATTTAGGAAGATAGCAGGATCCCAAATAAAAAAGCAGAAGACATAGCTAAAACAGTATTTAAAATCTGAAACTGATCAAACTGATGGAAAAAAGACAAAAGATCAGTGTCTGCCTGGATCACCAGGGCGGGCAAACTGCCCCTGTGACCACCACAGAATAGCACTGAAGGGTCCTGCCCAGGTCACGGCTGAGCTGAGCCTCTTGCATGAACATTGCAACTGCAAACACGTTTGGAAGTCTGATTGCACTCTGTTTCTCCCAGCATATGAGGTCAGTCATGCAGGTATTCTGAAGGCTGACAGGCAGAATGATAGCTTTCTCTCCCTCTGCCCCTGAAGCATTTGGATTTACTGGAGAGTCTGCCATACCCTTTTCCGCACAGCTCCACACCCTGGCATGACTGTACACACTCAGGATGGCATGGCAGGTGGCTAAATATAGTCTCCTTGGCTTTGTGTGTTCCCTTCAGTCATGACTGCTGCTGTACCTGTCCATCACCCTCCGAGGGCCTTTCTTCTCAAGGAAGGTTTGGGTTAGAACTAAGACTTTAGCTGGAAACGCTACCACATTTCCTTTCCCAGACCTGACACAGCTGATTCGGTCTTTCCACTTCAGACCGTGTTTGTCGACTGGAATTCTTTTTCCTGCACAGACAGCAGGCACACCAGTGTCAGACATCCTCTTACCTCGCCCAGAAGTGTCCTTCCACTTTCACGGAAGGAAGGAAGGAAGGAAGGAAGGAAGGAAGGAAGGAAGGAAGGAAGGAAGGAAGGAAGGAAGGAAGGAGCATTCTTAGAAATGTCTAACTAACTTTCAGCTGGCTAAGGCCCAAGTTTGCCAAACAGGTTTGCACTTCATTCAGAACATGTGTGATCCTAACCCTGTACATTACAGTCCATAAAACATTTTATGTTCATTCCACTGCCACAAAATGTTATGCAGGTAATACACTTGGCAAACTCTCATTTACCAAGTATGCCTTCAAACATCTAATAACCAGTCTTTCCATATAACCACATGCACCAAACTGACGTTTACTGTATTTAAACCTGCCTGTCTGATTTCTGAATGTGAGGTGCTTGCTGGTGCTTGCTTACAAGAGCTGGCCTGAAATGGCTGTGCATGAATATGCAACATCTGTTCTTTTTAAAGTCTTGGCCTCATAAACAAATTGGGACTGCCAGCAGAAGGTTCATATACAAATACAATTCAGTGAGAGTTCCTGAGATGGAAAAAAATGCAGATTATTTTTATTTTATTCAAATGTCCTCAGTTCTGAGCTTCAGGACGTGTATGCAAACTTTACTAAAACACAGTTTTTAAAGGATTATCAGCTACAAATAGATGGAAGGAGCAAGATATGGAATGTCGCTGTGCTATATATTTCGTATGCATCTCTCTGAAAGGCTTTAGGGTTTTTTGAAGATTATTCAGACTAAAATTTTCTTTTAATAACAGGCGGTTGCTTCAGGTGTCCATTGCAGAAAGCTATTTAGAGCCTTCTGATGTACTGCAGGTTTTATAGCTATAGATAATCATTACCTGTGGTGAGCAACATAATCCATAGCCAACTGACTGCAAGGGTGCTTAGCACACAATATTAGGACAAGCAACAAGACCCTTAAAACTGCTGGGACTCATTTGCCACCATAAGAGTTCATATTGTGTGATTGCTGACCTAAAAATATCCCTTTCCTCCACACATCCCCCATGCAAGGTGAAATTTATCTGCTTTATGATGGATGTCATTTTATACTTCAAAGGTGCTAAGTTTAAAACCAATACCATGTATACAAGGTATCATTCTGCATATATAAATCAAGCACAACTCTCATCCTGCTGTAGTTCTAATATATTACTTCCCACTTCAGCTCTACTCAACACACCATGTGTATCTGTCTGTATGTGTAATTCATTCATTATCTTCATTTACTGTTAGGAAATACATTTAAGCACACATCAATTGACTTAATTAATATATAACAGGCAGCCTATAGATTTGTAGATTAACTCACCCATAACTAAAATCCTAGGTTTATATATTGTGTTCAAATTCACATGCTTTGCAATGAACTTTAAGGGAAAAACAACACACAAGGATAACCACAAAAGACACCAAACAAACTTAACAGCCAAAAAAGAATTTCTGTATCCAAATATTTCCATACATCTCTTTGTTTCCTCTCTCAATATGATTTGTAACCTTAAACAGGAGTGAATACATTAAAAGTCATGTAATCTTTAGATTTCAATATTACCATCCCACTAACTTTGTGTTGATGAACACATTATAAAAATGATTACAAGTTGCCTACGTGGGCATGTGTGAGTAAAGCTAGAGTAGGATTTAATTTAACAAGTAGAATATATTAAACAATTTCCCTTATGAAAATTGTTTTCAATACTTAGTGTAGTTCTAAATGTTCTAGGAGTTATCAGGGGAATGCATTTCTGAAAGACAAAAGTAAAAAGGAAGAAATGAAAGAAAATCAGCAAAGTACAGCAGATTCCCACACATGGAAGATTCCTACAACGTTCAGCTGCACTCTGTGCTGTGACCTCCACAAGAAGGGCAAGACAAGGGAGGGAACAGGCTTCCCCTTCCACCACCTACACTTCATTAAGATTTAAAAACATGTCAACTTATCCCCATAGCGACCTGCAAAGAAAGAAATGTTAGCTAAGGGGAAGCTGTCAGCAGAAAACCCAGAAAGGCAGTCAGTTATTTTTGAGGATTTTTGGATATAACTCCTTTAATGTCTGAAAGAGGTTTGGGTCAATGACAGCAAAGCACTAGCAATATGGGACTTCATCTTCAAGGGAACTGCAAGGAAACATAATTATCACTTTATTTTCATCAGTGTGTGAGTTCAGTCGATAACAAAGGTAACATTTATTTTGCATGTTCCCAGGTGGAAGAAAAACAGAGTTCATACATTCTCACTAGTGTTTATGGAGCTATGCAGGGGAAAGCTCAATTATTCCGCTGGCATTCTGCGGTGGAAGGTAGCACCCGGTGGAACTCAGGAGTCCAGTCTTCTGCACCTCGAGTGTTCACTTTATTAAAGGGGCACACATATTTCCCTGGCTCAAAAAGGTGTTCTGTTGATAAGGAGTTGAAAATGTCTCTATACAGTGCTGAGAAGCCCCACAGCCTGCACAACTGCCTGCTGCACCTCTTTCCTCACCTTCTTCCCCAGGGTGCTCCCACCCTGACACCAGGGAGATGCTCACCCTGTCCAGCACCAGAGTGCCACTCAGTCACAGCTTAGGGGGGGAGAGGTATCAGCAGAGAATATGGAAGTCACACCAGCAGAGAATATGGAAGTCATTATTCAAAAAGCCCCAAATACAAATCTGAGATCTGGGACCTTTGAGGACAGCTTTGTCCTGGCTGTTGTGCATGACCACATTCTTTGTCTTTGACTATCAGTATAATGTCTGAATACTTTCCTGGCTTGGATCTGCTTGTCCTCAGCTTGTATTTGTTCAGGAACAGGGAGCAGAGCCAGATCCAGGGTTTGGGATGAAGCCAGACAGAACTTGATTAACTCACTTGCCTCTAACTGTAGTAATTATCATAACAAAGACTAATACATTAATTAGCAGTAGAGAAGAAGGAAAGAGTTGAGACACTCTTCCATTTATCCTACAAAAACAAATGCAAGTTTGGCTTTAGTCTCCATCAGCTTGTGTATTAGCCCATGATTTAGCCAATCACTTTTGGGTTTGTCAAATGCAATGGTACTGACACGATGCTTTCTGGAGCAATGTTTGTGTGTCAGTGATTTAACAGCACAACAACGCAAGGTCAGGCTTACAGCTTTATGTAGGAGACTTCTAAGAGTCATGGTGAAGACCCTGCTACCATATTTCACTTAAGAAGGGAAAAATATCTATTCTGACCTTCTACTTCATTTTTAAACAAATCTATTTTCATCCATAAAGTAAAATACCAAAAGAGCATAGCAGTTCAAAATTTTTCTGCCTAACACCTTGCTTTGTCATCTGAATCCCAGCAGGAAAATGGAAATAGCCCTCTATGGCATGGAAATTAAAGTCTGTGAATGCTGCAGGTATAGACAGACTAATTAGAAGTAATAATCTCAGATTGTCCTTTTGTTAAAACAAAACAAGAACCTTCCAGGGAAGGGTGACTTCTGACCCTGAACTATGTGCTACTTCAACATCTCTGTTAGGTTCTTTCTCATCCAAGTTCCCTGCAATGTACTTTTTTACCCCATTGCAATCTTCTTTGATTTAGATGAAAAGCCCAAGGCCTGGAGCATTTGCAGGCAAGGTTCTGCCTTTGAAGCACTGTGCACACGATATTTACTTCAGCACTGAGCGTTCAAAGGACTCTGCGTGGTCATACGCATCATTCACAATGGCAATCACGCAAGCCCGTGGCAATATGATGTGCTCTACTTTAAAATGTTTCAAGTCCTTACCAGTTGCAGGCTACAAACCTGTGTAATCTGCACAGGTTCAATGAAGTGAACTGCTAAGGAAATGAAGGAATATTTTTTACAAATACGTACACACAAAATACAGCAATAAGAACTTCATGGTGCTTCCCCCTGTATGTGCTGCAGAACCATTGATGAAAATAATGGCAGTACTCTAATAAGATCTGCTTAAAGAACAGACAAGGAAATTCAGTGCTTGTCTGAAGTCTAGAAGATCTTAGCCTCATCTCTTCTTCTCATGCACATTCAACACCTCAGCACTTTCAAAGACTGTGCCTTCTGTCCACACTTCAGCTCCTCCACTTCTGAAGAGCAGTAAAAAGTATTTTTCTTGCCCAGGGACATACCTGTGATAAAAGTATTCGAAGATTTGAATAGGTAGGTACCTTAGCTGAATCTTAGATATCTTAACTGTTAGAGTAATAGGATTGTAGGAGATCAGCAGCTATCTTGGCTAGCTTAAATTTTTCAAGAAGCTTTCTAGGGCCTTACATTTAAAAAATCTAAAGACTCCCCCAACACCTAGGTAAATATTCAGGGCATAGCTTGGCTTCACTGAGCACCTGGAACAGACACTGAGCAGGCATAATGAGCATGAAAATACAGGTTTCAAACCATTTGTCCTTTAGCTCCCCATTTTGCAGAGTTTTCACAGATATTGTACACGCTTTGGCAGTCTGATGGAATTTGTGCTGAAGTCTCTGCAATTAATTCATTTATGATTATACAACCTTTCTAGAAATAGCTCTGGAAGCACTTATAGTAGAAGATATACTTAGTATAGTACTTATAGTAGGAGATACACTTACTCGAAACGATCCTTCTTAGATCATTTAAAATACATGTTTACCTCCTAATTAATTGTAAATGCTCCCTGGTGTGTTGTAACACTGTTCTTAACACAGGGCACATATTGAGCATGTATGTCTGCATTCCTGAGTAGAACAGAAAAAGAAACAAAATCATCAAGAGATGTTTTTGGCAAAGTGTAAATGAAAGAGAAGTGTTGGATTGAATAGCATGTCAGACTGGTGCAGAGTGAGATCGTCATAAGGACAGAGATAAAGATACCTGGTGCTACACAGATAAGGTGATTTACTGCAGAATTAGGCAGACCCTTCTGGCACATTCCTAGAAATGCTAAACCCTTAAGCTGACACATCCCACAGTAAAGCAGCAAAACACTGAGGACCCAGAATCCTCTTTTCAGTATTACTTCTCTGATATTTTTCAAAACCCTGCAGCTCGTGCAAGGCACAGGCACCCTTCGCAAAGCTGTTTCTGGGATATCCTGGTGTCTGGAAATATTAAAAAGAAGCTCACCTAATTGTGCTGCTCTCATAAGCTAATTTCATTCCGAGAGTCTCAAACACCAGTATAAATGAATATTCACACACTGAAAGCAAGCATTCTTACCTTTTCTACAGTTTATGATGTACTGTACGCTCCGGGTTTTTTAGAAGTCAAAGTTAATAAGTAATAGCAATGCTGAGTAGTAAAGGTTGATATTTTCTCTTTCTCTCTGACAGGCATTTTTTAAGATCAAAGTGGCACTTTTCTCCACTTTAGAGATAGAAAAACTGAAGGTGAGTGCAGCAAAATGTGCTGTGAAACACATCACAAGTGATGTATGGCTGCCTGTGGTATACAACTTAGCTCTGGTTTCCTCACTCCCAACCTCATCCATCCTATGCTGAGGACATCTCACGCTGCTGATGAAATGCAGGGGTGGCTATGGGTTCCAAAGGATGCTGAGAGGCCAGCACTGACTAGTAACCACTGCACACTGGCTTTACTACAGGGCTGTCTCGTGATACCTCCCACCTCTTCCACTGTGCTTCCACCCATTTCACCTGGTGCTGTGAAGCCTTAATTTTCCTTGTTTAAGCATTTCTATTCTAGAAGAAAACAATTAATAACCGAACATCTCTGTGTGTGCTTTTCAATTATGAAGATGCAAACTATAAACACGAGGAAATTGCTTTTGGCTGTAACTCCATAAATATGTGCTATACATTATTGTGGGGGGACTCCTCATTGACTGATTGCCAGAAATGAACTCTTTGACTTCAAGAACCAATATTAATTTTATGACAGCTGGGGATAGATGCCAGCTTTGTCAATGCTAATGATAATGTGCAGAAATTCAGAAACTGAAAATATTTAATTATCACTCTGGATTGCTGTTGATGATTATTTGATTATTTACCACTAAAATGTCAGAGGCTGCTTATCCCATTTTCCACGAAACAGCCATTTTCACTGACTCGACATGATTCCTCCCTCATGTTCAATAAGGGAACAGAAAATGAATACAAACCCATGAATATCTATACCCAGCAAAATTGGAACGTTAATCTAATAATTTGTTCTGTGTGATGTGTCCTAAGAGAGTCAGGCCTTTCAGAGAACTCCAGCTGAGTAGAAAGGCACCTCACTGACTAGCAGAAAGAAAAGCAAGTTGGACAGTGAGGTCTGTTTTAGGGCAGATTTCAGCTCTGCTGCAGAAATTGCAGAATCTCAGCACTTTAAAATTACAAACGTGTGCCGCACCTGGTTCCTGAACAAAGCACAACATGGGACCCTCCCTTGATGTCTTAGTTTTGATGAAATCATTGAGCCAAGGCAGAAAGCTTGAATTACAAAAGCAGCAGCCTGGATACATCTGCTTATTCCTGCTTCAACTACTTTTTCTCAGTGAAATCTGCCTATTTTATCAATAGCTCTGTCGAAATTTTAGAACCCCCTCAAAGTAATTCAGATTGTTGAATGTCGAAATAAGCCACCTGCCCTCAAAGATCAAAACAGGATTTATTGGTCTATTTATTTACACAGATAAAGATGGGATCCTGTATACAAACAGCAAAACACTCCCCATCTCTTTCTTTAATCTCTGTTTTTGAGATATGCAGATAATGCTCTAACTGGAAAATTCTCCTGGCCAAGTGTGTGACAACAAAGGAGCTTAAGGATGCATGTGCTGGCCTACATGACACCATGTGAATTGTGATGCCACCCAGAATTTGGTGTTTTGTGTGTGCATCACCCAAACAGTTCACTGCAGTACAAGGGATCTCTAGGAAGGACATGACAGGACCTTATCACAAAGGTGGCAAAACCAAAGACCTCCTTTTCAGTCAATGCTGTCAATATTGCAAGGAAGGTATTGCCACTCTTCATACCCAGTGGTGGACAGATCCACCTTTGTCATTGGTGGTGTGCACTGAGTATCTACCTCTATGCTCAGAGCTTGCTGAAGGTTGGGAAACATGGGGTCCAAACATAAAAACCTCCTCTAGAGTGTAAAGCTATTTGGGTGATGGAAATGCTCATGTGTTGTTTTGGGGGAACTATACAAAGCTCCTTATTCCTTCCCCCTCAACATGCTGTGCTGCCATAAGAATAAATGCAGACTCTAACAGAAGACAGAAGTGGGGTATGTGTAGTATAACAGACTCATTAGACTCCTTGCCATTTTAACCTCATGCTGTCAGAGACTGTCAAGCCTTATTTTCCTCCTGCCTCCTTTTTATGCTTTCTCACATCTACCCTCACCTCAAGATTTCCTGAGCAGCCAATGGGGGTAGAATTTAGTGTACATCTCACAAGACAAAACTGACTTCTGAATTCGCTGGAACTCTGCACACTATCTACAGATCCATGGAGTCCCCAACATGAGAAGGACATGGAACTCTTGGAGCGAGTCCAGAGGATGGCCACGAAGATAATCAAAGTGCTGGAGCACCTCTCCTATGAAGACAGGCTGAGACAGTTGGGGTTGTTCAGCGTGGAGAAGAGAAGGCTCTGGGGAGACCTCATAGCAGCCTTCCAGTACCTGAAGGGGCTCCAGGAAAGCTGGAGAGGGACTTTTAGTGAGGGCATGGAGTGACAGAACAAGGGGGAATGGTTTCAAACTAAAGGAAGGCAGATTTAGACTGGACATTAGGAAGAAGTTCTTTCCTGTGAGGGTGGGGAGAGCCTGGCCCAGGGTGCCCAGAGAAGCTGTGGCTGCCCCTGCCTGGCAGTGTTCNATGAGCTTTAAGGTCTTTTCCAACTCAAACCATTCAATCATTCCATCATTCTCTACTTAGAATGTCATTTAACTGCAGAAGAACTAAATCTTTATTCTCACTTTCATCATCTTAGGCTGCACAGCATAAATAAATAAATAGATAAATAAATATTATATCTGAGGCAATTTCTACCTGACTTACTGTACCAGCAGTACATTTTGCAGCATGGATATGAGTATTTTCGTACAGTTTTAACAGCTCACAGTCTCAAAGCTGCTCTCACAACTGCCAGTGGGAGCTTTGCCATTGGCTTCAACAGGGCCAAGTTCAGGTTTCTCATTTGCAATAAGAAACAATTTACTACATTTTTAAAAGCTCCCCTCTTACCTTTAGTACAAATGAAATTATTTATATTGACTATATTCCAGCATACACTTTTAATTATCTTCCATCTGTCAACATTTTCTCGCTGTGTTTAAGGTTTTCCTAAGAGCACAACTCCCAGAGCATGCCTTTCGAAAACATACTTCTTGAGTAGCAAGTTTTTGATTTCAAGACAAATATTCTGACAGGCAAGCAAGGCTTACGGGTTTCTCACAAATGCTGGAAACACACAGACAACAATCCTACCACACTTACATCAGTGAGTATGATTTAAAATTGAGATTTTGATATTTCTAGCATCCCACATGCTTTGGGTCATGTTCAAACAATGTAGAAGCATCTTCCATAAGTTAAGCAGAAATGCTATGAAAGATGACTGTAGTGTAATAGAAACTATATTTTATTATAGAAAACAGCTGCAAATAAGCTACTCTATGTAAAGGTTATGGACCAATTCAGGTGAAGAGATGAGTCAGTTCAGAAGAGGCTCTTCAAAGGATGATAAGCAGATGGTTCACTGGCACATAATGTATCTCCATCTTCTCATCTCATGATGGTGGGAGATAGGGAGAGAGAGATTTAGAAAAGAAAAATGTTTTGAAGAAAACCATGTGCACAGGTGGGTATTTCAGTTGAAAACTATGTGCAATCAGGCCCAGAGTTTCCCCTTGACTCCAACCTTTCACAATGGAGACATCGACCTCTAATACTGTTAAATAACTCCTGACCTGCAGCAGGTCAAGGGTGAGCGAGAATGGGAATTCACCTCTTTTTCTGAGGTTACTTCCTAGCTGTCCAAGGGTTGTTTTGTAGACAATGGCAAAGGCATGGTAATTAGGACATGCCATACAAGGAATTGATCATCTGTGAAATATCACAAAGCCAGTCTGAGTTGCTGTCACGTCCAAGCACCAGCAAACAATGACTAAGGTCAAAAATTGTGCCCTCTGAACTACTCATACTGTTCCTATTTACATGCATATTACTTTCACAGGCATAATAATAGGCTGACTATTGATGTTATGAAGATGTAGAGGACAAGGGAAGAGTGGCATGCGTATCTTAAATATACAATCTAGCCAAGTTTAAAGCTGGAAATGTTAAAGGCTGCATTGACATGTCTTGGCAGACTATTGGGCTATTGACCTTGGCATCCTGGCTGAAGCATCCTGGCTGGCAATACTGAGGGAAAGGAGGCATCCCACTCCAGGTTGTATTTGGCTACTCAAATCCCACTTCTATCTTATCATCTTTTACTGGTTACTTCAGGCAAGTCCCTACTAGAAAAGGTACTATAGATAGGCTTGGTGTTGGAGGTTGCAAGCAGTCGTGAGGTGGATATAACTTTGGTATATGTGCAAAGGTTTCAACTGCTGAAGGAAACTGGAGCTGTGAATATTGAGGGAGAATGTAGTTTAGAGTGCCAGGAATTTCCCTCTATGTAACAGTGAAACCCATCGGCTGTGACTCCTCATTGCAGAAGAGTAGACAGAGTTTCTACTGTAAAAAGAAAGCATTGAGTTTCTACATGAACATGAAGTGAAGTGAATTGAGAATGTGGAGGATGCAGAACAGTAACCAAAGCAAGATAAAAAATTCCTGCATGACCCAATAGGAGGCTCAGACAGCAGGTATTTTTTAAGAAAATATGTTTGGCCTGAGTATGCACATAGAACCAGCTTTTTAATTTATCTCAGCAAGTGGAGATACACTAAGTATTGCTGAAGGGCCAGATGGCTTGTGTTCTTAATTGGAATATGCAGTTTGTTATTCTTGCAGATTAGATCGCTGTCATCTTCACGTAATGAATTGCTTTTCCACAGGTTTCATATTAAGTTACTGGGAACAGATAATTCTTCACTGGGCTGTGAGAGTATGATTGTTGTAGATGCAATGGGTTTCTCAATTTTTTTATCATTACCTTAATTCCAAAAATTCTGCAACAAACAGTTTGTGGACTGGAAAAAACGGGTACATAGAGGCATTTTCCTCACTCTGGGTACTCCAGGGAGTAAGGGAGAAACAGCATCTCAGGATGCAAGACAGCAGACTGATTGTGCCCTTGATTTACTCTACCTCCACCTCCGGGTACACTGAAAAACACCTCTAGCAGAAGGTTTATAACAAATAAGAGCAGGGAGCTTAATCTAAACATTCATTAAAACACCAGCCTGGTTCTGAAGCTGGGAATATGGGAGAGATGTGACCACCTGACATTTAAGAATAGTAGAATTTCAAACGCTTTCTACTTTAGTGTTGCTACTTTTTTTGTTGCTTTGGGCTTAGAATTTGTGTATAAGGTAAGAAACAGCAAGAACAATTCTGCAGCCAGGTTTCATCAGAACTGGTAAGTAGGATCACCCTTATCCACCTGTATCTGCTGACCATTCGTGTTGTAAACCTCACACTGGTTCCTAGCCTGTTCCTAGCACATAGTTCCTAGCCTGTCAGATCTGTCAGGGTGTTTAGCACTGACACTAAGAAAGGCTTGCTTGCCAGCAGAAATCCTACCATTCCTTGCTTATTTCTTCCCTTTCCTGTTATTTCAAGCAAACCTTAAGAAAAGGCTAGAAGATGACTGGTTCTCATGGACAAAGGGAACTTGGAATAGCATTTAGCACTTAACCCAAGAAATAATAAGCCCAGGTAGAGTGTCTCCAATGCCAACTGCAAATCTGGGGTAGTAAAATACATTTCACAGTTAATGGACAGTGCTGGTATAGGCACACAGACTCAGACATGTAAGAAAAACTGACAATACAAACTCAGTGCCCATGAAAATCAGCAGAAACCTTCCATCAGATCCAGTATATATTAAATACAGGGGGCTTTTTTGTCATTGTTGCTTGAGTAGCTTGCACTTTTGCTCCTCTGGCACACCGGTGGGATTCACTCTTTGGTCTCTCTCTGACAAGATCATCTGCTTTCACAACCCATTGTTTTCCATCCCAGAATCAACCTCCTGTTGCTGAGGGTAGCTCTGCAGCTATTAATAAACCCTAGATACACTCAGGAGTGTTGTAAATAAGCAGTATAATGAGGACATTCTTAATACATGACAATAGTAGTACCTTAGGATAGGTCATCATATTAATTTCTAAAACCAACACACTAAAGGGATCTCCCTTCTGCTTTTTGTTAGGATCTTACTAGGCTTCCACTGTAGAAGAAACCAACAGCTTAAACCTCCACAGTTTTCTTCTTTGATTTCAATAACAACAGCAATTTTGTTCTCATTGGAGTAAGGAAATATGAAGAAAATAGAGCAAGAGTACAGGAAGTTACAGATTAAACAGAAGGAAATAATTCTGCTTTAGTATCTACTCTTTCTTTAATACTAACAGGCTAAATAAAAAAAGTATAGTAAGAAAATGAAAACTGAAATAAGCACATACAGTGACCAACAAAATGGGTATTTATTGTTCCTGCTTCGATCTTAAGGCTCTCATTGTTCCATAGAAAGAGAGGTTTTAATTTAAACCATTCTCATATACAAACCAAACACTTCAAAAGGAAGCATTGATTATTTGGGCTTAGATGTCCTTTTCAAAGAGCTGAAAAGCATGAGGCTTTTGGTTACCTTTACAGCCCTCTTCCATGGGAAGTTGTTTTGTTCTGTTCAGTTTAGCTAGACTCCAGTAGTCCCTTTAACAGTGAGCCATCCAAATCACTGCTTCTTCTCTACTCACAAGGCCACAGCACTGTGCATGCAGATGGTGGCAGAGTATGGATGAGCCAAGACACAGTAGCACTCCAGATTTTCTGCAACCCACATTTTCCTTGTCATGCAATGACAATGGCAGTCTTTGCAGTATGTTCTCTATTGCAATAAGAAGAAAAAATTTTGGATCCAATATTAGAAACTTTCTTTTGCATAGAGGTGCACAAAACCTAGCAGATAGAGCAGCTATTCCTGAACCTTGGGATAGATGCTCTGCTGTCACCTGCAAAGGAGATGCTGGCACATAAAATGAGATCTAGATTGATGAAATCTCATTGAGATCTGAATCTTGATATCTTAAGATCTATCATCTTAATATATTAAGATCTATCATCTTAATACAGATTGATGGCTCCTGAGGGTACTGTTCAGCTCCTGACATACCTTGAAGCTTGACTTTAAACTGCCAAAGCAATTTAATCCCAACATTTATCCTGGTCATGCCCTACACATATCATCATCTTGTCTTTTACACACATACTTTCTAAATGTGCGATTTTATTGTCAAAGACTCTCACATAGGTGCAGTATGCCTGCAACAGGGATTACTTTATTACAACTATGTTATAATGCTTTGCAGAGTTAGTAATATAGGAGATTGCATAATTTAGCTTGCCCCTATTTTTCAAACAATCATTTTCAGATGTAAGTGGGAAAGAAAAAATATTCCTCATAAAAAAGGTTTCAAAATGTTTCACCAAAGTTTCATGAAGACACCATGGAAGCCCATAGAAAAGGGACAGCAAATAAAGCTGGACAAATGAATAGTCACATGAGAAAGAATTCCCAATATATTAAATTCCCCTTTCCCCCACATACAGCAGAAGCATTTTGTGGACATTAACTTGGCTGTCACATTATTGTTTCCTCTCCACTGCCCCTTTGTTCTGATCTTTTTTAGACCCTCAGGACTGTATAAGAACATAGATCTTTGGATATATTTATATTGCAGGGTTAGTGAGTGATCTTAAAAGAATAGTTAAGCATGCTAAGCCCCACAGCCAGTGCCTACCTGACTCTTTGCAAGGGCATGTGGAGACAGTTTCAAACTGAAAGAGGGGTAATTTTGATTAGGTAATAGGAAGAAATTATTTACTGTGAGAGTGGTGAGACACTGGCCCAGGTTGTCCAGAGAGGTTGTGGCTGCCCCTTCCTGGCAGTGTTCAAGGCCAGGTTGGATGGGGCTTGGAGCAACCTGGTGTGGTGGGAGGTGTCCCTGCCCATGGCAGGGGAGTTGGAACTAGATGGTCTTTAAGGACCCTTCCAACTCAAACCCTTCTATGATTCCGTGACTATTATGCTTACTAGGTTGACTTGAATTGGTCTTCATGCATTCCTGTTGTGCTTATAGAAATGCCAGCCGAGAATATTCATTTACAGATTAAGTTATAGCATGAAAAGCCTTAATTGTGCCATGCTCAACCCCTCCAGGACTCATTCTTGACTCAAAGCACAATCAAACCTTACTTCTCCTGTGCTTCTGAGCACGTGTTAGAGACCCACCTTTATACACAAGCGCACAGCAATTTGTGTGTGTATATATATACATGTAAGTGTGTATGTTTATCTATGTAAATGTGCATACCTGTGAGGAGAGTCAAGCAGTGGAACAGGATACCTGGAGAGGTTATGCAATCTCCAGCCTTAGAGGTTTTCAAGACTCAGGTGGATAAAGCCCTGAGCAATCTGGTCACAGGTCATTGTTGGCCCTGCTTTGGGCTGGATTAGAGACCTCCCATGATGCCTTCCAATCTAATGGGCAGCATGATTCTATGTTTGTTATGTACACTTGGCTGTGTGAGCACCTCCACCCATACACACATGCACATTTCATCTTCCTGCTTAGAAACAGAAACACCCTGAGAGACTATACACTCTCTATGGACATCTATTATCAAATATAATCCACTGACCTATATATAGAGAGCCACAATAAAGACTGCCACTGAGCTGCTGTCCCCCTTTTTTAAAATTCCCTCTTTGTGCAATAAGAGGATTATAAATTTTCTACCTAAATTCAGTTGTCGTTTTCCAGAGGAAATATCAAAGAACATCAGTGTCTTTAGAACTGACAAAGAATTCATGTTCACATCATTGAATGGAATTTTCTATTCTTAACAGCAAGGGGGAGAAGGAGTTTTTCCTGGATGCTCTGTTTTGCTCCGCACAGATTGTGTCAGTCATCTGCTTCATAAATAGAGTGAGTAGGAAAAAAAGGTGCATTTTGCCAGACCCACAGATCCAGAAATATGATTCGTTTCATTTTAAGAAATTAGCAGTAATGAGATGGGTAAGACACATTTATTAAACTTTAATGACAAATTTACTTAGCTGTAACCTCTTCCTACAGACCTACACAGCTCGAGGAGTCTATTCACTTGTTCACCACCCACTTTACTTATATCACCACTAATCTGGGTGGCATTTAAGGAGGATGTCTCCTGTCAGTGCAATGTTGTATTCCAGTTAGTAATTTGTAACCATGTGAGTGTAGGAGACTTTGGCCTCACAAACTCACATGTTTATCTGAGCCATCCAAACCTCTCAAGTGTGGGAGACTGGGCCAAAAATTCCCTAAAGACCTCTGTTCTCATGAAATCACTGCAAAACAAACAAACAAACAAACAAACAAAGAAGGACATCTGAAGAACGACAGGGCTTTCACAAATTGTAGGTCAGGACCAGTATGGTTTCAGACTCCACTTTTCTGAATTGCCCACTTGGAAAGGGTGGGAATGTAATTGATTTCTAGTCCATCTCTCACTGATAGGTAAAGCTGCTGAAGAAGTCATGCCAGGAAAGCCACAGCAAACCAGCATGCCAGCCAAAATCCCCAAGCCTTAGCTCTCAGGCTGGGAGCCAGGTCGCAGCATTTCCAAAGCAAGAGCAGCACTGAACGATTGCCTCCCTGTGGCAATGGATTGGCTACTTCTCAATGCCCAGATCACTCAAACCCAGCTCAGACTCCCTCAGTCAGCCCCTTGGGGCTGCCGTCCCACTTAAGTGACATTTATAAAGGCAGCTTTTATAGCTGGACAATTAATTACTATTACAAGGGTCCAAAGAGCAGTAGCGGTAAATTGTTTCTCTGCTAAGGGCTGGTGGAAAAAATGGAGACAGGGTTACAGCTGCACTTCTTCTAAGAGATGTATGGGTTTATTTTGGATTATGAGAAATCCTGTTCTACACTGGTTTAGGCTGCAAGAGAAAAGG
The DNA here is from genome assembly GCA_013398125.1 of Aegotheles bennettii. Classification (NCBI taxonomy): domain Eukaryota; kingdom Metazoa; phylum Chordata; class Aves; order Caprimulgiformes; family Aegothelidae; genus Aegotheles; species Aegotheles bennettii. The sequence goes on along the minus strand of VZRW01004444.1, from coordinate 320,106 downwards.
AGTGACCTGTGAACATGCAAGGACACTATCCGTATCACATCAATTATTAAACCACCTGGCTGTCCTGGAAGTCCAGCAGAAGCAGAGCCCTGCCAATAGGCTCCAGAGGCATGTTTGGACAACCTCATCCTCCAGGGGCCCAGGACACCATATGCAGTGCTGCAGCAGTTAAAGGCTGAAGCTGAGACAAGACCTAGCATTAACATTTCCTACCACAGGTCAGTTAAATGCCAATTAATGCATTTATAAAGGTTATTCTGGAGATTCCTTAAAAGTCCATTCCATTATACACATTTTTGAGTTTTATTTGTGTCCTGGTTCTGTTACTTGGGGACATCTTAGAATTTCCAGGCACAGTTTCTACTGTGACTTACCTGGCACTCAAGTAACTCGAGGCAAAATTCCAGTTAGAAAAGCCCCTAGGAGAAATGCAGCTTTAATTGTCATGCTAATTTGTAACCAGGACTTGAGTTTTTTGAAGGAAAAAGGAGTCACTTTATTTTCTGTGGCTAAAATTAAAAATAAGGCTATGTTCATGTAGCAAAACCTCTGTAGGTAATGTTAGGCCTTATCTGTGTTAGAAATCAAAGAATAGAACAATAACAAAAAAATCCAAATAAAGTTAATTTAATTCAGAAACAAACACCACACACAAAATAACCCAGATTAATACAATTCACACTTGATTTTGAAAAACACTTCATTTCCAAAATCCTTTTTTTTAAAAAAAAAATCATATCTGCTTTCAAAATTAAAGAGTATTTTCCATAAGACAATGTCAGTTTGAGAGTCCTCTAAAGACCTTGCTCACTTTAATTTTAAAAACATGAAATTTATAAAGGTTTTATTCTCTACATATAGCCTTATTTTGAAGAGAAAAGCAGAGTTTAAAATAGCTTTAGTTTTTGCTCAGTATTTGAACTATACTTTGACATGTCAGTGAAAAACCTGTCTATGCCCTCTAGCCTTCTTGTGTCATCATGTGGTGCTATGATGTTTAACAGCTGGGATTAGTAAATGATTGTTTTGCTACTGTAACAGAATTACCTAGGCTGACATGGTTTCAGTCCTAGGAAGAAATAAATTATAGTTGAAATACACTCAAGTATTTTACATCTCGAATCCAGATCTCCTAGGCAGTCAAGAGCATATTCCCTAATATATTGGGACTGTGGTTCTACACTTCTTTACTAGGGAAAGTGTTTTGTTTCCCTCTTCCCTTTTTTCACACCTCATTTCTCCATTTTCTGCCAATCTGCAATAATATTCTGTACTGAATCACCTCAAAATCAGTGCAAGTACTTAGGGTGCACCAAACTGGATGTCTGGATAAGAGCAGGTATGTGTTAGCAGAATTTTCTTGGTACAAATTTGCCAGTGCTAGAGCTAGAAAGGAATTGGTTCATGTCCTGAGTTTGGGTTTAATCTTAGAAACATCTGGATATATCTAGCTCTCTCCTGGCCCTGCCATAATCTGCTGGTGCAAGTGCAGTCTAAACTTTATTTGGAAGTGAAGTGCTTTATGGTAAACTGAAGAGAACATGACTTATTATTCTGTACATGAAAGACCTCTAGCATAACAAAAATCCTGTACTAGTCCATGCTTTTGTACACTTCCTCAACGAACAGTATTTCTATTATAATATAATTATATATTTCTATATAGGCTACAACACAGTAAAATGATAGAACAGGAAAAATAACAGCAGTGTTTTAAAGCCCTAACAAAAGGGACAAGTTTACTTTGAATACATCTCTGCATTCACAGCCTGACTCTAAGGCCACAGAAGGTGATGAAAACACTCATTTATTTCAAGGATCCGTGGTGTAGGTCCTAATAATTTACTAACTTTTCAATGTGCTGTGTGATCTGGTTAATTCTAGATTTAACATCACCATGAAATAGCTGAGTGTATGAAAGGTTATTGTCAAGTACAAACATGAAATTTAATGGTACAAATCTGCCCTAAGCAGTAAGCAATAATGTTGCTCTTCCTACATATATCACTCCCTTTATTTCTATTAAGATTTTCATATTACCAAATGAAGACAATTAATGGGATTAGATGGCTCCTGGTCTCTCAACCCCAACCACACTGTCCAAAAACTTATTAAAGGGATAGTGCTCTGTCCTTGTTATTACTCTGTACTGGTACTGCAAGAACAGCTATAAGATATCTAGCCCATTACTGATGAATATTTCTGCTTGGCAGTGTGCAAAAGGTTCATATAGAAATGGAAGTCACCAGGTGATGCTAAACAATGTTCTTAATTTTGATGGGGATGATGTACTAAAGCAACATCAGAGACTCCTAGTAATAGACTTTCAGGTCCATAATGAGTTGGACATTTTTCTAAGCCAGGGGTACTTGGCAGAGAAAGTCTTGTGATTTTACTGCTTGTTTTACTCACTGCATTGGATTAAGGCAAGCACAAGTATGGAGTTATAAATATTGTTAGTGCCACTAGCATATTGCTGATTTGGTGGTTGTATATTACTGTTGTCAGATTTAGTATTCTCCAGGAAAATCAGTAGCATTTAGTGTAATGCATCACAGTGAGGATGCCCTTACTTGGTTCCTGTTATTAATAAAGCCTCAAAAAAAGCACATATCTCTTTAAAATCCAAAGTATGGTATAGATTGTTGAAAACTATGTTGTGCGATGATCAGGGACCATGACTAGAGGATCAGGACAGCTGGGTTTCCTTCTACACTTCATAGACTATGCAGTTTGATTCTGTGACAATTCCTTGTGAATCAGTCTTCTCCATTAAAATGTAAGTGTCACGGGCCAAAATTTAGCAAGAGGACATCAAGTAAATTAAGGGTCCTTGCAAACAACAGATGAGTGACCAGAATCCCACTTAAACATTCTTACAAGTTCACATTGAAGTCCACCTGTCCTCCAGAAGGCTGGAAAGACACATGCAAGGATCTCAAAAAACCCCAAATGACCATCTAAGGCAGGTTCTTCTTATTGTCTTAAATTTGCTTTCATCCTGGTTACTTTCATTACTTTTTCATGAGATGGATGCCCCAAACTGTCCTTGCTACCTAGCTCAGTTACTTTGCATGTGCTCTCTACATTTATAAATTAGTTCCTAAAAGCAAACATTCAACAGGGGCAACTAAGATAACTTTAGAAAGATCAATGGATGTTGCTTCTTTTGTTGCCATCTTCACATTAAACACACTGCAGAAAGAAAAGTGAGGATTTGTTTATGCATGTAAAATGTGGCTTTGCAGTCAGAACTCAATAGCACTTTCTCCTCCATTGAGAGTTAAACACACACACACTTTGCATGGAATTAAAGTAGCTCAAGAAACAAGGCTGAGGTTTTTAATATGAATAGAATCATCTATTCATGATAACAATAATAATGTTTGCTAGTGGAAGATGACAGAATTAATAAAGCTGTACTGTATTTGAGTAATATAACTTATTAACATTAGCACTGTTCTACACACGTGGGATATTGTAGTAGCACTTATCTGGCTTATATTAAAAAAAGACTAGGCTAAAATACCTGAATGAGTAGATCTGATTTTGCATTCTGATATTACTTTGTTAAAATCCCTCTTGCCTTCTGGGAGGTACCACTAAAATGAGTAAAATTACAAGAACTGAAATAAAATGGACTAAAGAGAGAGTACTAGTCACAAAGTATATAATCCTTTATCACCAGAAACATCAATCATTCCCACTTTAAACAGACAAATTCTATCTTGGACAGAAATGTTAACCAATGACAGAGATTGTTCTTCAAAAAAACAGGAACACATTTGTGCAGATGTGAGGGTTGCTCTTTGCCTACATGAGCTCTAGGGTTTAACAAAAAGAGAAAAGATTAGTTGCCTTGGGAACGCCACTGCCTCCTCTGCTCCTCACAGTACTTGCTTCTTTATTTTTTATTTTTTTAGTAACTTGTTGCCTCTTCTACATATACTCACAGGCAGACACAAATAGACTCTGTACTACTGTTTTCAAACATTTTGCATTCACACATCAATCACTTGCAGCGTGGAAAAGTTGATACCTGACAAGAATAAAAGAGCACAGTGGAGAGGGTGGAGATTCACTTGCATGACTAAGCATGAATTCTTATATCTTGTAGATATAAAGGACTGGCAAACCTTTTAATATCGTGGTTTCACTTGGAAGCTGAAAACAGATAGTGCTTATGAGAAGTTTTCTACCTCAGAGTACTCACAGGAGGAAGCAGAACTGCCCACTCTCTGTCTCCTCCCTCTTCCTTCCAGGCCTCTTTCCATCTACTGCTTTTGGCATCACAAGCTTTTGTGTGGCCATATGGTAGACTGGCAAAAAAAACCCAAAAAAACATACCAAACAGAAAACAAACAAAGAAAAAGCAGTGGTGAGGTTCAGCTCTTCTTGTTTCCCCGTGTCTGTTGATGTTGTCAGACAATCACAGAAATGATTCTGTTGCCACAAGAAAGGGAGACAGCACTAGGGTTGGAGTGAGGAAGGATGAAATGGCAGAGCCAGTGTAAATTATTTATGGAGTGATGATTGGCATTTTCACATAGACAATTCTCTGTAAATAGCAAGAAAATTGCCTCTGGAAGGCATCATCTGAGAAATAAGTTGTGAAAAGTTTCAGCAAATGTGAAGAATACTCAAAGGGCAGTACCCCATGCTTATTGGCTGAAAACATCCAGTCATAACACTTCATAGTAATTAGGACAACCATTTAGTTCAGTACCATGTCATGAGTCATCATGTTCATAAGGCAGAAAACAGAAGACAGAATAGTATTTATAATTACCACACCACATAGCTCAAGTGAAACTCAGTACTGTATGGAGTAAATATGTACAAAAATCATACATATACATGGTCTGCTTATCCAGTGACTGAAATTGAGGTGCTTTAAAAAGTAAAAGAAATAATTATATAAGGAAACAACCCAGTCATTGACAGTCTCCTGCACTTCCCTCTAGTCTTCAGAGTCATTATTAGAAAGCAGAGAAGAGAGGAGAAAGAAAAAGATCCTTTTGACATACAGGCATTGCAACTAGTAAAGGTTCCAGTCACTGTATCTTCCTGACCTCACCACAGGTCACTTAGATCTTACACATCAATACCTACTAACACAATTCTAGAACTCTGAACAACTCTGGGCATGATTCTAGACAGCCTGCACTTGGGCACCTCCTTGAGCAGGTGGATTGGACCACACAACCTCCAGATATCCCTTCCAATCTCAACCATTCTGTCATTCCATGATTTGATCATATGTGACTTTTTAACACAGTGCTTAACCTTATATTGTGCTCTTACCTGAAAGGGAAAGTACATTGACTAAATATCTGAGGTCACAGTTGTCCCCATTGAGGTCAACAATAACATTGTCACTGCTTCAATAAAGCTACAATTTAATCTGGAACTAAATTTGGTCTTTTATCGAATAATTTATTGATCTCCATAAAATAGTAAGAAAGAATTCTAGTACTTCCCAGAGTAGAAAAGGAACAGATTCTCTTTGAAAAAGAAGGGCAACAGTAGTGGGAAGACAACATCCTGATTCCATGGTATTTTCAACATTTCCATCTACCACTTCTCTTGACCAGAACTGCTGAAAAAGTCCCACTAGAGGCTGATCTTGTAGCATCTCAAGAAGTATTAGAGTAAGATTTTCAGCCTACATTTGCTGAACCAGAAAATACAGTCAGCTCAGACAGACATAATCAATAAGCCAAGAAAAGCATCAAGCCCTATTAGTAAACAGGTATTAAGGAAACACATGTACTTACAGTTGGTGACTGGTATTGATGAAACTGTCAGTCCCACACCAGTGGGATCTGATGTAGTCTGTAAGGGAAGAGGATAAAGTATGATGTTTAAGTGCTCTGTGAGGAACACATTTAATTTCTGGTAGTGCTTATTGATGAATCACAAAGTCTTTCAAAATCTTTTTCATGGATGCAACTTTTTAGATGTATGAAAGTAACATTTTTAATTGACCTAATATTACTATCTTTTCTTTTTTTATTATTTTTTTATATATAAAGGGTAGAAAGTTTTTTATTACTTACATCAGGGAAGTATACATATACATCTTTCTAACCCATAACACAAAGACATTTTCAGTGTGAGATTTAACTTTTCTTGTAGAACATGGAAAGAAAAAAGGAACAGAAATTTTAGCAAGCCAGAAATCCAATGCATCAAATTCTTTCATAATTAAGCTAGTGTTGAGTTTAAAACTGTGGTAATTACTTTTCACTAATCAAAATACATTTTCCATCAGAGAACAAGCATTTTTATATTGTGTTTTATTTAGATTACAGGAAGTTGTAGGCTATGATAGGATGACCCATAAACTAGCTTAGTTTATCTCTCAATAATAGCTAAATATGGAGTAAAAAACAGGGACCAATAGATTTCCATTTTATGGATAATGTATTCTCTTTTTTCATATCTCACAACTGGAGATTAGTTTGGATTTGTCCTGAATTGTTCATGTCATTCACTGCCTCCAGGATTTTTGACTATGATATTATACTGTATTTCATGACATTATGCAAAATAAATGTAATAAATCCATTTATAATCTCATAATCATTCACCATCTAGACTTAAACAACACCTCTGCTAGTTAGTCATATGCTTCAGCGACAGATTTCTCTAGAGAACCTAAGTCTCATTGATGCTGCACCGTAATTCAAATCTATTTCACACTCAGTATAATTTTTTTCCAAAGTGTTCTGTATTATGAGGAATAAAAAGCATTTCCACTCCTCAAGAAACACTGATTTACTGTTGATTCTAAAAAATTCACCTGAAATTGTACACACATTTCGAAGAAAAATTAAGAGAAGACAAGGTAGAGAAGACAATAGACTTGAAGAAGAACTTTTGAGAATTATATTTACCCATTGTTATTTCCAGGGAGTTCTCCATTTCTACTTTAAACCGCTAGTGTTACAACATCCTCAGTGTTTCTGAATACAAGAATAGGGTGATGGAATTATACAGAATATACAGTTCCTTACAGCTGAGTGCACTACCCTCAGCTTAGCAAATGGATACTGCCAGTTTTACTGCTTGTTCCTGAATAAACTAGATTTTCATAACTTTACTGTTAAAAATTCATATTTAATACAAACAAAAGAAAAGGCTATGTTAGCTTTATATGTATGTTATCTAATTCTGGTCAGGTACTAATTAACACAAGCAGGCAGTGTTTATGATCAGCTATTGTTTTTTTAATCCTTCACTGAGTGGATGACAAAGTGATAAGAAGACTGGAGTATGCCATTACATTTATTTATTTGTTTAATATTCAAGAAAAGAGAGGAGGTGAAGGAACCAGAACAGAAAAGAGGCGGAGAACTGTCAAATAGATCAAAAGTCATGGGAAAGAAACTCATCTAATTTTGACTTTACTTACAATTTCAATTGGTTTATCTACCAGGAAATTTTATGTATGAAATTGTTGTTTCCTAATTTTGTTGGATACAACATAAACCCTTTAAAAGTCTGCCTGTAAGTATTCTTATTTGAACTTGGAAATTAAACTGGCCCATGGAACAATGAGCAAAACTTGTTCTTCCACACCTTGGTCCTTCTTACATACCTGCTACTGCTGAGCTGACAAAAGGAATTGTGCCAATTCATACAGCACACTATGCTTTTAAACTCCCTTCTTCATTAGATCTGGCTATTTTCTGGTACAATTCCTTAGGGCAAGTGCTATCCCTTCTGAAATAGTCAAGCATTCTTTTTACTGCTATGATTTTTTAACACTGTCAATATTCATCTTACCAGTGAAAAATCAACTCTTGAATACTAAAAAAAAGAAAAAAAAAGTTATTTTGAGTTCCACTTTAAAAGAATAGCTGCTTGCAATTAAAAAGAGACTACTAAAGTTAGCCTTGTATTCATTGCAAACCAATTTTTAGGAGTCCTTTAATCATTTGTGCCATGGAAAACACAACATGCAAAAATGCACACACCAGTTCTTCCTTCTGTGCTGTCCTAAAAAACACATCTCCCCAGAGCTGGAAAGCAGTAGCCAAGGCTGTGACACCACCTGACCCTGTGAAAAGGATCATGAAGGTCAAAAGTCATGCAAGGAGCATACTCTGAAATAAAAACAATGGTCTGTGACAGCTGAGGAAATGGGTATCAGGCTTGGAACAAACTGCCATTCATTTAAACCAGAGGGACTAATTCTGCAAGGAAAGTATTTCTGAAACAGCCTACAGTTCATGCATGACAATCTAAGCCTAGCAGCACCTGAAGGTAGCTTGGAAACAATTAACTTTTGTAGCTAACACAGCAGGAAAAGCAAATTGATACTGCTACCAAACTACTCCCTGTCTCCACAAAGAGGAGAAAGCCCCTTAATAAACTGCATTTCCTGCTTTGATTTCAAGGCAGCTTTCAGTCTCAGTGCAGTCTCCTAACAGCTCTGAAGTGTTTGCTGAGAATGGCCTTACCTTTTTGCTTGTTTTTCTTACAGTGTCCATTTAACTAAATCAACATACCCACACATAAACATTCCAACGAGGCACTCGGTATTCACAGCCATTCATTCCTAGCACTGTCACGGTCCGAGGTTTTCAAGAAGTTTTCCAGCAGCTGAATTACAATCAGGAAAAATATTGCAAAACTGTCTGGCATTATTAACAATGCCTCTTTATCTTTATAAAGGTGCATCTTTTAAGTCTACCCCTAACATTTAACAAAGCAGTGTGTTTTTGGATAGGTATCATGAAATTCACAGTATGCTTGTAGCTGTGTTGCTTAGCCTATGTAAGACTTTTAAAAAGTTTTTCTATTTAATCAATCAATAGAACCTCCACTTCTATTGTATCTGAGATCTTAGTAACCCTAACTCGTATTTGGAACTCAGAACTTAGAGGGTGTTTGGTTTCTTATTTTACAGGTGAAGAGTAGAGGTGCGATAGCCTGAGAATCTGACTTTAAAGGAACCCCTGAGAAGGAAATAACTGATACAAGCATTGTCCCTCAGAAGAACTATGATTTTCATTAGGAATCCAGAATCATTTCCTCCTGTGTAATTCTCTTCATCAATAACATTTTTTCTTTTTCTTTTTATCTTTTTTTTTTCCTATCTTTTTTTCTGAAAAGCAGTGGAATTCATTGTCTATCTGCACCATTTTCTTCTGATAAATGAATGTGGAAAGATAGTCATCAGTGTTTGGTTATTTAAACTAGAACAATATGCTTTTTTTTTTTGCAATAAAACAATGTAAGCAGTGCACTGACTTCCACGTCCCAGCCTCTAATGAGCATTTGAGGATACAAGTGTAAATAAATTATGGACTTCTTATCTACAGAACAGACACTAATCAATTAATCATTGTTTTTTTGGCTGCCATGAGTGCTCTGAAGAAATAGTTTTTATGAGATATTTATCACTTGTCAATCAACACACCCCACAGAATTAGAAATAATTGTTGGACTATTTGTAGCAAACCAGATAATGCAGTTCAACTTTAGCAATGAAACAAACTTAACATTAAGCAAGGCTTCTCTGCTGTTCATTTTTGAGTTGGAACTTCTGCAGTACTCAGATTGAATAAATGGGAAATAATATTTAAATAAAAAAAAGAATACAGGTATTTCAGGCCAAATCCTGCCTTGACAGGTCTATATTGAAGGGCATGACATCTTGCTAGGAAGATTACTGACTTGCTGTACATGAACATTGGAAGTGTAATGCTGATCTGACACAGTGATATTCTGCCACATATTTCTGCTCCAACAGCAAATTTTTTACAGTGGTGGTGAAATCCTTTTCTCCAGGAAAAAGTTTCCCTGATTCTCAACACTGTGATTAAGGGTTTCATCCATCTATACCACTTACTGTTTTCTGTCTATTCAGTGAGCACTTTGTAGTTCCAAATTCAATATTTTCCATAGCAAAGATATATTCCCTCTTTTCAAGATAGCAATAGTACCCAGTCACAGACCTCACTGTGGAGGAAACCATGGTGGAGCAGATATCCACACTGTACCCCATGTAGGACCACACATTGGAGCAGATGGATTGTTTCCCAAAGGAACTGCCCCCTGGAGAGCCCATGCTGGAGGCAGGTTTATCCTGAAAGACTGTGGAGAGGACCCACAGTGGAGCAGGGTAGAAGTGTGAGGAGGAGGCATTAGTGGAGAAGAACTGTTACAAGCTGACTGCAACTTGCTATGGTCAGACTGCAACCTCCCATAACCACTGCTGCTGTGGCACTGGGGTGTTGGAGGAGGTAGAGGAGTCAGGAATGAAGGAGTGAAGTTGAGCCTGGGAAAAGGTGGAGGTGGGATATGTCTGTGGGATGGTGCTTTCATTTTTTGTCTTTGTTCCTTACCACCCACCTCTAATTTAAGTGTCAATAAACTATTTTTCCCACATCAAGTCTGTTTTGCCTGTGCTGGTAACTGATAAATGATTCCCCTGTCTTCATCTTGGCTCACAGTCTATTTGATCTTGCTTTCTGCCCCTGTCCTGTTTGGGGGGTGTCATGAGAGAGCAGCCAGGTAGATATCTGGTAGCCAGCCACCAGGCTGGATTTCCCTGCACAGTTAGGACTCCAGTTACCAAAGAGTCAGTCAGTCAGCACATCAACACTTATTCAATAGAATGCTGAGCAAATCCTTTGCTTTCTTGTTGCACAAGAACAGTGCTGCAGGACTTGCCCACAACACCTTAAAGAAGTGCTGTGGAAACAAATGCTTTACAAAAACATGTGCACCCAGGCTGAAAGAAGGAGATTTTTAGGCGGATCACTTGACTCACTGAAATGAACAGCAGAATTCCCTTTTCTTTTATTTCTGCTTAGGCATATCTCCTCTTATAGTGAGTGCTACAGGTAGCATCCTCTTTGATGAGGCAGGACATGAGATTTTAAGATTAAAACAGGAAGACTCTTACCAAGTCACAGGCTAACAAAATTCCAGACAATCCCACGTGCCTCAAAAGTTAACAGCAATTTTATTTTGCAGGAGGTACAGGGTCAAACGTGAATGATTTAAATCTCTGTACAACTACACATGAAGGAAAGAGAACATCTTCGTCTTTCACCGGTGCATGTGATTTTTTTTTTTGTGACTAGAACAGACAACAATACACCTTCCGTCCTCCTCAGTGCGTGCCCTCTTTTTCCTGTGCTATCTTCTCCAAGCTGTTTAGCATACCCTGCATTTCCTATAGGAGGTTACTCAGTCTAGCAGCTACTTGAAAAAACAGTATTTTTTTCGTCCATGTTTTCTCTTTAATTTGGCAGTACTGTGATAGCACAATGTAGACTGAAAGAGCTGAAAAAGTACAGTACTTGCTTCAAGAACTTCCAATTTGCAATTGAAATTACTTTTTATTCCCACCTGCCTGTTAAACACTTCTAAAGCTATCTGCAGTTCTAGAAAAGCTGACCTACCAAAATCATATCAGAAGCAAAGAAAACAAATCCAGGCATTTCTTTCACACACTCATATATAAACCTTCAACAAAACCAGATTTCAATATCTACCAAGACCAGAGTATAAATTTTCACAATAAAAAAAAATAATAACTCTTCACCCCAGCCCACTTTGTCCGTTTGCTCAGATGAAAGAATCCCAGAATGGCTGAGAATGGAAGTGACCTCTGGAGAACATCCAGACTAGTGCCTCTGCTCAAATCAGAGTCAATTAGAGCAGGTGGCTCTGGATCTCATCTGGGTTTCTGAGTGTCTCCAAGGATGGAATCTCCAAAGCCTCTTTGGACAACCATTTCCAGAACATTGCTAAATACCCTTATTCTTCTCTTCTCCAAGCTGAATAGTCCCAGCTCTCAGCCTCTCCTCATATATCAGATACTCTAACTCCTCGATCATCTTTGTGTCCCTTTGATGGACTGGCTCCAGCATGTCTATGTCTCTCACACTGGCGAACCCACAACTGGACCCAGCACTCCAGATACAGTTTTATAGAGAAATGACTCACCAGTTTTACAGAGAAATGTCTTTATCCTGCCCTCAAATATGCTACCACCATTCCAAGTTGCAGTGGTAAATATTAGGTCAGCTCCTCAGCTCACGTACAGTTTCACAGAAGTCAAGGGGGTTACACCAACCTAGACTACCTGTCTCAAAATGCCATGATCCAATACATTTACAAGAGATTCCCTTTCTAGTCACCTTGTGGCTGTCTGCTTACAGCTTCAGTGTATGCTAGGATATTTGAAAGCACATTTCTTTTGCTATGAGTTTCAAATGACCTTTTAATGAAAGGCTGAACTGATTTTCAAACCCAATTATGTTGTTAATTAAACTTCTATTTTCTCCTCTTTCCACCACCAGCTTTACGTTTTCATATTCCCTTTTTCTGGTACAATCCCTGAGGTTTCTGCTTTCCTGGGCATTATAACAGTTACCTTTACAAGCACTTCTGAAATACCACCTCCAGCATTAACTTTATTGGATTATTTTTGAAGCAGCAGTGGGTCAGCACCATTCTGATCTCCCCAGCCAGCATCCTCAGGGCAGACTTATTTTAATTTTCAATGTTAATAAAGTGGTAGCAGTGATCTGCCTTCCAGCGAATGTGCTAACTGACTTGAACAGGTTGTCAATAAATTATTTTTCCCTCACTAATCTCTGCAAATAGCACATCTGCTTAACTGTCATCTGTCCTACTCACAGATTGCACTTCAATACCTTCGGTCTGTCATTAGAGCTTTTACAGCCCAAAGTCTTTATCAGTATATCTCAGTCTACGGATTGTCCCTGGACTGTTGGTGTCATCTGTCCAGTGTAAAGGGGGAAATCCAGCAGTTTAAGTTAGCAGCAAAACCAGACTTCCATGGATCAGGGATTTCCACTGAGCATTTTTGTGGTTTACTGCATAATTGCACAAGTACAGTATAATATAAATTATATACTGACACCCATGTGTTTGACATGTATGAGTAACAGCAGCAGCTAGGTTTTAGACATAAACTGGTTATATTTTGCTTTTAGAAGTAAAAATTCCCTTGAGGGTAAGATTTCATTTCTTGCATTCTTGAGCCTCTGACCTAAGTTGCACTGCATGATTTCTTCTCTCCAGCGGATGAGCACTGAATCCAAACAAGAGGTACAACCTCTGATACAAACAAAGGCACGGAGAACTTTTCTCAAGCAGAAAAGTAGAAACTAGCTCAAGAGAAAAGATGATCTCTCTGTCTTGGAAGGCAGTTAAAACTATAAGCACTCTATAACCATACTGTATTCTACATGTTTTGAAAGTATTTGAGATAATTTCGTTATTTTCATTTCAACATTCACTACACAACCTTCCTACAAAGAGAGCAATGGTAAAAACAAATTCTGGTTCTCTCATCACCTTAAGCAATATCAGAAGGACCACTTGCATGTGGAGACTCTAATTAACATGGTACTGGCAGACAAAACCTATCTTTAAATAGGTAGAAAGAGAAAAGGTTGTTGAAGAGTGATGCCAAAAATGGAAAGTTCTTTGTAGACAAAGGTCTCAATGAGTCATCCATGAGCTGCTGGTCACTCACAGAGTTGTTGCAGGTCAAGATTTCCAGCTGCTATAAATGTCATTGAAAGTCAATGAAAGACATGAAAAACTTGATTTTCAAAGGTTATGGGGACTCCATTTTCCCACAGACTTCACCAGGGAGTTGACAGTCCTCAAAACTTGGGAAAAAAATCAAGCTAATTTAATATTACTTTTCCAATCAGTAATTGCTTTAGATATTAGAAGGATGCTTGAAGTATTAGAACTACATAGTCTGGAAAGAAAGCAAGAGGAGAACCAGCCTACAAAATAGGCTCTCTCTTTCTCTCTCTGTCTGAATGACACTTTTTATAGTGTCATTCATACTAGGATAATCGCTGTTGTACAGTACTTCTTCCCTTTCTCTGCTGTCACTGTAACATAAATAGAGAGAATCTTGCAAGTGCAGTATCCATAACTACAGCATGTTTGGGAAAAATCAAACAATGAGTCCTGGGCAGGAAAACTAACAAGAACCTTTGTTTAAGGTGTCCAGAACTGCAACTTTATTGCTCAGATGCATGATGGTTAAAGATTTCTTCCTTCCCTTCTGTTTTCAACAGACATTTTAACATTTTCCAAAACTAATTACCAGTTATGCATTAAATGTTATAGATGGAAGTCTTTTATTTTTCCGTATGTTCTGCAGAGCATTTTTAGTGGTGCAGTTTCTGTACAATGAAATAACTGGATCAGACCTAAGTACCAGTTCTTTTTGAGCTACGTATTCCCAGTCACCCTCTGTAATATTCAGGACACTTTGATCCACACTTAATTCAGCAATATGCATATTTACAGAGGAAATACTGTTGACATTGGTTGTTTGATATTTGTTTACAGTATGTTTGCTTTCTGTTTTGCCTCGGCCTTTGCTCCCAAGGCAGAGAACAGAAACATTGGAGCAATTTCAATTTACAGCATGGAGTGAGAAAAGTAAGCACTGAGATGTCACCAGATGTTTAGTTTGCACAGTTGCAGCTTTGTTGTAGGCCTTGGTTATACAACAGCAGCATAAATTGCAGCGGAAGGATAACCAGAGGGTTGAAGTCCCCCATGAAAACCAGGGCCTGTATCACTAGGACTAAATTTTTCCTTGCCCAAAATGATGGGAGGACCTCTGCTGAAAGAGTACCGGGGTGGCTACCAAGGACAGCTGAAGATATTATTCAGAAATAGACCCAGTTTTGTCTTTGCCTCTTAGTCATTGTCTTTGTTTGCAATAAACTGCTTTTTTTTCTTTTCTTATTTTTTGAAGGGAGTGGGAGAAAGGACGAGATTTAGTTATAGGTGCTGAAACTACTCCCAGCATCTATTATTATTACTGTAACATGATTTTTTTGTACTGTGGCATCTTGTCATTTCCCTCATATAATCTGAATGAGTTTGGGCAGGTTCAACTCCATGAAGCACAGCTAACTCATGTAATAAAAAAATGTATTTACCTATATATTATATTGGTTCTTTCATAATACTTTGAATTAAAGTTGAGAAAATCTCCAGTGAGAAACTAACTGCAGTATAAGACTGAGTATCTTTCTTTTATACTTCATTGCTTTGTACTGTGCTGCCAGAAGGCTATTTTTAGGCTTGCTCTGCAGTTGCACGGTTGTTGCTTATATCTTGTCTAAAGGAAGTAAGGTTGCCTTACTGAGAATTTGCCCTTTTCTCAAGGGTAAACTAAAATCCATTAAACTTAAATATATGCTGTAAACCTCGCATATTAGTGGCTGTAATGGAAATATTATGTGTTTATTTATAACAAGATACCCACTTGGGGAAGTGAAATAGATAGGCATATCTGAAAATTATTGCCCCTTGATTCTCCTCTTAAAGTCATTGTCTTTGTGCCTAAAGCCCGAAAGCTCGTTTTGCTGGCACCATGACAAAGCAAGCAAATGTATCTCCATAGAACAGATCCCTGCTGCCTACAACCCCACAACAAATAACTTGTGATAGGTATCACAGACATCCAACCAGATCCTATATTGCTCCAAAGAAATCCACACAAATATTTCTGATTGCAGGGGATGTTTTCAAACCGACGCTCATACTACTGGGGATAAGTAAATACGAGTCAGAGAAAAATATTAATTTAATCTAGCTAAACATAGACAGATAGGCATATACCTATAATGATAGAGATGAGCAAGTATCCACACATGTGCGCACACACACATATGCTAAGTCATTGTAAAATTGACTGTAGACATAATGAAGGCGTCTTATCCTGATTGCTCTTATAAATCACACAGATTCAGATAAATATTATTGAGCCATCAACTTCTGTAGCTGATGCTAAAACTGGGAACTAAAGACGGAGGAAACAGGAGTGGAAGAAACAGAAAAGCTGAACAAGAGATTCCTTTGAGACCTTCTATATCATATCAGCTGTGATGTAAGATACAAGAGCCCCTGAACTAAAATAATGTATTACTTAATAGTGGTTAGTATTGAGTAATCTTCTCTTGTCTTCTAGTAATCTTCTTTTCTATGTTATGCATCCAAATGTACTCAAGGTAAGGGGCAAGTTATATCCAAAAGCACCACTCGGTGACTTATAAAGGAGACCTACCTAGCTGTGGTTTTCACTGCTGTTCTTTGGACAGATCCTGTACAGCTCTCACATTAAATACACTTTGATGAAATTTATACGCACACTAGATGCAGAAATTGACCTTGGCAGTCTTTTAAAAAATCCATTCTGCCTTTCAGTGAACTTCATCAACCAACAAAAATGTTCTTTATAGCTTATGACAAAAAGGAAAGAGAGATGCATTAGCACACAGCCAGCTGAATTTACAAAACTTTATGAGCTCTACAGTCAGCTGTCTTATAAAATGTTAAGAAAAACAGCCACAGTTAAATTCTTAGCAGTAAGAGTTAAAGTAAAATTGCTACTGAAATTGTAGCTTTAATTATTCCATCTCAAAATTCTAAACGAGATTATGACTTCTCTGAAATGAAAGAATACACACAGTAGCCACATCTAGGTTTCTGGTTTGGAAAGCTGAATCTGAGTCTTTTGCTTCATGCCTTGCTGTACAATAAGGCCAGCATCATAAGTGAAAGAGACAGTATTACAAAAACAATGTGTGTGCATTTATATTTGTGAAAACATGTTGCCTCTCTTCTTTCAATCCTTTACTGCTGCTCTCCCATCAGCTTTAACCAAATCCGTGCATTGACTGCAATATACCCTCACAGATTTGGAAAAAAAAAAAAAAAGGAAAAAAAACAAGAGTAAGATGACATATGAAAGCAGGACATGGCACTTGATTGGTTCCTGGGTGGCTTCTCCTACCTTGTCTCTGAGCTTATCATTAATATTCTGTGGGCTTGACACCACAAGTGAGTCTACTGCTCTTTTGGCACTTCTATTGAAACGTTCTCTACAGATGGGGCTATGATTGCCATTAGTAACACCACCCCACCATCTTCCTCCCCAGTCTTGCTTCCCACTCTAAATTCTGTTGAACATTTCCTTTGATGTAAGGGTGTATTTGTGATGTATTTGTTTCAGTGTGACTCCTCCTGATCCCCATGCACACCATATGTCAGTGCTTAACACATCCCCCGAAGTATTCTGTGGCTTCCCAAGTGCTGTCTGCTAGCACCTTATATGTTGTTTACATAACTGCATTCCTGTTATTGGGCATAAAGTAATCCCTTTGCTTGGAATCATCTCTAACTGAGTAGAGGGGTGGAGAAGAAGTACACAACCCTTAAATCTTCCAGTTTATTTTAAGAGTTTCCCATGTTGTGTAACACAGAGATCAATCCTTCCAACCTTTGAAATGCAGTATTGTTCCAATCAGCCAGACTAAGACCTCCCATGGTAGGGTGAATTTTGCCCAGAACCTGCCTGACCTACACCATAGCTGGAGCTCAACTCAGCTTCCCCCTGACATACTGACTAGACCTGCACTCTGGGTAACCTGACCTCTGTCTCGCCTCCTGGGGTGAATTTGGACCTATGTTATACAGGCAGACTCTTTTGGGCCCTGCCTTTTGCTGTTCCTCACTGGACTTCCTGAATTGACCCTGAACGTGGCTTGATACTTTGCCTTGGTTGATGATCCCTGGATTGTCCACAGATCCTGTAACCTCTCCCAGCTTGGCTCAGCTCAGAGCAGACAGGAGTCCATCAGTGAGTCCCTAGCCTGCAGTGGGCTCACCTGGCACTCCCAGCTTGGCCACCTCATGGATAAGCCCTGTTTGTGCTGCTTTCTGACAGGATGGCTCCTGCTCTCTCCAGGCAACTATTCATTAAGTGGGAGCACCAGAGTTGCTTGATACGGAGCAGACATGAAATAAGATCATCTCTTCTTCCACATGACCTACCCTATTGTGCTCTTGCAGCTATGCTCACAGAGATAAGCATGTCCACTGTGCCATCCCTGTATTAAAAACATGAAAAATGCAGAGGGACCTAAAATACCAGAATGCAACAAACCAGTACACTGAAATGGTGTAAACTTCTCATGAGGCCAAAGAGTTCTTGAGGGCATGTAGGGAGAATAAGTGCTATCACATTCTTCTTTATCAGTTTTGGTACTTTGTAGCCAAAAAGGAAGATCTAGTAGAGCTTTTTTTGATCATGCTTCTACTGTGATGGTATTAGAATGAGGCATAAAATAGTGGCCACAAACTGCAGAAAATTTAGACATTGCAAAAGAATTCCTACCCCAGCCAGGGGAAAAAAAAGTCCGAATGCACAAAAAGTTCATGGTGCAGAAAACCTTTCTTACATATCCAAAGCAAATTAAATTCATTTGTTTTGTTTCAGTAACCCATAATGTTCTACTTCAGCAAGAACTGCTTTTCATTTTAGTTACCTTAAGGATGAGATTAAAAAAATCACTTTCTACCACAGAAATGGAATTTTTCAGTCTCGCAATGACAAGCAGGAGTTTTAAAAAAACAGAATGTTCTTTCTGTGTCAAATTATTCATTTGTTTTCCATGCTGGCAATTGGTGAAGTCCATTCTGTAGCACCAGACCTCCTCCAGACCCCAAAGAAATAGTTTAAAGCACCCACTCAGCACTGACAACTCCAGGGTGGAACCAACCATTTAAAAGCTGGTTTGGAGGGCAAACATTAGAGATGCTGGAGATACAAGAGCTGTGTAGCAGCCCCAAAAGACCTCAACTAAGCATCACAGGCAAAGATTAAAGCAGTTTGTCAGGCACTTACACACTAAGCCTCATCTTCTTTACATAGAAATACAAAATCAATGCCGTGTTTCTTGTGCAAGGAAATGTCCATTTGATATTCTATTCTTTGACATGTATACAGCAGGATCTATCTGAATATTTAATGAATGTGCCAATTTCTCCCCTGAGCAGAGTATGCACTAAAATCCACCAATGAACAAAGCAGCTCAGGGGAAAGAACAAGAAAGCAACCAAACAAAAAACCCACCCTCAACAATCTTTTGAATCAGAGGCAGGATGAACCTTTAGAAGATAAATACATATCCTTTTAATGTTTTATCCCCGGTTTCGGTTTTGGGGTGTGTGTGTGTTTTATTGATTTTTGGTTTGGTTTCATTTGTTTGTTTTTTATTCAAAAGCTTCTAGCCAAGGTTTTTCAGAGGTTTGGGCTTCTTGGGATCTTCTCTCAGTTGCCACTGGGAAAAAGTCTTTTGCAGGCCATATATTTAATTACTAGCTTAGTTCTTTTTAAAATGTCATTTATATTTAAAACTCTCCTTTTGACTCCCATTGTATTTGATTTTCATTCAGGGCCTGTCAGTTAGGAATAAAGATTGGCAGTTGGAAGGCAGCCACGGTTAGCTTTTAGAAAGGTTACCAATCTTTTACCTCCTTCCATGAGAAAATGCAACACCCGGGAGTTTGGGAGGCTAAACCAACTTTGCTCTTTACTCATCATGATTGCTGGTGTGGCAGTTGTCCCCCACGTGAGCCAGTGCTACACCGTTAACATAGGAGTGTGCTGACAAAACCAGAACCAGAATATCACAATTGACACCCTAAGAACTCCAGTGGGGCAGGCACTCACGGGTCTGCCTGCCTGCTTCAGGAACTAAATACAGAGATAAAATATTAATTTATGCATTCATTCTGCAGAAAAACATAGCCGTGTAATGTAAGAAGCACCAAAGTTTACAGAAGGAGAGGGAGTCAGGACTTCTGTAATGCATTAATAGTCACTGGGAAGAGGTTTGGTACAGTGATGCTGTTTTGGCAAAACACAAACTGCCAGCTTTCTCTGGCATATGATCCCAATATACTTGACCCAGAATTTCAGCAAAACTGATCCTATGGTGTAGAATACCCTTTACTTTGCAAAGTCTTTGTCCTGTACTTGGTAGAAAGAAAGGAACATCTTCATTTCTATAATAAATAGCATTAAAAATATTCCTCTCCTAGATAACTCAATAGCTTTCTATATATAGATTTTTTTTAAAAGCACTTAACATTTTATAGAAATACATGTTCATAAGGAGCAAAATCCCTGTAGCACCTAAGGGTTGGAAAGTACCCTTTGTTTTTGTTACCTACATTAACAACTGGTATTTTGGCACCAATTGCAACCAGTTGTTCTTTTGTTTCTTTTTTAATGAAGCTTTTCACTGGAAGGCTTCCTGGTGTGTGGTTCTAAAGAGAAAATAAGTAGGAAAACAACCTCTGTCCTAATGACATTTGAAGAAGATCACACTAGACTACATCTAGCTGGGTGTTTTGTTGGGGTGGCAGCAAGGAAGAACTTCTATCACCCCCATTTCTTTCTTTGTTAGAAGCATTACCATAAAAATAGAACACACGGGTTAATGAGTTTGTTCCCATCATGGTCTTCACCATTGAAACACACCCTAGCATAAGACACCATGAGTTTTCCAAAGTAATTTTTGTTGATTCCTTTGAATATTTCATGACGTATCTGCAATATGGGCTCCTGGTGAAACACATTGCAAATAAAATCCCATCTGGATTTAACTGCATTCACCACCACTCTCTGGGCTCGGCCATCCAGCCAGTTTTTAACCCAGTGAAGAGTCCACCTGTCTGGTCCATGAGCCGCCAGCTTCTGCAGCAGAATGCTGTGGGGGACAGTGTCCAATGCCTTCCTGAAATCCAGGAAGACAACATTCACTGCTTTTCCCTCACCCACTGGGGGGTCACCTACTCATAGAAGGAGATCAGGTTGGTTAAACAGGACTTGCCCTTGGTGAACCCATGCTGGGTGGACCTGATCCCCCTGTTGTCCTGCACTTGCTGCGTGATCTCCCCCAAGATGAACCTTTCCATAACCTTCCCTGGCACCGAGGTCAGGCTGACAGGCCTGTAGTTCCCTGGATCCTCCTTCCTGCCCTTC
>VZRW01004444.1:285099-298561 GCA_013398125.1 Aegotheles bennettii | reverse complement strand
AAAACTCCTGAAATTCGCCTTGTTTTCCCTCAGCTTCACACCACTTTTTGACTTCCCACTGCTGCTCAGCCTACCACCCCTTTTCCTCATTTCTTCACAGAACCATAGAATCATTATGGTCGGAAGGGACCTCCAGGGTCATCAAGTCCAACCTTTGTCCCATCACATTCCTAACCATCAGACCATTAGACCATGGCCTCAAGTGCCTCATCTTCCCTCAGCCTCCCACCACCTTTTGCCACTCAAGACAAATCCAGAAGCAACACAACGCTGAGCACAGCAACACCAGACTGGACACAACGCCCAAGAGTCTCAGACCACCAGGCCAGAGGGAGCAGTGTTAGGGAGTGTTATTCCCAATTTCAGTGACAATATCACCGAGTGGACAAGTTAGGAAAGACTTAATAACGCCAGAATTGCACACAAAAATGTACATGGGTCACGTTCAAAGTGGTACTACAGTTACTGTGTGTTTGTGAGGATTTCTAAGGGTTATATCAACAGAAGCTGACCCCTTACATAAAGAACATCACCTCTTAACTCAGAGAAATCAAAATTGCACAGAATGGTAATTTCTCTTTTACATGCTCAGTCCCTAAAAGTAGGCAAGTGTTTTAGATGGTGTGTATGTTATCCTGTCATTTTCCATGCACAATGTTCTGCAGATGGCTCAGTTCCAAAGTGCTCATCTGTGTTGGAAAGACTTGTGCATGTGAGTAAATATCAATAAAAGGAAGCAAAGGTCCTACATGAGATCAAGTGTCCAGCTATTCTGGACATAAGGAGGCAGAATCATTAAGAATTTGACTTTGTTAACTTACATCAGAGTCAAAGTTCAAGTAGATATAAGAGAACACTCAGTCAAACTTGTCACCAAACCTGTCATAGAAACTTGGCAGTTTCCCAGTACACTTCTTTTTTCTTTATTCGGGTAGTTTCACTTGTATTAACCGAAAAACAATTCAAGTATTAGGGTTAAAACACTTTTTTTAGACTTTTCTTTATTACATACACATGGTTTGTACTTTCATCTATGCTTTTGAATTATTTCAATTATTTTGTTCATTGAAATTGAAAATAAAAAGCAGACTGCAAGCATCTAGTGACATGTTTACATTAACCATGAAAGGTTGCGCTTTTTCTACATTTAAATCCCACAACTCACTATTGTAATAAATAATTGCAGCCAGTATTCTGTTACATTCATTGTATGGATTATTTGAGTAATGTTATTGTATGCTAGGATGCTTATTCTAATTTATTCCTTTGCCAGCCTGACTGCTGGTGCAGTCTCATTACCACAGTGTGACTTTTATTGCTCAGAATTACACAATACAAAATGTGATATTTGTTTTTAAAATAAAGCAATTTCTTCTTTAAAGATTGAGTTATAATGTAGTTATAAATTGAAGGGGAAAAAATCCCAACAACTTTCAATAACTTTTAAATTAAGAAATTTTATTCAACATTCAAAAGAATAACATATATTGTAGGAAAAAATACAAGATGCCTGAAATTACTTGTATGTCAGCAAATTTTAGATGAAAATACCATATTTCTGTCTTCAATGTTTATCCTGAAGGACTGTAGCCTGTGGAGACACCACAGTGGAGCAGGTGAGATGGGTGAGGATGCAGGAACAGCAGAGAAGAACCGTTATGGACTGACTTCTGTCTTCTCCACTACCTCCTCTTCAATTTAAGAATCACAATTTCCATGAACTCTAAGTACCCAAATGCAGTATTGGCCTGTGAAAACTAGATTCAGGCTTACATGACTAAGATGTTCAGAAAAGACCAGAGGTACAGGTAACATCTCTCAATCATCAAGCTAACATAAGCATAGGTATGCAAGGAAGTTTGTGAATAATCTCAGTATGCCTACATTGTACAAGCAGCAGTAGAGACCTAATTCCACATCTAATTCACCTCCTGAACTACAATTTTTAAGATCTTTCCATAAATCTTCTTGCCTTTGTACTTAAAGAGACATTAAATAGTTATTCCCAAGGTTTGAAAAGCTAGACAGTTTCCTTGGCCACACGTAAGAGTGAAACCTTCATATCTTGTGCATGGAGGTGAAGCATGCCATCCCTTCCCTTGGGGGGACACCCTGGACAGACGGAAGCTGCAGCTTTCTCATGAAAGCAGCTGTGCTCTGTGTGGCAGATGTAAGAAGAATTTGATTGCAGCCGATTCTATAAGGAGACAGTAGTTGATCTGCTTGGAAGGGAGGGCAGAATTTCACAGGGACTGTGAGCCAACATATCTAAATCCATTCCTGCCTGCATAGGACCACACTGATACGAAGTACTTAATTTCAGAATATGGCTGTTGTTTCAAAATTCCTCTGACAGGTCAAGAGGTTATTTTTGCATTACAAGACATTACAGTTCTTCATAGCCCATAGATTTTCTGCCTCAACTGTTACAATTCTCAGTTTATTATGAGATTCAGTAGTTGTTAAAAATGCTGGGGCTGGATACATTAAAATTTTAGTGAAATTGAGTCTCTAAGGGAATCAGGTGTTCCATCTGAGACCTGATCTGAAAATCAAGGGAAGCTGTTGCTTCTCTCCCTGGTCCTGTGTTTCTCCTCACGCCCACACACACCACTAACACATTATTTATCCTACAGACAATTTGAAGGCACTACTATTCCTTTGTTAACTTCAGCAAAATGAGTTTAGACAGAAATGTAAATAAACAGCAAACAAATTTATTTTTCTTTAATATATCAGAAGCTAAGGTTGCATTGCTAACAGCTTTTGATCCTATCTGAATAAATACATTTGTCTTACTGCTCCTTAGCGAGATAATTCACTGAAGTAAAGTGAATTTCAATGGCCTTGGGAGATGTTCAAAGTTCTGCATATACAGGAGCTTAATAAAAACTCACCTGAATATGGATAGCTATAATCAAGAAGTTCTGAGTCAAATTTTGGTCTCCCTACTCCTATTGGTAAAGAGAACGGGACTCCCAAAATATTCAAATGCAGAAGAAACAACTTTAATTAACCTAGGAGTTACACAATCATAACTGTCCCGGTTTGGCTGGGACAGAATTCTAAGATCACTTTCCTGTTCAGAGAAATGTAGGTTTGAGAGGCTGCAGAGCCCAGCTCTGTGAGAACAGAAGGGATGAGGTGCTCTGGTGTGCAGGTGTCCATAGTGACCAAGGTCAGGGACAGTTTTGAACCATGCAGGTGCAGTGGCCAGGAGGGACGAAGCCCAGGGCAGCTGACCTGAGCTGCCCAACCCAAGTATCCCACACCATAAACATCACCCTCACTATAAATTGAGAAGTTGCAAGGTTCCAGGGGTCCTTCTACCATGGCTGCCTTCCCGAGAGTGTCCCATCTGTCTTTTTGGTCATCCCACACCTGAGGGTGCTCCTGTGCTTGCTGTGACCACCGTGTCCTCGCTGGAGCTCGCGGTGTTGGCACTCAGCCCTCACTGATATAAACGCACAGCTCAGGACTGCTGTCTGAAGCCAAGTATAACTTTGTATCCTATATTAGTGGTGGGGTCAGTATTAGTTAGTTCTTCTTCTTCTATTAAATCACTTTTCATTTCAACCCTCAGGTCTCCTTTTTTTTATCGACTCCCCCTCTCGGGTGGGATCAGGTGATAGAACAACAGAAATTTTTCAAATGAAGGAACTTTCAGAACTCCTAGGGCACCTGTAGGGGAAGTCACTTGAAGCAACAGCGATGGCAGTGCCCGTTGTGAGGCAACAATGCAGGCAGATCTTGATTAGTCTGATCCTACACTCACTTCACCTCAAAATGTTGTTTGAAGGAATCTGTTATGGATGGACAGAGTTGTTCAGAAGTAAAGGCAGAGCCACTGCATTGTCTTCTGTTAAATTCTTCTCTGCCTGGCAGTCTACACAAACCTGGGAACAGTAAGGCAGACAAATAACAAATCAGACTGTTATATTTCATTACGTCCAAATCTGCCTCATCTATTTCTTTTGCTCAGCCACTCCACAATCTCACAATTAGATTTTAACATCTCAAGTCAGAATGATACAATTCTGGCTGCAGCTGCAGCTCAGAAATCTTCTCAGCTTTCATGCATTCCATCACCAGTGATGTCTCAGAACAATGGTCTATGGGAGTCCACCACAGATGCTGCCATAATCCTGATATTTCATGGCCCTTAACATTAAATGTAGTCTATCAGCTAGGCTTAACCTTTGATTTCATCCATAGGGAAGTACAAAGACAGAGCTATTTGTTAAAAGAAATGGGTTATTCAGACCAAGTGGGGTTGTGCCAGAACTCTCCTGGCACGCAGCTAACTGAATATTCCAATTACCATTTCTGCCCAGCTCTAGTTTCACATAATACGAAGTGGTGACCAAGCAAATTTTTCTACCCAAATTGCCAGACTTGAGCAACAGAAGTCTGTGATTGTTTTGAAAAGCAGGGGTTCCCAAATGCTGCTTGAGAACACACACATTCTCTGATTTGGGTAGTTGCTCATAGAAGATGAGCTGAACATCCTTCGCAGAGAGCACAGGTTACCATGTCAGCCTCAGAAGAAGCTGCAAAAGCCGTGCTACAGAGTGTCATCACTAACTTAGTGTTACTGCTGAATCCACTATCCATTGATCCTGATAAGGAATGTCTGAGGTTTTCTCATTAGTTTCCTTTTTCCATTTTGCTAGGAGTTTTTGATGTTGAGATTTGCTATTCACGAGCTGCCTTGGTCTAGGAGCTGGGGGAGAAGCCTTTGCAGCACAGACTGTGAAACAGCGAAAGAGAGGAAATGTGTTAGAAATTGAAATGACAGCTTTGGTGATAGCTTTTTGTTCTTCCAGTCAACTGTGCTGTAGTGCAGTCAAATGAACTGTTTTCAGTGTACCTTAGGAAAAATATGAAGGAACAATGAGTGTCTATTTCTTTCCTCCTTTTAGTACAGCATATGATGTGTTTAATGCCATCTCAACTTGCAGAAATGAAATTGCTACCAAATGTTCCTTATAATAGAAGCTGAAATTGCTTATGAAGTTTTAAAGTAGTAGTATATATAAAAACATAACTTAGTGCTTAACCTTCCAGGGAACCACAAGTAACCTCAGAGAGAAATATTAGTAGGAATATCTCCTTTCATGTCTTGCTCAAATAACTTTTTACACTATCTGTTCAACTGGATTTTATTGTATGAAACTAGTTGTGTACATGCATTGCAAACTACATTCCAAATACAACCCTTGGTGTTTAATACTTATGTTTAGGAGAATGTAGAAGGTATTTGATACAAGGGACCTAAATTCAAGCTGTCATGAATACAAAGAACTCACTAATGAAGAAACTGATTTAGATTTGTGTCTCAGTATTTGGGGATTTCAAGACAATTCCTTCAGGGTGATTTACAAAACAGTTAAAAATAACACTATTTTCTACTCTTCTTACACAAACTTTCTATATTAGGAAAAATAATATGCATTTCCATGTAGATCTAGATATGCAAATCATGTTGTGCATATGTATTTATTAATTAATAAGTGATATGAGCTGTTAGGCTCCTGGAAATCCTGGAAAATCTACAGACAAAAGTCATTCTAGACACTTGTAGTGGTTATGATCAATGCTAGGTGATGGTTAAAACATTTCTTACAAGAGATGAAAACATGAAGCAAAGTGTAATGAAGGTGACATAAAAGAGAACACAAGACAATCTCAAATCAATTTAATTTTGTTTCGCTTTCCATAAGAGTACTCAGCTTAGGCAGATACTTCAAACAGACTGTGTGTTCACGTGCAGGAGTTGAGAAACCACCTCATATTGAAAATGGTATGGGGTGGCACAGTAAAAGGGGTAATAAACAAGGGGATCCACATCTGTAGGTTACACTGAGATAAAGAAGCATATGCAAAGCTGCTGCCTGTACCTTGACAGATGCAATTAATGCAAGCTTAAAATTTAGCTGCTTCAGGGATGCAAATAGGGGAGCCATTGCATCAGTCCCTTTGTGCTCCTGTTGGTGTGTGTTTTGCTTCAGAGATTTTGAGGAAGAAATCTGCAATCTCAGGAAACAGAAACAAAAACTAGTACTTTGCTTCTGAATTCTACCTCAGATCTGATCAGACCTGAATTTCACATTTACTGAATTGCACGTACTGCTTAAAATACTGTGACTTCACTGCATGAGACAGAGACAGTGTCTTATTCATAAAAATACACACACACATTTCTATTTATGTTTGGCCCAAGGTATGCATGTTCTTCTGACTAGCTCAAAGAAACTGCAACTGAAACTATTTCTATAAAGAAATTATTATTTTATGCAAAATGTAAGCTCTGATCTCTTCTGGCTTCAAGACAAGTATTAAAACACCTGAGTACTTTGCATTCAGTTAACAGCACAAAACAGCACATTTGGCACAAACAAACAAAAAAATAAATCCCAAAGTAAAAAGCTCTAATCTGTCTACAAAAAATAAATAAATATAGAGTTTGCCTAGAATTAATAGATGAGATTCTACTAGTGATATTTTTTTATTTTTTTCTGCTTTTCTCCCATCCTTTAAGAAGGTCCCTTGGGACTTTGTAGAAAAGTGAGTTTAGGTAAGTTAGAAATAGCTATCTGCTAGAGATATACAATGTTCTTGGAAAAATACCATAACTTCATTCAACGGACAGGGAAATGGAGGCACAGCATGACAAAGCAAGCTGGTAGCTCACTCAGCAGCAACAGGAATAGAAGCTGGCATACCTGAAACATGGCTCCGAATCCTATAGGCTAGGACACACGTAATTCATAGTGACACACAAAGATCAATTTTCCCCTTAGAAGTATGCTAGTAGTGTTTCTGCTGTTATGCCTTGATGAACCATTTCCACAGTATTTGTGGGTTTTGTGTTCTGTTACACCCCAGATAAACATGCTGCGGGAAGTCTCATTATGAGCATGTTGGAACCTGTTCATTTAATTTATAACTTTAATGTTCATTGAATGCAAACTTTTATAGTGAATGAATACCGTAATTGACCCACTGTGAACAAACTGCTTGAGTTTTCTATTATTTCTTCTCTGTGTGAAACAGACTCGGGAGGATGGGGTGGGTGTGAAGAACTGGTGACCTCTTAGTTCAACAATGCAAGACCCTCTGGAAAAATTAAGCAAGCTGTAACCAAAGTAACTAATCAAACTGCAAAACAGTTACTTCCTTAAGTATTTTCACAGCATCAGACCTACAGAAACAGAAGATTAAATGTTAGAGGGAATTGTCCTCAAAATGAATGCCTATTCTACCCTATAAATCCACAGGGAAGAGTGTGCCATTCCCATGCTGATAAAGTGACTGTACTGTCCCTGTCCCTAAGAAACCAGAAATGTCCAATGAAATGAAATAGCTTTATCACTCAGTGACAATTCCAGCTCCCCCTGTAAATTGCTTCCAACTCTATAGTGGTGAATGTTGAACCACGGTCAGCCACTACTTGGGTTAGCCCCTACCTCTCCCTCCCAAAGCTATTCTTTCTGTCCCTCTGAGGCACACAACAGTATTCCACATGGAATACAAATAATACAATATAATACATGTAGCTGTTGGTACCTCAATACTTTTTTGCCCTAAGAAGCCAGAAAAACTTCCTAGGATTTACTGACTACATATTGGTGAAATTTTACTATACCTGTACAGCAGTTTCAGTTGTTGCCTGACATATTACTTCAGTATAATGCCTCACCAAGTTTTGCCTTGCTACATTATTTTGCTCTTTTATTTATGTAAAGCCTTGTGTATAACAAGACAGAACTATCAGGTTTTGTTTTTTTAAGTATTCTTATTCTTATTCTTATTCTTATTCTTATTCTTATTCTTATTCTTATTCTCCTCTTCAGAAAAATATCCTCAATCCTGAGTAGTATAGCTGCTTGCAGGAGCCTGTGACTTGATTGCAGGAAGCTCATGTCTGACATGTATTCAAAGTCCAGTCATTAATAATGAGCTTTGTGAACTAAGCCTTCAATAATTTTACAAGACATCATTAGAAGGGACAAAGACACACACACAAAAAACCCCAAAACACTCCAAACCCTAAAAAAAAAATAATAAAAAAATAGTGGTTATGAAACCTGACCTGGGTTTGAAATGAAAAACTCTTAGGAGACCTCCCATTTTAGCTCTGTGAGGCTTCCCATGGCGAAGATTTAGATTAAAGCTTTTAATGAAGCTCAACTGTGGAACACAACAGAATCCAAGTCTATTATCGCCGTTTTGCTGAATTACCATTCATTCCAGCTGACAGAAAAAACAGCAAAGAACACTGGATAAACAGCAGCTATAAGAGGCCAATATAATTTCAGTGATAATTTGCACAGCATGGAAGTTCCCCCTTCACATATTTGTCGACTCCAGCTCTCTATTAAGTGTGAGCTCCCTGGCTTCTCCTTCAGCAGCTCTGGATGCTGGGAAGTGTCAAAGCTACCAGAATAGCTGCTCCATGGACAGTAATGGTTTCCACCTCCATTACTACATCTTTAGGACAGAGACAGAAGTAAATACGAAAGTTAGTTTTTATTTTATTCTAGTGCTTGTGCATTTCCAACATTGTGCTTATCTGATGTTTCCTCAATGAAGCATCAGCTCTGTAGGGAGCAAACTTGAAACAAATCTAACTTAGCAAATGTCTTCAGTCTCATCTTGAAAGATCACAAATAACTTTATAAACCGTGAACGTATAACACCTCCTCACCTCTCAGTTCTGCAACAAAAAATTTAAAAAGCCTATTTGAGATCATAGCAAACATTAGGGTATGTTTGATTTGATGGAAACGGAAAAGATGGGGTGGGTAGGTTGGTAATATGCAGTTACTCAGTGGCCTGGAAAATTGGCAAGCTGTTCTAAGACTGTACTGGGTCTGGCTGGTATTGACTTAACTGTCTTTGTAGCAACCCCTGTGGTGCTGTGGTTTGGGTTTGTGGCTGAAACTGTATTCATAATACACCTGCAGTTTGACTGATTCTGAACAGAGCTTGCACAGCAGCAATGGTTTCTCCTCTCCCATTCTGCAACCCCATCCCTCCACAGAGAGGAAGATGGGGGTTAGAAAGAATTTACAAGGGGATACTGGGACAGCTGACCCAAATTTGCCAAAGGGATATTCCATATCATACAACTTCATACTCAGCATTAAAGCTGGGGCACAGGAAGAAAGGTGAGGGGTCCCAAGGTGGCCATTACATGGAGACTGACTGGGCATCAGTCTGCTTGTGGGAAGTGGTGAATGTTTGGTTTGCACTGTTTATTTTTTTTTCCTTTTTCCTTCACCTATTAAACTGTCTGTATCTCGATCCATGAGGTTTTTTGTTTCAGTCTTCCCCGTCTCACTTGGTTAGGGTGGGGGAGGGAGCAATGAGTAAGTGCTATGTAGATGCTTAGCTGCTGGCTGGGGTCAATACACCACAAAAACTCACCACAAACAGGAAGGAGGAAGAAAAAAGTAAAGGCAAAATTATTCCTCACTTTCAGATAAAAGGGAACAAGTTCAGATTAATATAGATGAAATCCTGTTCATGTAGAACAGGCAGATATATCAAATGAAAACCACTGTAAAAGGAATTCAAACAACCCCAAACTGAAATATAAAAATGTCCCGTTATGACATTGAACTTTGGAAGGGAGCCAGTACAGAATTTGCTTCAAAATCAACACAGCTTAAACTCAACAACAAGCAAGTTTTATGTTGGCTTCTTTCTGTTTCATCTGTACTAGTCTTCTGTCATTCTCAGTTATTTTGAGCACTTTTAAATATTCATGGATTTATGGTCTTTAGCAAAAAATAAATTTCTGTAGAAACTTACTTTTTTTTTTAATAAATTCTTAATTTTTTTACTTCTATTCATTGATTTTCCAACCTTACTGTATTATATTCCACTCAATAACTTCCTAAGTGGCTTCCCTGTTACTTAACAGTGAACTAAACCTCAGGCCAGAGTCTTTTGTTGTTGACATAGGCAGAATGTCAATGTTAAGCAGCCACATAATTTAGGAGATGAGATTAAACCCAGTTCCACTAACATCATTGTGACAAAATTATCAGTGATCATTATTCTAGAACACAAAAATTCCCAGTTCAGACTCACACCAGCTCATCTTTAATATGAACATACTTATCTGGAGCACTCTTGATAGGTGCTCAGACAGACGATGTGTTCTTTCCATTCAAGACTTTTCACAATTTTGCTACTTTATTTTTGCCCACTTCTTGCTCTCACAGTTCAAAATCCTAAATACTCAAAAGTGGCATCTTCATCTACTGGTACTAGAATATTTCGTAGTCAACTTATATGCCTTTTACCAAGAGATCCCAGGACTTCCATGGTGTTTAACCCAGTCAGTGTATCTTCATTCATTCATGGTGTTTAACGTAGCCAGTAGTATTTCTGATCCCTTAAATTCTTCCGTTAATTAAGATGTAACATCTCCAAGAGTGTCTTAGAGGTCTACAGCTTATTGGAACCCTTCCATATAGGAAATGTCAGAGTGAAAAGAGTTGTCATACTCCACTGCACAAAATTAAAGAGGAACCGAGTGATATATTGTGAAAGATTAATTTCTTGGTTGTGAATGAAAACATTATACATTGAGATATCACAATCATGGCCACCTACCAAAGCATGTCTTCATATTAATCTTGCAAACAGCATTCAAAATTAATTAGAAATTAAAACATTATAATTTCTTCTGGAACACAAATGTTTTATTTCATCTGTAACCAGAAAGATAATAACCAGCACAAACATTTGAAGGGAAATTACGTTTTGAGATGGCAGTGTTCAGAAGCACTGATGCCTTCACACTGCTGAAGCAGAGCAAAAGTTTTCTTTCACATGCCAGCCTGGATGAAAGCCATTCCTGGAAAGATGTGCATCTTGAACTGGCACAGTGTGAATGGCTGGCCTTGAACACGATTCATGTTTCTGTTAAGGTTCTGGCACATCAAAAATGTTTGCTCCCAGCTCTTTGCCAAAAACAGTGCTTGACTCTCAGCTGGTTTTTTTTATTGTTGTTTTTTGTGGGGGTTTTTTGCTTGTTTTTTGTTTGTTTGGTTTTGTTTGTTTTTTGTTTTTTTACCAGTCCTACCCTAAAGTTTTAGGGAAGTTGTTCCTAACGTTAAGCCTTTAAAATCTACTCACAAGGAAAAAGGAACACTTTTCACATACTAGCTCACATGTTTGGCTTTAACTCTTTGCTTATCCAGACACACAGCAATTTAATCTGCTTAATTCATGTAGGTCAGATACTAACTTGGGCAAGACATAGCATAAGATTAACCCTTTCCATGACTGCGTGACTAGTGCAGAATTGTCGCAGTCAGCTGCTGACTTCAATGCTGCTGCAGTGGATTGGAGCAACTCAAGGTCAACCCTCAGTTAATCTGACAAGCAAAACACACAATGCCATAATTTTTAGACCACAGTGCAGGAATTGCTGTAAAATAATTTAAAATACACTTAGCTTATGATGAAATTAATAAGATTAGGGATTTTAGTATCTGTCAGATTTCCAGCACCCTTAAATACAGGGAAAATGAAAGTGATTGAAAATTGCATAAGAAAAGATTCACTTGTGAAGTTGTGAGCATATTCATGTTTCCAGCAATGAAGAAAAAACTGTAATTACAGCTTCACTATTGGAATTTCAGCATTGCTGTCTTGGCCAGAATTTCAAGTTATTAGACAGTTGAGTTGGGAAATCACTGGAAAGAGGAAATAAAAAGGTGGGGGCTTGGTGTTTCCCCCCACACCCCCAGCATTCTAGAATTCTTGGGAACCAGCATCCAATCTGTGGCTCCCTCCGCTCTTCCTCTTGTGCTTTTATGTATTAATTTCTTGTTGGATATGCTTCTGAAGGCTTTAGCCATTTGAGACAAAGGAAAAAGGAATGGCATATTGTCACACATATCTAATTAAGCATAATTATTAATAGTATTAATTTATTTTTTTGAAGTATGTAAGAAGATGAATTTCAGATCTTAGCTCTCAGCAAAGCAGACAATTCTGTCTCTCTGAAACTTTGCTACCAACAGGTTTCTGGGCTGATAGAAGACAGAACCTGGGGTATCAAGATGACTTAGATTCTGCTTCCAGGTTTACCCCTTGAATGTCTGCAGTGCAGCCACAGTGGAGGAGTATTTCCTCATCTGTGAATAGAAGCAATGATACTGCCTGTCAAAACAGGCTATGGAACTACTGGGTTACGTAAATGAGTATTAGTATGGGCACAGCATAAAGCAGGTAGCAAAATGCCATTTTGTTACTATTTTTATTGTCTATTGCCACCTTCAATGGTTGTTAACCTCATTCAGTAGGTTGCCCAGGGAGGTGGTGGAGTCACCATCCCTGGAGGTGTTCAAGAGACGTCTGGATGTGGCACTGGGTGATGTGGGTGAGTGGTGATGGAGGTAGGGGTTGGACTGGGTAGCTTGAAGGGCTCTTCCAACCTCGATGATTCTGTGATTCTGTGATTCTATGATTCTGTGATTCTATGTTAAGTGTACTGGTTTATGAGTGTCAGGTTCTGACAACATCAAGGATATCTCTCAGCCATACATGACAAGCAGGAGTATCTGATCCCACAGACAGTTCATCAAGCAGAGTCTGCAAAAATGTTCATAGCAAGAGGTCAGGAGTTTGCTTTGCCTTACCTGCAACCCTAGTTCATCTCAGAAGACACCAGGGGACTTGAAAGTTGAGCTTTTTGTTCAGTGGCAGACTAGGGCTCCTTGGTCACGGAAATCCTCCATTTCAAGCTGGTTGCTAGCCAGAAAAGCACATATTCCTCTGGTGTTTCATTAGCCTGAAGCAAATGCATGTTTACTTGAGTACTAAAGAGATTAGCTCCAGTCATTAGCTTCTGCCTTATGTTTGTCTTCTGTGGTACTGGGAACTGATAAGCTCCCAGTTGCTGTGCCATAGCAGAGCACTCTCTCTCCACCTCTCTGCTGTTTCCACAGATGGAGGGAAGGTGCAAAGCTGTGCAGCTGTGTGCTGGGTCTGGCTGGGATGGAGTTAATTCTCTTCACAGCAGCACATATGGTGCTGTGTTCTGGATTTGTGACTAGAGAAGTGAGGATAGCACACCAATGTTGCTGCTGTTTCTAAGCAGTGTTTGCACAGCGTCAAGATCTTTTCTTTCTCCCACTCTGTGCCACCTGGGAGTAGGCTGGGGGTGCACATGAGTGTGGGAGGAGACATAGCTGGAACAGCTGACACAAATGGACCAAAGGGATATCTGTACCATATAACCAGCTCAGAAACTGAAACACAGTGAAAGGAGGAGGAAGGAACGATGTTCAGGGTCATGGCAGGGAAGAACCTGGGGGTGCTGGGTGACAGCAGCTGGGTATGAGCCAGCAGTGTGCCCAGGGGGCCAAGAAGGTCAATGGCATCTTGGCCTGCATCAAGCACAGTGTGGGCAGCAGGAGCAGGGCAGGGATTGTCC
>VZRW01004444.1:48330-284975 GCA_013398125.1 Aegotheles bennettii | reverse complement strand
GCAATAGGACAAGAGGGAATGGCCTCAAGTTGCACCAGGGGAAGTTCAGGCTGGATATTAGGAAATAGTTTTTTACAGAAAGGGTGGTCAGGCATTGGCACAGACTGCCCAGGGAAGTGGTGGGGTCACCATCCCTGGAGGTGTTCAAAAAATGTTTGGATGTGGCCCCTGGGAACATGGATTAGTGGTGGACTTGGCAGTCCTGGGTTGAAGGTTGGGCTTGGCGATCCTGATGTGCACTTAGGTCACAACATCCTCATGCAACGCTACAGGCTTGGGGAAGAGTGGCTGGAAAGCTGCCCAGCAGAAAAGGACCTGGGGGTATTGTTCAATAGCTGGCTGAATATGAGTCAACAGTGTGCCCAGGTGGCCAAGAAGGCCAATAGCAGCCTGGCTTGTAGCAGGAATAGTATGGCCAGCAGGACTAACGAAGTGATTGTCCCCCTGTAGCCGGCACTGGTGAGACTGCACCTGCAATACTGTATTAGGTTTTTGGCCAAGGACATTGAGGTGCTGAAGCATGTCAGGGCAATGAAGGACAACGAAGCTGGTGAAGGGTCTAGAGAACAAGTCTTATGAGGAGTGGCTGAGGGAACTGGGGTTGTCTGGTCTGGAGAGAAGGAGGCTGAGGAGACACCTTATCACTCTCTACAACTACCTGAAAAGAGGTTACAGTGAAGTGGGTGTGGGTCTTTTCCCAAGTGATAGGATGGGAGAAAACAGCCTCAAGTTGTACCAGGGGAGGTTTAGATTGGATATTAAGAAAAATTTCTTTACCAAAAGGGTTGTCAGACACTGGAGCAGGCTGCCCAGGGAAGTGGTCATTATCCTTGGAGGTATTTAAAGACGTGTAGGTGGGGTGATTAGGGACATGCTTCAGTGGTGGACTTAGCAGTGCTGGGTTGGACTTGGTGACCTTGAAGGTCTCTTCCAACAAAAATGATTCTTTGATTCTGCAAAAATTAAACCAATGCAATGAGAGGGTTACAATACATGGCTGTAAAGAACCATGGGAATGGAGAGAAGGCAGAACTGTTTGAACTGTCCTTGCCTCCAAGGAAAGCATTCCCTGTAACCAACTCCAATGAGACCAGTGGGAATCGGTGAGGTTTTGTTCCCCCAACTGAATCCAGAGTCAATTTCAATTAGAATTCATAGCCCATAGCATCAGTGTTACCATGATCACATTACAAAAGGCTGTGTAAGTTACTCAAAGCAAGATTCAAAGTTTGCCATATTCTCAAGAAAGTGACTGTAATTAGAGTGTATTACTAGAGGCTGTTAGATTAAATTACAAATTCACATTCCTTTGAAAGTTGGTGGAGGGTGGAGATTTCTAGATTGAAGAGAGATGTTAGATGCAATGGTAACAAAGCAACAGTAACTGTAGTCAGGTAAAAAGAGTAAACATATGAACTGGTTAGAAGAATTTTAGGAGAATTTCCCCATGGAAAAGCTTAATTTTTGATAGAGTCTATATTCCCTTTAGAACAGAAACTTGCTAATAAGTCACTGTTTTCTTTATTTCATAGTGAAGTCACAGAACTAATCCCTCCTAGGGACACAGAGCCACACAATATATGTAGTATATATATTGTTACATATTATATATATATATTATAGCAGGGCAAGACTGAACAGCAGACACTGATAAAAGCTGCTACCAAGGCCACTGCTGGCACCTCTGCGTTCAGACAGACTTGCTGCTGGCTGCATCTTCTGTGCCACAACCTTCATGGCAAGCCAGCATGTCACAGACAACATCAAGCCAGGCAAAGCTGCTAGAGATCGGACCTGACACTGTAAACTCATAAATACATAACCACAGCACCATGTACCACAAGTGTCAGAGGGACTTGCTGGAGCACTGCTTAGAGGTGACATGCCAGCATTACTCTTTGTTCCATCCAGGCTATTCTAAACCTGGCTGATCCTACAGGGCCACTTTTTTAGAGCGGATTTTTAGTAAAGTTTAGATTGATGCTAATCAGTTCCATTAAAAAATAAGAAAGAAATGATACCTTTTTGTAAAATGAAAAGATCCAACAGAGAAAATAACTGAGTTTTTAATTCTCACGTTGTAGAGAGCAAATCTTGAAATGGAGAAAAAAAATTGTTCTTTTAGTACTTGAATTCATTATCCTTCTTTCCAGGTATTTTTGACATTTTTTTCTTTCTGAGCAGTTAACATTTGAAATGCCCAGTTATTCCATTTCATCTCACACAATGCATAGTTTTCACATAGCTTTCACCACTCTATTAAAAACTACAGTGCTATGCTATGGGATTTAAAAAAAAAAGAAGTCAAGCCATCATTGAGAGCTTTGTTCCCACATTCTATTACTGGTTGGCAGGTGGACAAAGCACCTAGTAAGAAACTAAGATAAATTGGAGACAATATTTAAAAAGCACTAGAAATCTAAGTAAAGCTTTAAATATTTTACAAAAGCTCTGCAATAAATAGATACCTCATGGAGATATTCTAGCCAGCAAGTCTCCACCTTTGTACTTTGAACAAAAGCTGCAGGAAAACTTTGAAAAATCTTTCATGAAACATAGAAGAAAATAGATTTTTTTTTTTGCTTTGTCTCAGAAAGCAGAGTTTTTCTAGTTTGCCTCAGAGGAGATTTATTTTAATAGCTATGTCAGGCCAATTTGGTGTGTGCACCAAGTTCTGAAGTACATGTCCTGAAGTGCTGCTTCACAATCCATTTCACATTAGTACCATAAAAAGTATCTTGTCAGAGAAGCATAAATACTTTGCTTGATAGCACAGTGACTGTGAAATTTTGGGCAAAGATAGGATGCTGAAAAGATAATTGCATATATATTTATATTTATATTTTTATACATATTAATTATTTATAGTGGAGGTAACTGCAAAGCTTAACACACTCATGTTGGAGGGATCTGTTTTCTGTCCTAGATGACAGAAAAACTCTGGCATTTGAAATTCAGGTTGAACAGCAACATTTTAAAATGAATCCAAGTCAGATAAGGTTCTGTATGACTAGAGAATAGTAAAGGGCAAGTGTTCTTCTCAACTATATATCTGCTATTTTGCTCTCAAGTCGAGGTAAAGCTTCAGAAAATTGGGAGATAAATGGCACATGAGATAATGCAATGTGACTGTACCAGGGAAAGATAATTCTGACATTATGTACTTACTTTCTTCAATGTGACATTTGCTTTCATGCAGTGAACTAGAAAAATTAAT
The DNA here is from genome assembly GCA_013398125.1 of Aegotheles bennettii. Lineage (NCBI taxonomy): Eukaryota > Metazoa > Chordata > Aves > Caprimulgiformes > Aegothelidae > Aegotheles > Aegotheles bennettii. The sequence goes on along the minus strand of VZRW01004444.1, from coordinate 281,758 downwards.
ATCTCTGGACATCTACAAATGTTTCCTATCATGCCAAATGGAAAATTATTATAAAAATTGGCAAGTTCAGGTGTCAGAAGAACTATGAGGTAAATGAGCAACTGGCTGAAAGGAAAACCCAGAATGAGTTACACTGAAGGGGTTTTGAGACTGTAATGCACTTACTCACTGAGTTTCTTCAGAATGCAACTGGCGACTAATTTTGTTTACACTTCCATCCAATGCTATTGACATACAAGTCAATATGCACTCATGAAATCTGCTGGCACTGTGGAACTGGGGAGCAGTCATTGCAATGGAGTCTTGGAGAAAGAATAACTGACTTTGAGGACTGGAGCCATAGAAATGGGATGGACAACTGCATTACAAAATACAGCTTTGTGCCCCTTGGAAGAAATAATAAGCTGAGAGCTCACTAACTTGCACCCACAGAAGTAAATAAAAATAAATAAATATGGACTTCTTTAATTGATCACAGGATGTGAATTGATGAAGGAGAACATGGCTACATAAAAAAGACAAATACGATCCATAACCAGGATCAATATTCTGTAGCTATAGGGAACTACAAGGAAAAGTGTGAGAAAGATAAAAGTGAAAGAAAAAAAGGAGTAATTGAACAGAGACAACTCTTCAAAACTTCTCTTAACAGAAGAAATTCAGGACAGAGAAATAAATTCCAATAAGAACATACATTTCACAGTATGCATAAAAAATACTGTGGATTTTATTGCATGAATGAATTCTATGTGATGTTCTAGAGGGCAAAAATACAAAAGGACTATAAAATAGTGGAACTGGATCCAATATCCCAAAGAAAACTCCTTTTCCTATGCTCCTAAAGCCATGTATTCTTCATGGCCTTCCCAGTGTTTGCATCCATAGTCCATTGTCATTCTATATTTTAAAATAATATTATGAGGGTATTAGTTTTAATATTGTAGTTATGATATAGTTCTATGTGCATATATAGGTACACATGTGTGCATATCATATTTAAAATAAAATATCTGTGCACTATTTCAAATGTAGCTTTCCTGAATGAAATTTAATCATTGACTTTCCCAGACACTGCAATCAGAAAATCATATGCAGCATATTATGGAGGAAGTAACCTACAACTATAGATTATATTTCATAATTTTAAAAGAAATACTATTTCTTCTACTAATCCTCATTTAAATAAAGCCTTATTTTCATCTTGTCCCTTACAAAAAAAATTAAACTGCATCAACTAATATAGGGAAGACAAATGTACCAGAACACTGAACTGAGTACCAGAACATTAAATGGAGTGCTGACTAGTACCATAACTAGTCAAGGTATATAACTTACTATATATAACATTAATTCCTCCTTTACCACGGAGAGCATTTCAACAAATGTGCTAAATATTCTTTTTCTTTTCTTTTCATACATTCAGCTAAGGCAGCCCAGTTTCCTTACCCCACTCCTCTTTACAACACAGCTGTATTTTAAGAAGTCGCTAGGTTTTGTGTTGTATGTTATTACATTTTCCCAAATCAGTCCTCTAAATAATTTTCTACCACACTCACAATACCTGGTTTAACCTACCAATGCACCCTCTAAGAGGATATGTACCCTTGCTATAGGCTTTAGTATTTTTCTTTGAACAAATACACCCAGGATAATGCTCGCTTGCAGTATTTTGTTAGATGAGACTGCAAATTTCCTTCCAAATTGCAGTGCTTGCAAGTCCACCCACATGCTTAAGCTGATAAATGAAATGCTTGCAATGCGTAATTATTATGAACATTTTTAATTAGCCAAAATGCAGAGGAGGACCCAGGAGTTCTGCAAAAGTTCAATATATGTAACCACTGCTGTCTCCAAAGAATGCTACGAATTTGTTTTTTTGCACCTAACAAGGTTACAACAAACATGGTAAGACGTTGTAATGGGTAACTCCCTTGCCCCTCTTAATCCAAGGGAGAGTTAAAATGAAAAGTAAAGTATGATCAGACTTTGGACCTAAAAGTATAGTTCATGTCTAACAAGTAACATAGTGTTTCTACCATAAAAACCACACAGCTTCCTAAAGCAAGTGATGCATCATACTTTATATACTTTATAATCCTCACCCACTTCCATCCACAGTAAATCTTTTTTATTTAGGTAGATTTAAGAACTTAGCAAATAGGCAGGACTCAAAAAGTTTGGGACATGGAAATGATACTGACCTGATCATCAACATTTTAACATTAAACCTATTGTTAAAGTACATCACTTACAGTTACATTGCTTATTGCATATTATAAACATACATTTAATTCCTTTGTGCAACAAATGAAGATGCTGATGGAGCAGCAGAAGACAGAACTGGAAACAGTCCCAGATAATATTTAGTTGGGGGTTATATACTGTAGTATCAAATTCTACCCTGATCATTAGCATTCTGAGCCAAATTCTCCCTGACCTTTCAGATTCTGCACCTGGTCATGGTGCAGACTTAGGAGTGGGAGTGAGGGGTTAAATTTCCTCGTTTTTGATGCAGCCTTCTGGTTGCTTATATAGGTGGAGTAAGTGGAATAGGAAGCAGTGTAACCAAGAAAAGGAGGGAGGGAAGGAGGAAGGATTGGAGGGAGACAGAAAAGTTTCCTGAACCATCTTCTGATCTGCTTGCTGTTCAACACAACACAGAATGAACTTGGTGAGAAACTCTACTGCTGAATTCTAGATTTTGCATTACAAATAGCCACATAATAAATGCTCAATTCAGAGTTGATCAAACATCCTTTTGGTCACAAGCACACACAAACAATTCTTAATGAATTAAGTGGGATCAAAAGCAGTCAAGATTATAGATGTGTTCCAGACTGAAGTTTAAGTATAGGTGAATTTGTTGTGAAGTCCATGCTAAAGGCAAAGAGGATTATGGGAGGGGGCATTCAACATGCCACAGTTTAGCCTTACAGAGCTCCCAATATAAGGAAATTCTTTGGAATAAGAAGTGAATGACTGGTGATAGTTATTATTACCAGAGAAACTCTTAACTTAAAATTATTTAAAGAAATTACCACTTCTTTCATTTAATGGTCTCTAATTTTCTGCATCCTTTGTATCTTTTGAAACCAATTTAAATATGCAAATATATTAATATTTTGTTGAACTAAAGTCTTTGTGAGAAACAGACGTGCTGCTTATTCCTATCTTACGTATCATAGAGAGGCTCACCTGCTCAAAGAATACATATGAATATTTTACAGTTATAGTAGACTCCTACTTGACCCTTCAGAGTCAAATTAAACCCAGCAGCTCTTTTACAGAAATCTGTAGTACCTTTGTCTCCCTATTCTAATGCAAAACTTTTTTTGTGTGCATATCCTTTCAGGAGTGCAGTTTACTCCTGTTTCAGCTTACAGAAATATATGCATAGTGACACAGCAGAATTGCAGAATCACACAATGTCAGGGCTTGGAAGGGACCTCGAAAGCTCCCCCAGCCCAACCCCCTGCCAGAGCAGGAGCACCCAGAGCAGGGCACACAGGGATGCACCCAGTGGGGTTTGAATGTCTCCAGAGAAGGAGACTCCACAGCCTCTCTGGGCAGCCTGGCCCAGTGCTCTGTCACCTTACAGTGACAAAGTTCTTCCTTATGTTCTCCCGGAACCTCCATAACTCGTCTGTTGTAGGCAACAAATCTTTATGCTAAAGAAAGATACATACTCACTTCTCTTTGGAGCAAGGTTTCACTTTTGTTGAAATTGTGATTATCTCTTACTGAGAAAAGTGGAGTTCTGAATACAACGTGTTAACTAGAACTTTTTTGTTGTTGTTTGCTTTGGTTTTGCTGTTTTGGTTAGTATAGACCAGACATCAATAAATGAACAGGGATTTCTGCATTATCTTCTGTTCTTTTGTCTATCCAACCAACATCTCCAACTTGTCTGTTGAGGAACTGTCACCACCTGCATGCCTGGTACTATACCCAAGATGTTTGGAAGGTACTGTGTTGTGCCTGAACGTCAAATGAATCAGGACCACAACAAACAGGTTGGAGACAAGGATTGAAAGACAGGAAGAATATTAAAAACTCATCACAAAAGAAGCTATATACCATGGGTTCCATCCTATCACATGGCCAAATGAGGCTGGAGCAACAAGCAATCCCCAGCCTTCCCCATTTTCAGACTCACATCACACTGACAGCCACATTAATCTTTTGTCAGAAGCTTGGGTGAATTCAGCCATGATGTTAATGAATGGGTAGGCACAGACACAGTCTTTCCCTTGGAATATGATACAGAACTGTACCAGGCTAATTGGAAAAAACAACAGTCCTCATACTGCCTCAGTAAATTCAAGCTTACAAGGAGCTACATAACTTGCTATTTTTAATTTTAAGATAATTAAAATACTCCCCACAGTCTTAGAGTTCCCCAGTGTCTCCCATAAGAAACATAAAATAACCTTCCTTCTTTTCATTTTTAAATGTCAATTGTTACACTACAGACACAGATCTAATACATCAAGTGGAATAACTAGGCCACTACTGAGGACACAATTGAGGTTACCAGCCCTGGGGTTGACCTGTATTGTAAAAAGCCTCACTGACAGTGTCATTGTCCCACATCTGCAAGACAACTATGCATAAAGCAAACGTTAGGGTTCACAGTGTGAAAAGAGAGACACTGAAACTGATTACTTCTGAAATCCCTCAATTTTTATTCCTGTCAGCTGATTATTAAATATAATGAAAGCAGAAAGGATTCTCTATGCCTTCCAAAGTTATTCTTAGGAAAAAGTAGGAAACAACATCATTTGAATTTTCCAGATGAGACTGAGTGATATGATACTTCAGGAAATTTTTAAATTTAGGAAAGCAATGTATGTAATGGAATAAATAAATAAATATTTGTTTCTTAATAGTTTTAAGAACAGTTGCACAAATGTTAAGCAAAATATCTTTATTTTTCTTCAGGAAGTTCAAGTATTTATGCCCAAGTTCCATATGAGGAACAACTGAATATTCTATACCTCTTGTAAAAGATTAAACTTTGGCTATTAATAAAAGAGAACTGAGGTGGCTTACAAGTCATGACTGACATGGGAATGGTTAGATAGGGATTATTTACTGTCTCCTCCAACACAAGACCTAAAGAAGCAGGTTGGAGAAAAAATAATAATAATAAAAAAAGATAAAGAAAGTAGATTTTCATGCAAGAGGCCATAGAGCTTTGAAGCTCTTGGCTGAAGGATGCTGAATGCGAGAAACTTACCGGGTTCAAAGAGCTGCTGGACAAGGGCAGCTCAAGGTGGAAGACAGCTCTGTTAGTAGTAACTTCGTGAACAGCAACAAGGACTGCCTCTCCTCTGGAAACTGCTGGAGGCTGCAAAGCTATCTGGGAGCTGGTGAATGCAAAGAAGGGAGAAAATGTGGGATGTTTGCTCTGTTCATGTTTTCTCTCAAGGGTCAGTTGGGGAGCAGAATATTGGGCTGGCAGATGTGACAAGCCTAAAGAAGCTGCTGTGGCTCCACAATACCTGTTCCTCTGACATGTTTCCCTAGGCTGGAGTAAATCCAGACCCATTTCTGATTGAGGTCCCTGCAGTGCTGGACTACCTTTATGATTCATCTCAAGTAGTAGATCAAGTGTGATACACTGAAGTAACTACCAAAAAAACTGTAATAATGCATAATGGTAAGCATGTGTGAGTCTTTGCAGGATCAGGACACGAGAGAAATTTACCTTTCTAGATGATAAATTTGATAGCTATCAGGTATTCATTTAGGATTTAGAAGGCCATTTTACACACATCAGTTTTTAATCTCAAATTCTCCCTATCCCAAATGGTTTCAAATATAGGAATTATTATTGACCCATTGTTCTCACCGCCAATAATTGCTGATTTTGCATCACACATCATTAACTCAGTTTACAGACTTGGCAATAAAAATCTAACTGAATTTCTGATCTGCTTAGAACCAAAAGCACAGGAACAGATGAAAACAACAATTTGGAAAATGGAAAACTAAGCACCTCAGCTACAACAGCTGAGCAAAAAGCCATTGATTCCATTAATTGAGAAGGACTTCTCCAAAATCCCTCTCTTAATACATAGAAGTAAAAAAAGAATAAGACTTGTCCTAGTCTTCTTAATAGCCAGTTTTTTTTTACTTTATTGACTGTATCTTTAATACAATGTTTGCCTGTGAAATGCACTTACATAAAATATATCAGATATGTCTAAAGACAGCATAATAAATTGTAATTGAGTGATTTAAATCTAATACCCAGAGAGTACTACAAGGGTGGGAAATCAGCAATTTTGACAGCCAGTTTGAAGTGTCTAGGAGTGGCCTGAGTTTCACATCTAAGCACATACCTTCTGAAATGGAAAAAACAAAGCATGAAGTGGCTGTCTGAAGCTATTTATTTATTTATTTTAAACAGAAGCAGTCCCTCAGGTACCATGCCTATCTCCACATTCCCCTAAGCTGCTCATTGAAAGTGAAAGTCTGACTAGACAGCTTGTTAAAGTTTTTAGGTACTTCAAAAGTTTTGGTAGTTTGCTGTATTATCTCTTCATCTCCTTCTTTCTATTTTGTAATCAGGTATTTATTCTTTATTTTGTTGAAATACCAGCAACTTCTTAAAACACATATCTGAATGGTTGTGTTATTTGTGTGCTACTGTTGGCATGGGAAGGAGGGAATGAGAGAAGGGGCAGAATTAATCCTTTTAAATTAATGGACGTGGTAATGGACTAGTTTCAAAGTAAAGACTAAATATTTCTTAAAGGATTGGAATAAATGCCTTCCAAATTTAAGATGAAGTGTAATCCAATTACTAATTACTTACACTGTCTACCATATTCAGCAGACTAATTTGTAAAGGTATGTCTTGTTTATTCACTGGAGATCTGCATAGTTGTAGATTTTTTAGCATACTTATCTGGTACAGGCAAGGTATAAAAGGTCTCTGATTGTTTTCTTCTGTTCAGCCTGGAGAAGTAAGAGGAAATCAACAATAAACATTGCAATGTTCAAAGATTAAAAAAATATTTTTAATTATTTTGGTTTATTCTTTCTAGTTGTGAGTTTAAATTTTATTTTCCTGTCTCTTCCAGAGGGATCAAAGCACTGCCTTTTCCTCTTGAAATTGTCTTCTTTGTACTTTCTTTGTACTTTGGGTTATCTAAAGATGAACTGAAGGAAATCAACAGATGGGATGCACTTAAGAAGTACACATCTCTTTTCTTTCATGGACTAGCCCCTACATTAGAGGTTATTTCTTGAAATTGTACCTTTATAGTAGTAGTATTAGTGGAATTAGCAGCAGCAGTACTACAACTACTACTATTACTGCTACTACTACTATTACTATTCTTCTGTGTTTGAGAAGACCCAAGAATTTTTTTCCTTTCTTTGTACAAAGGTCGTGGACCATAAAAGAACTCTGAACATTTCAGAAAACCTTAAGCAGAAAATATATGTTGTGAAATGGTTGTCAAGTTCTCTTTCAGTTACTGCACTCAAAGTGGCAACTAAGTCCCTTATTGAGTGACACAACAAGCTTTGCTTTCCTCAGCTGTGAATTCCTTTCAGGCCAGTATCAAGGCGGAGAGTTGTCATGCAGATGATTTAACTTCTCCTTTTTTTTCTGGAAAGGCACTGCTCCTTATTTGCTCCAGCCTTTAACTACAACAGTAAGTCCATCTTCCTGGTTTGCTCACAATGCCATTGCGGTTGGATGATCAAACATCTGTGCAGAACCACCTACCCTGGGCCAGTAGATGCTGTCCTTTCTTTAGGCACTGGATGGCATGTGTTATGTTCAGTGTATGATGCATTGAATACTACCAATCCCTTTATCCATGTTAAAACAAGGCAATTCCTTTCCAGATCCCATCTGTAGCTATTTTCAACCCAAGGCTTTTACTCCAACAGTGACAAAAAAATAAATAGAAACAACAAACTTTTTAAAGCAGCTTCTATGCAAAATCTTTATTTTTTATTCCTGCTTGCTGTTAGTGTGATCCTCAAGATCCTGTTACATCAGACAGTCAAGTCTATAGCTATTGCACATTTTATTCCTATTAGACTCTATGAGAAAGTAAGTCAGTGTTGCTAAGGTCCTTACCTATTTTGTTAGACAGCACCTTTTCCTGTTGAAATATGAATATACCATTTACCATGAGCAGAGAGACTATATTTTGCTATCAGGAAACAAATACTCTTTTCATGGTACAGCATTAGTCTTACTAGAGTCATTCTGAAAACTACAGTGTTTTGGACCTATTGCTGAAGCTCTGGTCTTCCTTCTGATGAAACAAGATGTATTCCAGCCCCTGTAGAGAGCATTTGTGGAAATAAGTAGATTTAACGAAAAAAGAAAATGCAATAGTGTATGCACCTGAATGGAATATGGTATGCATGATGACTTTTAGAGGTTTTTTCCAGCAAAATTTTGGTCTGCTCCTATTTTAACTGAATGCACTTACCCACCCTTAGATAAAAGAGGACTACAATACATGACTCAATCAGTAAATGCCTAGTGGGGTTTTCAAAGGATATGCACTCAATAAATATACACACCACCAGGTCCAGCTCAGGCAAAAAAGACAGGAACATGCTTGCAACTGTCATCAAGAATTGCTTTCATGACATTGACTTTACTCTCTAAAACCATATATTCAGGTCTCAGTAACCATGATTCTAGTGCTTGTGAACTCTCTAGCTTAAGCTTCTTAAAATATTAAAACCTGGTTGCATTTTTAAAAAAACTCTATGGCACAAATAAGCTATTTCATGCTACCATTATCAGCCAGTGTTCTGGAAAAGTAATTTTCAATTAATAGCCATTGAAGAGCTCAACTTTCTTTGATGACTCATTAAGACATTGCAGCTCTGCACTCTCATTTTTCTACAATTAGACTCCTGCAAAGTTGTTTATAAAGGTCTTTATCTCTCCACAACTTAGATGGAAGAAGTTGCATATTACTATTGCAGCTAATATTTTTTCCAACCCCCCATTTCTCATACATCTTAACAAATGTCTCTCTTTTCCCCTCTAATTATGTTCCTTAGCATCAGCAACACAACTGTTTCTCTTTTTAATTTTAGGGAAGTAAAAAACTGTAGAGTCTAAGATGTTACCATATGGTAACAAGGTAAGTACTGACATATTAATGGAAACTACTGCAGATGGTTTTACCTATGCTTCAAATGGGTTGCTGCTAATTAAATGTTCATTTGACCAAAGGGAAGAGCCTGTCTGTAGGTCTTTTGCACAATGATCAGGCTGCTAGCCTGAAAGAAGAGATGTTGAGGTTTCAGACCTGGTTCCAGAAACCATGCAGTTGCACAGTGCAAAGGGAAATGGCATCGACAAGGACAGCATCAAGTGTCTCAGTCCTCCTCAGTATTCAACATCCTGAAAGTTCTCAGAAGAGTGATCAGCTAATGCAATCTTTAAAGCAACAAAATTATTCATGACTTCTAATCTTTCAATTATTTTGAAAATGGACCTTTCATTATATTTTGAGACTGATGAATGCCAGACTCTGTAAGCAACCTCTGCTCTCAGTGTGGGGCAATTGAAAAGAAATATCACATCTGAAGAGTTTAGACTTACTTTAAGTCCCTCACATCTCTCATCTTTCTTCCTAGATCAATAGTCCCATTTAGTCCTAACTTTGCCTTTTACGTGCTTCGAAAAAGGTTTACTGAATCTTCCACCATCTCATTTAACAACAGCAAAACAACTCCAAAAAACATCATTTTTCTTCTGGAAAATGTTTCTTTAGACAAAAAAAATCCAAAAACAAAAACAAAGCAAAACAAGAACCACTATCTCAAAGAAAACAACAATTTCCCAACAGACACTTGGTCAGTTGATCATTTTTTACATTTAATGGTACTGCACTTATGTGATATTTCTCTAGAGGAAGAACAAGGACTTTAATGATCCATGTTAGAAGAGGAATAGCCCAATATACATTTGCATCTCTTCCAAAGCAAATTCTTTCCTCTTATACAATGTATGCAGTTGTGTTTCCAACAGTATTGCTTCAGATGAGTAGAACACAACAGCTGGTGATTGTTATGGACATATTGGACCAACTAGATGCCTAAAAGAGCATCCTGACAATGCAGTGAAGAGACAGGGACTGATGAAACTATTACAAGTAAAACAGCAACTGTCTATTACCCAACTTCTATATTAGAAAATTTATTAGTCATTTCTAAAGAAGGTTTTGAAGGAATGAAGAAAGAACCTCTCATCCTAACCTGAACTTGATATTTAAAAATCTTTAGACTAAGCATCAAATACTGTGTTTAGGAGGCAAACAATTATACCATGTGTATTTGTTTTTTTGTTTAGGATCTGAAAAACATAGACCAGCAGTGTCCATGCAGCACCCTATAGCTTTATGCTTAACTACACTTGAAACACAATCAGCAGTCCAAGAAGCCAGCAGTAAATTCTCAACTGCACTGACTTCAGTAGAGTGATATTTTCATTTACGGTTTTCAGCTACTCTTATTGAAAAGAATATTAAATAAATATAAGAAGGGAATCAGTGGCCAAATGTGCTGAATTGTATATTCACCATAGCTAAATGTGCTAAATGTTTGATGAAGGATATAAATAATTAGTAACACACACATACATTTAAAAAGTTTCTTCTGCTCAGGCATGCATATATCTGACATTTGAGTTTGGAGTGGTACAATGTGCTTTCTCTGCTATTTCTTTTCCCTAGCACTTGATGTGGCTAACCAGGGAGTCACATGCTTTTCCCGCATACTGGAAGAAATCAACATAATTCTCCATCTGAGAATTTTTAAATAGATTTAAATATATGCTTGAGTGATCACTTGAAGCCCCTGGAAAAATACTGAATGTATGTTGAACACAATTTTCTCAAATGGACCCAAAAGTTAGGCTTCTGGTACCTGCTTGACTCCTTTCTCCCACTTTGAAACCCAAGGCTTATTTCAGCTCTCTGAACAAAGCAAGCAATAAGGGAACTGTGGCAATACTCATGATCACTGGTTACTAGACACCTTAACTCATATTTTTCTGAAAGCAGCTATATTGGTTTTCTGTTTATCTCTCAGGTGTGTTGAAATACCTCCCTCCTGAGGAATGTAAGCCCATCAGATTGCATGGGGAAATGTGTGAACTGAAGCAGCCCCTTTGGTTCAGGGTCAAACATTAGTATTTTAAGGACAATCTGCCTTTTGTTTAAGATCATGAACAACTGAAATAAAAACCAGAGGCAGCAAAACTTACTGAGACAAATTCCCCTATGACTAGCTGTGCTATTATTTAAGAACATAGTATCTCCCTAAACTTCACAGAGAAAAATACAGACTTCAGCTTCCACAGTACTTATGCTTTGATCAATATATTTTGTGTTATTCTTAAAAAAGAGCTGACATCTGCTTATTTTCTTCTGACATCTATTCCTGTATTATTCATCCCACAGAACTTTGTCAGGGCAATGCAAACTTGATTTCCTACTAAATTAGTTGCATTGTAATGTATCATTAATTCATACCCTTAGAGCCTGGAGCTGCATTTCCAAAACTAAAGAAATTTCACAGACCGTTGGCTTCACAGATCTGTCCTGTGCTATTATCTAGTAATAATTAATGATGTTAACTTTAACAAGAAGTACATTTTCTATCCTATATTTCTGCGTCTGTGTTCTGATTTCTGTTCATTACTTTTTTTCCCCTCCCTTTCAAGTCAGCAGAGCCAGTCTAGGTAAATATTCCCCCATGCATACTCCTTCCGTGCTCTTCACTTCTTACTGATTTCTAAATGGCCAAAATTAGCACTTTATGACAAAGCAATTCTTTTGCACCATTAATTCTCCAGGACTTCCATGTCTGTTGTAGAGATTATTTGTCAAAGCAAATAATTCAAACAAGGTGCAGTACACCCATGTTGTTTGCCTGTAGTGACAGCCTAAGTCCCCAGTTTTCAACAGTTCTGGACAAGAATGGATGCCAAGACTCAAAGCTGTTCCTTCTCTGCAGCTTTTTTTATAAATTAGAATCTAATGTCTAAATTCTGTCCAAAGTTATTTTTACAACTACAATAACTGAAAAGGGTTTTTAAAGCCACTGCCCTGTCTCCCCCCACCCCCAAACACCACAAAAAGCACTGCACTGATTTTTGGAGATGTCAGCAAGATACAGCTGAACCAGAAATTGTCATTGCGTAACTGTTTTTTAATTGCACTGTGCTACTTGTCACAAACACTGCTTCAGAAACTGGCATGGAGTAAAATCACTGCTGTCATCATAAAATAAATACTGCACACTGCTTTTTACATTTCTTACTTCTTTATTCCACCTTCACAAATAGTCACACAATGTTCTTACTTATCTTTCTTTGGCATTTCTCTGAATGGATTATTTATTTTTCATTTAAATATCTATTGTCTGTTGTTCCTTGTTTCCATCTCTTTTATTCTCTCTCTCCTTGATGAAGGTTTTCCCGAGCTATGTTAATGTTGTGTCAGCAGGAAACACCAGTACGAGGGTTAAAACCAGCTACAATTCTAGTTGGTCACTCCCTAGATCAAAGCACAAACATCCCATTTCTTGCCTTGCTTTTTTCTCTTATTATTTTTTCCACCACAGCTGTGGCACTTAGTAGCAACACCACAAAACTGCTGTTTCTCAAAGGCCATAAACCTACCTCTTCAGTAGACAGCAATGAAAACAAGGATGAGGGAGGGACCACATTCTTTTTGTGGCTTAAAATTTAAGTGTAATAATTGTAAACCAAATTATACGTTTTATATCACAATATTAATATATAATTGACAAGGTAAAGAGATTAGAAGAAAGTATTTTTTAAGTTTCTCACATGGTGTCCTTCTGCTATTAAAGAAGGGTTGTGTCTGGCCATTTCAAAATATTGACATTACTGCTATGCTGTGTGTGCCAGTATGTGCTGTGTAAAGTTCTTTACTCTCGTTGTATTTGGTGAGTTATAGCCATGGTGGAAAGGACACAATCTTTTTTTCCCTTCATACATGTCATGCTTATTAAATTATAGAAACTGCAACAGAGGAAGTATTTTCAGATGTTTTTTAGTATCATGATATAAAGCATTTCTTTCTATGCATTGCCATAATGAGGGAATTTGTTTCTTATTTTTAGAAACAGAAAGCAGTTTATAGCTCAAGGAACACCAATTAACAGAGAAAATCAAGGCCATTTATTGTATATATTCAGTAATTCTGCTGACTGATACCTCTGAGATATTTTGGAGGCTCTGCTCTTTCCATTATATGGAAAATATGGGATTTAATTATACTTTTCAGTGAGATGTGATTGTGCAACATCAATCTCACAACAGGTACTAAATAGAAAGATTGCATAAGAGACAATTCCAGCTACATGTTTTGTGCGGCAGTGGGAATGCTCTTGAAAAACACATCAGTAATTATTTCCTTGAATATTAATGTAAAGGTTTGTATTTTACCAAGGAATGACAGCAGTTTAAGGAAATAGAATCATAGCATCATAGAATCATAGAATCATTATCGTTGGAAGGGACCTCCAGGGTCATCAAGTCCAACCTTTATCCCATCATATTCCTAACCATTGGACCATTAAATGGGTGTTCAAAATATGATGGCAACAATTTTTAGCTCTCTGAATATTAGCAGCCTTATTTTCAATTCATTGTCACTGCCATATTATGTAATTGTGGAGGCAGATTCCACCATCTCTAGCAAACAGGCATACACCATCCTCGCTGGGAAAGCAAATCCCAGGCACGTGTACCGACAGAGCTGGGAGCAGTGTGTGTTTAAGCAGGACAGGAAAGAGAAAGGGAAATCAATTTCTTCAGCTGTACCATTGAAGCATCACAAAACTCTCTGTGAAGTTCTCCTTTACTGAAGGTTCCTTTTCACTGAAGAATCTTCTCAGATCTTTATATGTGCTCTGGCACACATTCAAACTGAAATCCAGTTAAGCAACAGGATTAAGGTTCCAGGCAAAGAATAGATGTCACCAGGTGATTGTTTCCTGTCATCCTTTCAATAATAGCACTTGATATCAAATCAGGGCACAGCCACTTTGCTGAGGCTGCTCTGCAGTGAACTTTTAGAATGATGCCAAAATAATGCTGCAGAACTCATTAAGTTGAATAAAAATATGACAATCATTTTTCACAGGCTCTGGTCTGCAGCATTTGAAATTTACTAATCCAAGGCTACAGGAAAAGAAGTGAACATAAAGCAAAGAAAAAAACACAATTAATCTGTTTGTTTGTTTGTTTTCCTTTATGGTATTCTAAAATGTGTGTTATTCTGAGTTCCTGGATATTAACTGCTGATGGGTGTACTTTTTTCTACCGTTTCGGAACAACTCATTATCCAAGATTTCATGGCCGGTTACTGTTGTGCATTTAATGGGGAAATAGAAGGTTTTGGAGACCCCCAACAGAAATAAGATTTAGAAATTGTGGGGCCAGAAAATGCTGATTGTGATTTGAAGTAAAGAATAATATTCAATGTTTTATGAAAGAGATATTGACACTGTTCAGTTATCAAACTCCTAAACCACTGGCCACGTTACAATACGCTGTTTCACAATGACGTTAGTTGACTTCCAAAGGTTTTTGTTAGTATTGAGCCTAATACACTACTGAAAGATGACGATGAGGAGTAAATGGCTCAGCTGGCCTGAGATTCCGGTCAAGAGAGACACACCTGCCTTCCTAGATTGGTAGAGTATCACTCAGCTTTACCTCTTTATCACTTATAGCTTGTACCCAGAACATGATGTTTGAGGTACAGAAGCAAAGCCAGACCAGTTAATAAATACAGAATCAAAAAAAGCATAAGAAGATCTCTACAGCCTCTAAAACTGACATGGGGAGACTCCTTGACAGCCTGAATTTCCTAGAGTAAATCTTGACCTGATTCTCACAGACAGAAATGGGTAAGTACCTGTGTATCTATAGAGATCTGCTGATTAGGATCCATTTCACAACTGGGGACTTCAGTTAGTGACTAATATTAGACAAAGTGATTCAGGATTTATCTTTAAAGAAATAAACAGGTAGCTCTTTTTTTGGGAGAAACTTCTCTTTTGGTTTCTCCATTTCTCTTTTAGAAAAGGGATTATGCTGAAAGCTATTGGCAATTATCTGCATGCTGTAAGAAAGTTTCTGAGCTATTCTGAACTATTTTAGTGTTACTGATAAGCACTATGCAAAAGCTGTCTACCTCACATGAATGGTTAAAGGACAATTACAGGCAGGGGTATTTGAAATCTGCTCAAATTTACTTAAATTTCTCCATATGAAACAGGGTTATCATAACTTCTGTGAGACTCCTGCATGTTTGCTTGTAGGACTTCTTTGATAATTGTTATCGTAGGAAAGTGTGCCCAACACAGACTCCACATACTTATTTGGCAACATGTTATTGATCAGTTCTTTGTATAGCTGTAGTATCCAAAAGCGAGGGTCAGGTTCATAACATACTAGATATCAGTCATCATGTGAACAGATGAGCAAATCCTTCCTCAAAAGCTGAATCTGTGAATTAGTGTCTAAACACTAAGATACCTCGGTACATAATGACAAAATAGAAAAGCGTGCAAATGTGTGTCAGTTGAACAGAAGTAACGGTAGTGTTCTTTGGAGATGGAGAAAGCAATCTGATGGTTCTGTAAGTTCTCTATTTCTATCAATATTAAATTTCCCTTTCTTTTGTATGAGTACCTGGAAATCAGGTTTTCTTCCTACTGGTAAAAGGAAGATGAAAATGACAGTAGGTAACACCAGAATAAATGTGGTACCCACATCTTTCAAGTGACTGGGAGAAGAAGGGGGAAGACTCAGTTAGGAGACAGCAGGGGAAAGGAGTCTTTCAAGTGGTGAAATGCAAGCAACAATCATTGCTGCTCACCCTTTCCTCATTTATACATAGAGACCAGCATATAATGATTGGCATACGCAAGCACAAAAACCTTCCGTAGAGTGAGAAGGAAGGCTGAGAAGTTCATAAACTAATGGCAATATGGACAGAGACTGGATGTCAGATTTAATCTTAAATATTGCCTTGTTCACAGAAGCACCAAGACAAGCAGAAAACAGTAATCCTTATTTAAGTACCAAAACCTGAAAAAAAGAAGAAATTAATAAAAGGTTTCCTCAGCTCAAGAGGAGAGTGAGGTAGCACATCTAGTAATGGCCATGTTCTGCCTGGCTGATATGCATTAGAGAGCATCACATAATGTATTAGTCAAAACCAGCCTTAGTTTTAGCCTTCTTTTTCACTGAAATTTAAAAGATACTTAAAGAAACACATCGAAAATTTCAGGGCTTTTATTGTAAAAAGTCTTATCTTGTTAAAACATGTTCAAGCATATCCTAATAGTTTTGATACCATACCAGCTCTAACACCGTGTTTCCTGAAGAAACAAAAAGGCATCCAGAAACCCACATTCATTGCAGTGAATAGAGGGTGAGAACCTACAGAAACATTAACAAAAGATGTATTGGTACAATACACCACATAATACATCCATATTAATTAGAACTGAAGTGTATTTACAGTGTTCAATCAATTACTTTGTAATTAAAATTACTCATTTAACTAGGAGCAAGAATTAAATGCCTGAATTGCTCAATTATGAAACAGAAGGGAAAAGACTAATACGTTTATTACTTACTAGCAACCCAAGACAATAAATTTAAACTGTAGGGCTCTTAAGCTGTACTTGCATACATGTAACTGATGCAGTTAAAATACTCAGATTAATTACATCTGAGCTTGTAGCCATTCCTCTACCCTCATCCATACTTATGCTGCATTTCTGCACAAGAATTGCAGTAGATTTAGCTTCTGACACTTTTTTTTATTCCTCATAAAGTGGAATATGTTTTTCATAGAATTATAAAACTGTAGAATAGGCCAGGTTGGAATGGAGCTCAAAAAATCATCTGGTCTGAGCTTTTGTGGGAGAGGAACCCTGGATAAGATTATCTAGAACTCTGTCCTGGAAAGCCTCCAGTGATGAGGTCTCTACCATATCCCCAGGGAGGTTGTTCCAGTGTAAAAAATGTTCTTTCTTATACAGAAATGAAAACTCTTCTGGGTTTTGGAAAAGCCAAGTCTATTTCTGACAGACCCGACTGTGCAGGTGAACAGTGGTAAGCCTGTAAGACAGAAAGGGATTGAAAAGCCTCAGAGAAACAAAGCACATCTGTGTCAGTAGTCCATATTTCTCAAAACAGGAGGCTACTAACATTCTATGGCCTTTTGTGATAATATTATCAGAGCGCTGCTGAAAATAAAACATAGATTCTGTCACAGTTATTAATTTCCTCCACACTTCCTTATGAATCTACAGTTAAAAAAAAAAAAAGACAAACTGCATTAATCATTGTCTGTCAGCCTTGAAGGCAACTCTGACTCAGAACACTGAAGGCCCAGCCCTCCTTGTCTGTAGCACTTCATTTACACACTGATGTTAGTTATCATCATCAGTCATTGTGTTGTTAGAAAGTATTTTATTCTCCTCAGAATGAAAACATTGGAGATTATGTTTGAAGAGTCCAACATATTCAATCCATAGAGGCAAGGAAGGTAAAGGCTGCGTGGATGTTATGTATTTTCAGACGGACTTTATTTTCATTGTCCTCATGGGTTCAATATTGAACAGCCATCATTGGGAACCACAGAACTATGAGAAGAAGAATATATTTTTTGATCAATGAAAAGCAGTCAGTTTGAGGCCAGTAAGGAAGGGCAGAAAAGGCCACAAAGTAGTTTAAGAGTTCTTAAGCATATGTGTTACATTGCTGACACAGTCTGAGAAACTGAATAGCTACTCAGGGGGACTTCTTTTCTTAAATACATACCTATGTTTGTATCTTTACTTTCACAAGATATGCCCTAGTGCTTTTTTAAGTCCCAGAAGAAACACATGTTACTTCTCTGTTTGTTGACTGAAGAAACAGAAGTGTTGTGTGTACTACACCTCGAAGACAAAGTTCTTTAAAATTCACATGATGAACTCACAAGTACAGCTTGCAATGAAAACAGCACTGAAAGATACACTTATTAATGGCTATTTGCAGTATTCAGAAAGCAAGACTTGTTGTCTTGTCTTTTATCTGTAATTATGAGGAGGTTATCTTTGCTTTAGAAAAAAAAATATAGTAGTGAAAGACCACATCATTAATTTCCTAGATTTTAATTACAGGCTATATAATACAGGACAAACCATGAGACTGAAATTTCAAGTTCACAATAAGTTAATATTTTCCATGTACCAATAAGACTGGAATATGTACTCTATATTTATTTATATTAACAACATATATATAAATTATAAGTGCAAACATAGGTCACACCACTAATTATAGTTTGTGTCTCACTCATTCACTTCAACACAAATATCTTACTTTAATTCAAATATAAATTAAAGATCAACATGTTACCACTCTGTTTTACCATGATAAATCTCTTAATCCTGAGCTTATGACAAGTCATCATAAAGTTGCTAAAAAAGGGACAAACAACAAAAATATTTTATTTCCAGTCAGCCAGTTTAATTTACTTCTTCAAGCTGGTCATCTGAGCTAATAACAGTAAAAAAGCATTTCATAGCAAATAAAAAGCACCTGTCTGATTTGCCTTCCTTCAAAGTAGCTCTAAAAAAGCCCTAGTTCATTCCAGCCGAGTTTTTAAGATCTATTCACACACCCACTCATCACAGCTGCTATCAGCTTCTCACTTTTAAGCACTTCCTCCAGCTGCAGTCTGAGAGGAGCTGTGATACACCAAGTCTGGCCAAGCCTACTGCAGTGCACTTCTTATCTTGTAGCCAATTTGAGCTTTGTGCACCCCAAATGCTCTTTCCCATTTAACTGCTAGTACTGTTCCCATCCCTTGTCATTAGCAGTTCATGATCCAGTGCCTTTGCCTACCTGTCTTGTCATATTCTCTACAAAAAGCCATGTTTTTCAGATGGCTTTAACTTCCAGGGTGTTTTGCTTTTGCAGTGGTGTGAGACTTAGGCTCAAGATAATCAAACCCTAAGGAGGCAATAGTAAAGTTTATTTGTGCTTTATGTCACAAATGAGTCTTCCTTCTGAAGTACAAGCTAAAAGCATGTTCCTTTGAAAGCCATAGTTTCTAGCCCTGCAAATTATACTCAGAAACTCACCTTATTGTGAGATAATTACATCTATGAATTTTAAATGCATGCAAGAAAATAGTTGGTTTAGTGAGGCAGAGCTTTGTGCTCAGCTTTCTGCTCTCACTAGGCTATCCCTAATTCTTAAGGGCTATTCTTGTTAAGGAAGCCTGGGGCACCTACAGAAAAATCAGACTGACTGCCCCTGGAAACAAGAGTTTCTACCAAAGCTTAGTTTTCTCTCACACCCTTTCTAGAGAGGAAAGATGCTTCAGCATTCCTAGCTCTTCTAAGCAAAGCAAGAGGATAGTTCACCAAATCAGGCTTTTTTATTTATTTATTTTTTGCAGGCTTTCCATTTTCAATCTTTGGAGGCCTCCAAAATCATTAGGGGTCAATCTCCAATGTAGTATCTAAACATCTTCAAATGGCTGTTTTAAGCTGGCTATGATCCTAGACTGCCACTGCATCAGGTTCCTGGGAAGAAGCCTCTTGTCAAGCAAACAATCAACAGGCTGGCTCACTGCTCAAAGGAGTCATCACAACCAGCTTTGAAATCAGTAAAATCACCATGGGGCCAGGTTTGGGGCTCATTTTTGTAAGACTTCTTAGGATGGAGGTCTGGCCTGAGGCCCTAGTAAATCAATTTCTCAACTTGTGATGGAGGTGAAAGGGAATAAAGTGGTCCTGTTTCAGTGTTCTTGCACTAGCTTTCCAATTTCCAGAAGCTGTACTTCTGCTCAGAGGTATCTGCTGCCATAGGGACAATATCCATTTGTTATATCTGGTCTAGGTCCTAAAAAGCACCAGCGTGCCTGTTTTTTTGCAAGTGTTGTAATATGTGTGACAGGCATATCAATACTGAATGTCAAGTTTGGTGCCAAAACCCAGGTTTCGGTTATTTCAGAGCATTATTTCCCCAATTTATCTTCAGCATATCTATTTTGAGTATGAAAATGAGTTCTGATATGGAGAAATGTAACATTTCTACTTCATCCACCATACCTTGGAAGGAAATTATTTTTTAATAGTGATGTTAAACATTTACATATTGATACAGCTTTCACCTTTGTTACTTTAATTTCCCATAAAGGTACTGCATGTCTGTGAATAAAAAAATATATTTAAGCAGTAATATGATTCAGGCATAACCGTTTGAATTAAGTTTAATTACATAGAAAGTCAGTGGGAGTGCCTGATAAAGTCAGCCCATTTTCTGAATAGCGTGTTTTCCACAAGCTATGGGAAACTCATAGAAAGTTCCTCACAAAAGAATGTGCTGAAGTGTTATATTTGTGGGTTTATAGTAAAAAAATGTAAAGCGTTCCTTTTGCTGAGCTACAATAATTTCAGATTTATTTCAGACTTAGGTTATTTTTCCCCCTGAAAATTGCTTGGTTTAGTGGAGATATTTTCCTAAAGCAAAGATGTGAGTACCGTTGTCATGCCACCTCTCTTTTGAACTTTCCAACATAGAAATTACTTCTGATAAATTTTAGACCTTTACTCTCTAGTCTTATCTGACATTTTCCATTGCATGAAATCTATTGGCTTCCCTCCTTTGGGGAAGAAGTTGCCTTAAGATTCCTCATGTTCCTGAGGCTGTGATATTGGCTTAGTTTCAGGAGACTGTAGGTTAGTTTCTGTCAGAGACCTTCCTTAGGTTGTTACCTGAATCAGTGGGACACTGTGTGCCTCAGTTCCCCATCTGTTATCCTCTGTCTTCTGCTGAAACAACAAATGCTTTCTGTGTGAACATGCAGCTTTTTGAGGGACAAACCCCCAAACTCAGTTACATTCCACGTGTTCTCGTAGAGCAGGAGTCACCTTCTGTTTCTGTTTGAAAGTGCCTTCTAGCAGCTCCCTGGTCTATGACAGGTGGCTGTCAAGTGCCACCACAGCACAGATAATAAAGAATGAAAAAAATATTAAATTACTAAAATAGTCAGTTTTAGCCTTTGTGCCTTACAGTATTATGCTTAATGAACAACAGAAGTAAAATCATTCTCGCTCCAATACCCCCATTCTTTCAATCAATCATCTGAAATGCCTCAGGAGACAAATGTTATGCAGCTTCCAAACCCCCTCCATTTCTAAACACAGAGTTATTATTAGTTTAACAATTCTCTATTTCCTAGGTTACCCGAACATAACTAGAGTCTTTTTAGATTCAACTGTACTGCTGGAATACAGACACAAACCAGAAATCAATAATAACAACATTGCATGGCATTAGCACAGGGGTTATCCCGGAGAGAGTTATTGGAATGGAGGCCTCCTCCAGCTATAGGAGTGAAAATATGACAGACATCCCAGTCTGAAGTGGCAACTAGTCCCTTTCCAGCTTGGGCACCAACCAGACAGCAGTGAAGAAAGTCACAAAAGCGAGCAGGCAATTCCACCTGCATGCGAGGGGTAGGGGACACCAAACCAGGCAGGCTCCACAATGCTTCAATCAGCTGGGGAGCTTTGCACACATAGAATGCACAGGATCTTTCATATGGAAAAATAAAATTCCTAAGAGATCAAGCAGATTATTTTGGGATTGTCTGGCAACATGTATCTGCTTGAAAAAATGTGCAAATGCCTTTATGGCTTTTACTGTAACACACACAGCCTGGGCAAGAACTCAAGAGCAGAATTTCTCTCCCACCTCCACAACAGTTTTTAGATTTCAGCTTCTGGATTTGGACTCTTTATAGATATACATACACATATCTATAATTACTTTTATTTTAACACAGCTAAGATAGAACTAAGACGTAGAAATAAGATACTCTGGGTTTAGCTGTCAAAACACCAGAAATTGCTTCTCAGCCCTGAATTCTTACATGACAGGTTTTAACGAAGATGCTGGCCAGGCACTGCATGATCCTCTTTTCCCCACAGTTGTCCATATTCATTGAATCGTTCGTAAGCCTTCCCAGGAACAAACCAGCAAGGACATTTTCTCAGTGATTTCCTTTTTCATTTACATAAATAAGCAATGTATCCCTTGACTCTGTTGCTACAGGTTATTTATATTCATCCATCAGTATATATAGTAATACATTTAGTAAGCTGTACCATACAAAATTAAGTTGTCTTTCCCAAAGAGAAACGATATACAACTCCAGGCACACAAATGCTTATGCATGCTAAATGTTAAGCGTGCATAAGTTACCAAGGCCTGTAGTGACAGAGCAAGAGACCATGGTTTTAAACTCAAAGAGGGTAGATTTAGATTGACTATAAGAAAAAATTCTTTACTATGAGGTTGTTGAGACACTGGACCAGGTTGCCCAGAGAAGTTGCAGATGCCCCATCATTAGAAGTGTTCAAGGTCAGATTGGACAAGACTGAGCAATCTGATCCAGTAAAAGATGTCCCTGTCTGTGACAGGGTGATTGAACCAGATGATCTTCCCTTCCAACCATTCCGTGATTCTGCAATTCTACAATGCTATGTGAATGTTTGTGCTATAGATGAGTGCTCTTTGTGTGTGCCTACTGTGAATACATGCTCAAACCTGCAACTAGTTGGACCTGGGGCATGCAGCTTGTGGCAGCATCGTGTCCCTTGGGCTGCAAGATCTGTCCCAATTCCTCTGACAGATTTCTGATTTAGAAATTACACAAAAATTGATTGCACCTCTTCTGATAAATATGATCACAAGCTTCAGAAGGGAGAATGCAGAGTAGCAAATATACAGTGAGAAGTCATCCAAGATACAGCATCCTTTGTGCAATATAAATGTGCAGTTGTACAGACTCACCGTAGTATTCTGAAGTAGAATAAATCAAGCAAAGTTAATAATATGGCTGATGAATGTTGTATTGAAATAGCCAGAGTGCTTTATCACAATTTTTACAGTATTAATTAATGTTCAGAGTACTGAATCATATTGAAAATGAGATAGGTACTAAAACAACCGGGTCAGGCCCTGGAATAGCTCTTAACATGACCTAAAAAAGGAGCATCCCATGGCTGTGGTCTGTCAGGCTGCATTTTTTACACGGTGTGTTGATTTTTCTTCCTTTTGATTCCCAGTGTGGGGTTTTTTTGTGGAAATGAAGATGTTGAAAAAGTTTTCCTTTGTAAGGATCTTCTGAAAGGATTAAATAACATAACTTTTTTTTATATATAATGAGTTCTCTATTTCCCCAATTCCATTAGCAACAAACTGTCAGTGTATAAAATGTGATGTTACGCTTGGCTTCATTTCTAACACAAATACTATTCATCTTCAGTAGTCAAGGCTAGATTGTCACAGAACACCTGCTGGCAGCCAAGAGGAGAAAACAAGAGAGGAGAGAAATACTGTATACACATTTATTGCAGAAAGGCTTTTTCTAAGCAAGGGTTTAAAGTTACAGCTTTGAGAAATGAGAAGTAATGTGGGAAAATTTACCTTGCTGTTTCTTACTACTTAAATCTGCAAGGTACCAAGCAATGCCTGGTGAGCAACTTCAGCTACCACTGCTCTGCTCTGTTGAGGAGTGGAAGCTTAATAAATAGGAAGGTGTGAACTCCTGGTGTGTCAGTCTGACACTTGCATCAGCACTGCATTGAATATGAACGACCAGCTAGCTAAGCAAAGCAGAAAGCTATACCTTTTGTCAGTCCTTTGTGTATGGCCCCTGTTACTCCAGGTATTGCAACATTTCTTGTGCTCCAAGGTAGATTTCCATTTCACAATGAGTGTAATGAAAAAGACCAGGTTTTCTTCTGCTTCAGATCTCAAGCCCAGGGATTTTGCTTTACTCTGATACCCTAAACAACCTCTCATGACAAGCTCACGACAAGCTTCTCAAGACTAGCGCTGAAATTCAGAAGCTTCCTGGATGTACTTTGTGACTGAAGAACTGAAAAGGTTTCCATTTAGATTGTCAGATCAAAATTTAAAATAGTCTAATCTCTAATGCTGAACACAAGCAAAGGCAGAAGAATGTCTATAATCACTTGAAGACTGTTGGACTTGTCACATAAGATGCTCACCAGCATAAACTGATATTATACAATAGATTTGCAGGATCTTTTCTAAGTTACTGCTAGATCTTTCCTTGAAGTCAGTATCAAACCTGGATTCTTCCACTAACTTCCAACTGCATCTGCAGTTGGAAACTACACAAAGTGTTGTTTGAAAACAACATGCATAAAGCTAAAAGATTTGTGAATTACATTTGCCCAAAGACTGTGCCAATTCTACTTAACGGCTCCACACATCCTGCCCCACCTAACAGTGCTCTTTCTCATGTATTTTTGTTTTCTGGATGAATTTAGACTATTGAAGCACATACCTAATGGGTGTGAATACAAAATATGTTCTTCTTGTTGGAAGATAATTTGCTATAATTGCAATAAATATAAAGATCTGGATTTCCTGATGACTAGTTCAATGCTGTATATATGCAGGCAGAACTCCCTGGAACATAATGAAATAGCTGCTGCCTTTTTATGTCAGATTTCAATACAGCTTCTAAAAGCAACAACTATAGATATCACTATTTACATTTCTCAGCTAACATATTTTGTAACCAGAAGGGATCACATGCAGAGTCTTTCCTAACCTTCCAGATAATGCAAAGATGTGCTTAACAACTTATGCATAAAAATCTTAAATTCTGTTTAAACCACGGGAAATATCTTAGGAAGAGATTGTTTAGCAGTTAAAGGCTTTTACCCAGGTTGTTTCACTGTTTGAAGGTCAGTTCAAAAATGATGAGCATATTAGCAGTGCATCAGAAACACCAGAGAAAAAAGCTGAGCACAAAACTGTATTTTGCAATTATGCCTGAATTTTCAGTATTATAAACCTCTTTCATTCAAAACCATGAGTCATACTTCCTTCTTCCTCCTCCTCCACCCCAACCCAAAATAATGAGACTCACTCAAAAATTGAGTTTTTAAAATAATATATTTTGATTATTTTTTTTTGTTATGCTGAATGGTTTATAAGCCTTAGACTTCTCATTTTCAGGCTTTTTCTCTACAACTATGAAATCTGTGTGTTCACATTTTTCATAATGAAAGCTAAGATTGCTCAGCAATCTCTTCAGGAGCTGAGGCTTTAAGAAAAAACAGCAAATGCTGCAAAATGAATCTTAAAGTTATAGGAGTTAGCAACACTATGTTTTAGTTGATGTCTATCAATAAAAGTGCACTGAAAAGCAGGTTTCTTTACAGTGGAAGAAAATATGAGTGTTTACAGAAAGAGAATTAAGTTTACAATAATAAAAAAATAATCAAATAACCATTCTGTTACTTTCCTAATCAGTTGCCTCTCAGTTGCTATGTGTGCAGCAAACGCTTATATCCTATATTGCTGAAGGCAAATGAATTTTGACTTTACTCAGATTGCCAATCTCATTTCAGCTGTGTCTGTGGTAGCCAGAGTTAATAACTCATACGAAGGCAGTGACATACCAAGAAGATAAATGCTCTTAACTGACTTGGCTTTGAGTTCACACAGGACAGTTTCTGGTATTAAAAAAATACTTTTTTACAGATAGAACACTCTTTGTCACTCTTAATGCCCTCTTGTTTTAAACCAACTAGTATAAATCCTCTTTGGCCGCTAAGTTTACTGCATCTGCAAAAAAAAATAATGCTTCAGACACCATGAAGTTCTTTATCAAAATAAATCCTATCAATGCATGCCGAAATATGCAATTATAAACAAGCAAATAACCTGTTCTTGTCAAGGTAGAATATCAATGATTGTGAAAGACCTCTATCTGTAATATGCTTTGAGAGTATTTTGGGGCTGATACGGTACAATCTTGATTCAAATAACTGAATATTCCAAGGAAGAATACTCTTTCTGATGTTAAGCTTTAACAGAACAAAGGCTGCTTGAGAACAATATTTAGTGACAGTATATTTTAAAGCAAGCTATGGTGTTAAACATAAGAATAGGAAAAGCAGCTTTATTTTTTGCCTAAATATAAGCTCAATCTTCAAGCTGTCAAAGCCCCTTAGCTCTCAGTAACTTCAGATTTAAAAAAGGTTTTTATAATTTCAAATAAAATGTGTGAACAAAAAAAACCACCAAACCTCGAAACATCAAAATGAAAGAAGCTAACCAAACCTAAAATATGGTGCAGGAAATATGGGGTGAGATCATTCTTTCTGATTATTGCACTTAGAAACCCTTGAACAGAGCAAGATCATTTTATTATTCTATTATTTTATAAAGATATATGTAATTATATATTATTATAAATTTAAATTACATTTATTACTTATTATGTATTACATATAATATATAGTGTACTTATTTACTACATACATTTTATATATATAAATTTTATTTTACACACATATATATAAGGAGTTGCTTGTTTTCTTTTATCTATCAATTGGAATGCAGTCATCAAAGAAGAAACAAGAGTAGAAGTCAGACATGCCTGAGTCATGTGGCTCATTTTCTAGCACTTCAGAATAGCCTCTCAGCTCTCTCTTGAATAATTCTGGTTAATTTCCTCATTTGTTTTCTCCTTGCTACTGATCTAATGTGGGGTTTTTTTTACCCCATTAACCATCATCTCTTTTAGCCCCAGAGGAATTACAACTCTTAGTATGCTGAAGGGTCTTTTATTAAGTGTGATGACAAAACACCTACAATCTATTAAAAGTCTGGATGCCTCCTTTCTGCTTATATTGAGTTTAAATATATTTCTCGATACTCATAAAGGCAAAAATATCTTTCTTTCTTTCTTTCTTTCTTTCTTTCTTTCTTTCTTTCTTTCTTTCTTTCTTTCTTTCTTTCTTTCTTTCTTTCTTTCTTTTTCCCTTGTTATCACATTTGAGCTATCACTGAGGTTAGACTAAAAGGCACACAGTTCTTCACATCCCTTTCTGACTTCTATCAAAATACACATACTGTAATCAGTTGATAAGTGCCCAGCCCTTGTTTGCCATAACTGAAATTAGAGGTTCTAAAATTACTTGGTACTGGATATCTACTCCAGTCACTGTTTCTCTCAGATTTCTTGTATGGAGTTTATCCACCCACCCAGTTTGAATACCTTATAGACTCAGTTTTGCTCCATCTTTTGGTATGATTGTTTTAATTTCGGAACCTTCTTTTCAAGTAACCATCCTATCTTTGCTCTTTTGAATGCTCATCAAAATTCACCCAAAGCCATGCAAATATTTAGAGAGTACATGCAAAGAACAAATGAGTTACTGAAGCAAAGCACCTTTTAAGATCAAAGCAAAGAATCAATTAGAACTGCAGAGAAGTTGATCACAGAAGCAAAAGGATACATAGCAAGGTGGTCAGAATTTAGAATTCTCTGTCTAGAGGCATGATGATGAAAATTAAAAAATAATCATGCATCTACTATTGAAAAAGATAATTGAGAAATATGTTATTAAAATATTTTCCACAAAAGAGAAATCCCAAAATAGCACACTTTACAAAAATTCAAGCTGTGTCTTTTGGCAAATATCCAAATCATACTGATCCCAGGAGTCCACAATGCAAATCTTCCATATAAGTCTAGCTAGTCCTGACAAAGCAAAAAATCCTGGACTTTTGAGAATTAGGAGTTGAGCAACTCACAGGTTTCTTTTTCAAAAAACAGAAGTAGGAAACCCCAGGATTTATGCATAGATTTATGATTCATAAAAGGTTTCAGGTTGAGAAACTGCTCTTGGGGAATTCAGATACTCGTGACAGTAACTGTTCAGACTCCCTGGAGTCTTTGGGTCTGGGAAGCTCACAGCTGAGCTGCTAGCCACCGCTCCAGCTGGTAAGGGAGAATGGGCCTTCCCTTACTTCGAAGTGTAGAGCTAATATGCACTGTTAGACAGATACACTCGTTTGCTTTGTTAAAGGTAGATACTGTTTGTTCCTCATGATCATAGAATCATAGAACAGCTTGGGTTGGAATGGACCTCTAAGGGTGGATTGTGCAAGTGGTTTAGTAGGATAGAAGTGGGACTGATGTGAGAATGCCTTCGACTCTCATCTCTGCAGGATCCTTCCCATTATCCTATTAAGCTCTCTTCATCTTCCTTGACACTGTGCAGTCTGTTCACCTCCTCTCACAGTTTCTTAACTTGACGACACAGTTCCTCAACCATCTCATACCTTCTGCAGGCAAGATTCCAAATTCAAGATTCACTTTCCAAGTTTATGCCATGTCATCATTTTTCCTCCTTTTCTACTTCCCTCTGCACCATGCAGCATGAAAGAACTCACAGCCTTTAAATATTACTTAAAAAAATATAGTGTATATCCTCTCCTTGAGGTGTTTGCATCAAGAGAGAAATAAGTCCTATGGTAGCTAGACAAGAAAGTTACACAAGTAATAAAAAATTGGACATCTGGGACTTCATGTAGAGCACATTCTGGTTTTACGGAGGAGAAAATCACATCATCTTCTATGATATTACTCCTGATTTATGCTGCAATAACTGCAAGGAAAATTCAATCTATATTGTGATTTACAAACAAGCTAGTGAAAACTGTCAGGACACAGCCAGGCTTGGCTGCTCATTAAGAGGCGAGGACCTGAGGACAAAGCAGGAAAACATGAACAACTGAACATGGGTCTCATCTGCCAGGGGCCATCCCACAGCCCCCAGGGTGAAACAAACAAGGAAGGCCCAAGGGTGGCAGCCAGGACTGGCCAAAAGTCCGGGTCACCAGACAAGTTTGTGGTGACAGAGCACAGTGAGATCAAGCTGGATCAGCAGTCTGCTGGTCAGGGCTTTGATCAATGAGGGCATGGCTGTAGGAAGTTAGATTAGATGGTCATAATGGTGACTTCTGGATCCCAAATCTGTGGCAAGAACACTCCTCTCAAATGCCTGCCAAAATGCTCTCAGCCACAACAGAGGAAACCCTGAAGCAATTTCAGTCTCTCTCTCTGGCAAGTGGACATAACACACGGGTCTAATTCAAACTATGCATTTTTCCAAACTAATTATAGCATCTAATTAAGATTTCCAAATACTAATTTAAAAGGCTGCAAAAGGGTCTAATTTTACTTTATTAAATTTCCTCGCCTACTCAATTTTTAATAAGAAATTTCAGGGGCATATATGTTGGATCAGGTAGAGATTTTTGAATATATGAGCTACAAGAGAACCCACTTTTGCATCTTCAATAATTAGCATTGCTCTTCCTGGGCCCAGTCATTTCCCAGTAGCTGAGAGAGTGATTTGGCCTTCACTACTCAACTAGGTCACCTTACAACATCCTCGTATACGTAGCAGATGGCAGAGCATGGCACACATTCACATATTTAAGCTTTCTTCTCACTCGTGAAAGGGAAACCTCATCCATGTTGCTTATTAGGAGCAGTTTTTGGACCAAGAGTATACTTTGAAATGTTGCTTGAGAGTGTGCTAGATGGCATAGATCAAATAATGCAGTGGAAGAGAGAGCAGTGTGTGCTCTGTGTGGTGGATGTTGAAGACTGTTAGACCTACAATACCAGCCAGGACATCAAGTGCTCCGTGCACCCCCTGCACTCCGGGGTGGGTTGGTGTTACATCGCCTGTCCTCACCTGGATCCCCTACACTGAGGATCACCGATAGAGTGTCCGAAAGCCTCTCATGGCAAAGCTGATGAGGGAAAAGGGTCCAGAGCTCTTCCCAGCACCCGATGGACTTGGATCCTGCAGAGTATGTGGTGAGCTGATGACAAGGGGCAGGATTCTTTGTTTCAGGATGTCTCCACGTGGTGAGGAGGCAAGGAAGAGGGAGAGCAGGAAGAAAAGGATGAACTTTCTCTTTCTGGCTTTTATAGAGTGTGGCAGGGAGTGGGAGGGAATATGGACCCCTTCCTGTTTTGCCTACCCTGGAGACACCCCACCCCCCCACCCCAGTCCTAAACTGCACCCCCTCTCTAGGTCCTCACACTAATTACCATAACATTTTGCCCATGCCCCCTCAAACCATAACAAACAGCATATATATTTTTACTACTCATCC
The DNA here is from genome assembly GCA_013398125.1 of Aegotheles bennettii. Classification (NCBI taxonomy): domain Eukaryota; kingdom Metazoa; phylum Chordata; class Aves; order Caprimulgiformes; family Aegothelidae; genus Aegotheles; species Aegotheles bennettii. Next base: position 251,673 of record VZRW01004444.1, on the reverse strand, counting down.
TGACACTTCCAGTTAATTTGACTTGGGTGGGTGGAAAAGTGTTAAAGAAAGAAAGAAGAAGCTCATTTTAAAATTCTTGGCTGTGCTACTTCACACACAGGCTCAGACATTTTTATTAACCTAGGAGATTTAATTTCCAAGGCCCTCCACCACCCAGTGCAATATTTTCACAGTCTGCATCGGTTTGTGAATCAAGCAGCAGCTATGTTATTCCCACAGAGGGTAACTAGTGAATTCATATGAAAAAAACACAATAGAATTGTGGAATTGAGGGCAGCACCCACCAGCTGCTAATACTGCCCTTACAGGGAGCTAAAGGTAGCAAGAAAGGTAGTGTTTTCCTCCTAAGAAACATTTGTTACACTGGAGCATGGGCACTCCTGCTCCCTGTACAAAAGGATGCTCTTGTGTGCAGCTTGTCCAAATCTAAAGTTTTGTGTGGATTTTTTAAAAATACATTTTGAAGTGTTCAATCTGTTTTCTTCGATCATTCTCTTCATGTAGACTCAATAAAAACTGAAGGGCCTTCATCAAAGACACTTTAACCATTGTTATCACTAGTAGCAGGAGTTGCCATAAGCCCTACATGCTCTCCATCCTATTTCTCCCAGTTTTCCTGCACTGGCAGGCAGAGTACATGCCAAATAGTCAGTGGCTGTGTATAGGGTCCTGCATGCTCTAGTTGGGCCTTAATAGGTCTGAAATACCTGTCTGATTTTTCAAATCAGTCTTTACTGTGTAGCTGCAGTCTTGATATTAGTGTTTCTCTGATAACAATGGGAGGGAAAGGCTAGACAGCTATGAGAGTCTTAGTAGTGCTTCTGTTACAGAAAACAGTACCATGTTTTTCATCTGCAAGGTTTTGGGGTTTTTTGCTAGGAAGGTGAAGGTACTCCCAAACAAGAATGGCTGTGGTGTTTTAAGCCATGAATGGTCATACTGACCACAAATCTGAAAGGGAAGTGTTGTCCCCTTTTATGGCATTCCTATGAAATCTTACTGAGTGAAAAAGGATGGGAGGCCCTAGAGCCTGCCATCTTCTTATGTGCAAGTTACTGAGGAGCCTGCTGCAAAGCAAGCTGCCCCTTGGTTGCTCTTCCACCATGGTTCAGCTCATGGCTACAGACTGTCAAAGCCCAGTATGAGTGAAATGTGAGCTCCCATTCTGGTACTCTGTCGTCTGGAAATTAAACTGCCTTGTTTGCTAATTGGTTCACATAAACTGTCATTTTTCTGAGAGCTCTTTAATTCCATTTCCTCTCTGTCACCAACTGTAAAACCAAGAGACAGAGAATCTGTTCTCTAGATTTTTAAATGTTTCTGTTCTAAAGCTATTTAGTTGAGTGTAAGGGTACACTGTGAAGGACAGCCATATCCTTTGATTATTCATTTTGTTACAGCTGCCTCCATGCCTCAGAAGAATCACTAGTTCAGGACTGTTTCATAGCTGGTCCATAGTTTCCTAAACTACACAGCTGATTAGCAACCACATCAAGAACAACAGCTTGATGCTATGCCCTAAGCTGTCTCTGCCAACTCCAAGCAGATACAGACAGGTCCCTGGAAAAATCTCTTCTAAATTAGCATAGTGCTATTTATAAAGAACAACTTGAGAATCAGATTTTTGCTCTGCTATTTGAGATTGAGATTTCTTGCTTTGTAGATTTAGTCTGTGATTGTGGAAGGACAAAAAACTACCCTCACAAAAAAAAAAATAACCAAGAAGAAATAGGGTAAGGCATTGGCTAACGGAGGCAAAGGTGTTTTTACTGAGAGCTGAGATAGTCATAATTTAATACAACTGAGCAGTACACAACATAACATTGAGTAACTTCCTCCTGCTGAAGTTTTTGAGTCCAGTTACAGAATCATGGCACCACAGAAGGAAGAGGACCTCTGAATTTCATCTCATCCAATCCCTCATTCAAGAGGGCCACATAGAGCCTGGCAACACATCCAGGCATCTTTTGAATGTCACCAAGGATGGGAACAAACTCTCTGAACAGCCAATGTCAGTACTCAGGCACTCTTATGATAAAAAAAGTCTCTCTCTTGTACTGGGGAGCCCAGAACTGGACACCATACTTCAGGTGTGGCCTGCAATTCTCTTTGCAGTGTAGATGAGCAACTCCAAACTCATTCAGCCTGAAGCTCTTACATGGCATTAGAAAACTGTATTTGACTTAAATCCATAGCTTTTAGAGAGCTTAATGCCAGGTGGTACTTATCTCATGCCTGGGTATGTGTTTTGGTTTAGCTCTTCATGAGCAGTACATGCAACATAATGAGGCATGAGGCAGGTTGTCTATTAAAGTGATTTCCTAATTACCACGTACCTCCACCTGCTTCCCAGCACCACTTCAGTTCTGGTGGTCTCACAGTCACAGCTACTTTTCTGTCAGTCTACAGGTATTCTATCTACTCCAATAGTGTTATCTTGCTTTATTCTTAAAACTAACATAGGGGTTTTGACAGCAAGTTTCACTGAATCAGCAATCAGGAAAGGATGAATGCAGATTATAGCTCATAGTGTACAGATTGATATACACCACATACATACTGACAGATGTTTGTTCTTAACCACATCTGAAGAAATGATCTAAGCATATTTTGTGTGACTAGAAAAAATGTAAAATCCTAGAGGAAAATATGTTTTCTGAAGCCTTTGGTTAGTATGTGTGCCTCATAATTAAGAGAGCATATTATGGATGGATAAATCACACTGTTTCTGTTACCTTTTTTGACCAAGAAAACCCACTGCTCATGATTCTCTGCACTGAGGCATCTACCATATGCCACTTGGTGTCTATTCCTCAGTGCAGAACTAGTGAGAGATTTGGCTACCTAATATTCTTCTATTAGTGAAGATCAAACCTTGAGGTCTCTGTTTCGAAAGTACATTTTATTGCTGTGGTGAAAATCTCCTGTTCAGTTCCTGATCCAGCCACAGCAGACTGAGCTTGTATGGAGAGGAAAAAGAAAGTGTCAAGACTGCAGGCCTAATTTCACTCAAATCTTCTGTTTAAAATTTAAACACTGAATTTCCTGCTGCTGGAGCATACTCTTTTAAAAATGCATAAACCTCTGCAAAACAATAACATGCCCAGCAATGGGCAAAGCAATGTGCAAATCCCTGCTGCACAGCATTCTGTCATTCCCTTCTCTCTAAATAAGAATGTGAGCCATGTACCAATGAAATATAATAAATACACATGAATAAACAAACTGAAGTTGAAAAGCCTGAAAATATGCACAAGCCTTTCATTCCTTTTGCTGTCTCTTTATTTCCTTCCCTCTTCTTCCTCTCCCATCATTCTTTTGTCCATTCTATCTTTCTCTGTCTTCATTTTTCTTTCCTATATGTTCCCTCTTTCCATGCATAGTTTTTATAATGTCATGTCCTTCCTGCCACTTGGTGAGCCAGCATTGGCCTTCTTGCTCCACCCAAGAGTTACACTATCATTCCTGATTTATCCTCCTAAGTGGCTTTTGCTACATCTGAGTAACAGAAATGGGTCTAGGAACACTCTTCAGCCTGAGGCAACATGGCATGTTGTGACCCATGTTTCTGCACTTGAACTCTCCTTCCTCTAAACCACAGTGGCTGTCTACCAACTGCAAGGTAGTGGTCAAGGCTCTGGCTTGGATTGCACCCTACAGATTGCACCCTACAATCTGGCTTGGATTGCACCCTACAGACCTTCACATCTTTCTACTTGTTGCTTTTCTAACCCAATATGCACGCCACAACCTCCTCATCTCTGCTCCACGTGCAATACTTTACATATCTATGACAAAAACAGGTTATTGCAACCTATCTCTCCTGCACAAGTCCTTCATGCTCCATGGACAGTGCTAGGTGCTCCTGCATGTCACCTGCAGCTCCTGCCACAGTCCCAAATTCAGTGGCTCCTGGCGCCCCTCCTGCTCACACTTTCAGTGCTTGTGTTGGTGTCAGAAGCCTTTGGCATCCACTGAAGACACCTTTAGTTTGGGGTTAGTAGAGTATAACACAAGCATGCTAGCACAGCATACAACTACTTATGACATTAATCATTTACAAGCCTCTTATTATGAACCTTCCTCATAAAACCTCAAAAAAGCCAAGATAATATTTCAACTGTGCCTAGGAATTGCTTTGGAGATTCTGGCTATCCTGGACCAGAATCATGCTGGGGATTGTGCCAACAGTTTAATAGTATTGGATGACTGCATGTCAGTGTTCAAAATCTCTTGTGGCTTGCTTTAGTATATAAGTGTAGACACAGCCTTTTAGATTTGACTCATATGAATTGCCTAGAGAGGGAATGAAGTGCTCTTGAATTAGGTCATGTTCTGAACAAGTGGAATTCATGTTTTTTAGAAGATAAAATCAAATAGGTGGAGGGAATTTTTTTAGAGCCTCACATTGAGTTGGATGTCTTATTCCTATTAATTTTAATTAGGCATCGGATCTCTTAAGTGGTTTTGAAAATCAAAGCAAATTTTTTCAGTTTGGCACTAGAGATAGCTTCCTGTTCCTCATTAGAAATGTGATGTATTGTGTTTCTATGTAAATGAGTGGTTTTCAAAGAAAAGTCTGCATGATGCCTTAATTATGGGAAGTAACAGGCAACTTAATATGAAATCTGTCATCATTTCTGCCTGCAGTCAAAGTTTATTTGTTCTTCTTCACTCAATTTTCTCCTCATTTTAAAATGATTTGTATGTATTTACTGGAAAATTAATGTGGAAAAATAAAAAAATGATTTTTTATTTTAACAGAGCAGCAGATTGTTAATGCAGGTACCTCCCAAGTCTCATGCATTATGCCAGTGTATATTGGACATCTTTACCTGTGAACCAATACTAAGGGGTAGCCAGACCCTGTGAAAGTCCTTTTCCCCCTCTTCACCTCCATCCAATGTGCCAGTCAGGGTCTGGTTATCCTTCAAGGAACTGAGGAGTACTCCTTACAAGACCAGTCTGATGGAACATGTCTGACCAGAAGTTCACTCTAGCAAGAGAACAGACAGAAGAAGAGTTATGCAGAATCCATTTTGATGCTTCAAGAGCAAGACTGCAAGAAATGGTATTTTTTGTGTAAGGCAGTGCTCTTGTGCCAGTGTGCCAGGATCCAAGAGATCTACATTGAAATGCTTTCATTTAGCATGGCTACAGACTGTCAAAGCCCAGTGACCCTTTCATTTCATTTATGCCTGATATCAGTTCACTGCCTTCCTAAATCTGATGCCAGCTTGTTTCTGAAGGGCACTATTTCTTTGCTCTTCCAGATACTTGCCAGCTTGTTTTGAGTTGCTTACTTTCAAGTGTTGGTGTCTCTGGTTTAGCAGACAAGTGTACCCCTACGAGTGCAGTGATTGCCTACATAGATATATGCTACTGAGACACACAACATCTACTTGAGATACTGTTTCTAGACCTTACCTATCTTTCAGTTGCCTTTTTGATATCGGACATAAATGCATCTCTTCCTTACTCTCCTTCAACAGCTCGATCACTATAAAATGCTGCCCCAGAAGTTCTAAACCTGATGAGGGAAACCATTTTCTCATCTGTCAGTATTTATTGTCAAAAGATTTGCTTGCACGCCCCTTCTCCAGACTGCTGAAAAACCGAGGTGAGTAAGAACCAGGTGAGCAGGAAATGGACTGTGAAAATGAAACGGAACACAGCAGGTGCAGTAGGTCTTCTGCAGCACTTAAAACAATTTTAAAGGTGTCTATTGTGCATTAGTAACACAACAAGGGTTTGTCCTGAGTCTTCCTGCATCCCTGCTGCAAAATGCTAGTTCTCATGCAGATGTGTGTAAATGTGTGCGTCTGTTTGTTTTCTAGCTGCTGAGCAGGCCTGGAAGCATCAGTCACATTCATTACTGCAGGATTATATTGGGTCATGGTAGGTGCTACATACATAGATTTTGCAGGAAGCATATGTAGCACATTCATGCATGTGCGTGTATGTACCACATACTACATTGTGTGTATGAAATATTATACATAAAAAAAACCACAAAAAAAATCACATTGCAAGAACAGGAATCACTGCTGTAAGAGAGAGCATAAGGGATTCTGAAGTGTAGATTAGTGTGGTCAATATTTTACCATACACAGGACTTTTCCTGCCTGTTTTTTTTATTCTCCTCACACTTCCATTATTTGCAGTAGGTGTTGAAATCTGGCAGAAGGAATGTTTCTTCATGTCTTATAAATCTCTGTTAGTGTTTCATGAAGTGGCCAAATGGCAGGAAAACTATTTTCCAGGAATGACTTTCACATTCTGAGCAGCATGTATTTATTTTTTATAAAGATATATTTTAATTTTTAGGCTAGCTCATTAAAAAGGACTCATTAATAGCCTAAATTCAGGATTTGACTGTAAGATTGCATAATGCTGACTTGAAGCTAAATTTAAGAATAGGATTTGTAATGTATGCAATTCTAGAGATTGTGTGAAATGGAGCCTACTCTCCCAAGAGTATTATTGGGGAAATTATAGCTTAAATGAGGAAGGGAGTGCAAATATACATTGAATGTTTCCTCAAGTAAAGATGCAAAATCTTCCATGAACCACTGAAGGACTGATTCTTATTCGTTTTCAAATGAAGTCTAGATCACCTTATGCTGGAGGAGGCAGGTGGAACATCATTGAAATTTTTGGTCAGAGAGCAGGGAAATGCAGTTGTGCGTATGGAAATCCTACTCACCTTATTTTAAATGGTATGTTGAGCAAAGAAGCTGCTGAATGCCAGAATCTGTGCCTAGAGAACAGGGTTTCATGGTCACCCTTTTGAGTTATGAAGGTGCAAGAGTGAAGATCTGATAGATAAATAATTAAAATAAATTATGTGTGTATCTATATACAGAGAGCAAAGATTTGAAATCTGAAAATCATTCTAAAAAGGAAACCGAAAAGAATGTGATATTTACACTCAAAACCCAAGAGTCTAGCACATAAAAAAGTCAAGAAAATAAGAAATACTTTCCTAAGGTGATGTGGAGCCTGAGACATATTAGGAAGTGGGAGAGAAGGGCTGGGAGGATGAACTCTGGGGCACGAGGCAGGCTGGAGGGTAGAAGCATGGGGTATGAGGTTCCCAAAAAATCACAAGGAGAAATTACAAGCTATTGGACTGTGGAACATCTGAAGAAGCAGAGGGAAGCGATCCATATGTACCTGAGATGTGAGGGGAAAGCAGAGAAATGAAATAATGTGGTGGTGGTAAAGTATATAGAGAAAGTACAGTTAAGAAAGAAAAATGGAAAAGCTGAAAATGCAGATCTCATCCTCATCCTTCTTTCTTTCAACTCTCCCATTTTCCTCTATAAAACCCCCTACTTCTCTTTCAACTCCCCACTTTTTCTCTATACCAAATATATGGATTATGAATTGATGCATGTTAAATTGAACATCCACTCATGGGTGCTTCTCCCCAAGCAAAAATAGCAATGTATGTTCAAGAAGCCCAGAAAAACACATCTTTTTGTTACATGGTAGCATACTGAATTTCAGGAAACTGCCAGCAAAAAAGCTAACAGCTGCTGATTTGTGGGGCTAAGGCATGCATGCAGCAGTGCTATTTTGGCATTACAGCCATCTCAGGTCTAACAGTCTTGAAGCTCTTTGTCTGTGTTTCTCAGATATTGTCAACTGCTTGAATTATGCAAATGCATTTTCCACAACATCTCTCTCAGCTTCATCTGGCTCTGGAAGTCTGTCTGCAAGACACAGTGGAAAAATGCCTAAATTGCTTTTACTCCTAATGCCTAAACAAGTTCACTGACAGGCAGCCTGAGTGTCTGTGCAGGGCCATGTCACAAGTCTGCCCTAAATCCCTTTGCTATTAGGAGTTACTGCCCTACTCCTGCACTGAATGTAAAATAGTAACAGGAAAAAGAGGACACTCACAAGGTTTAAAAATACTGCTCAATAAATCAGTAAACGCAATTACTACAAAAATATCTTCTAGATATCATTTTGAGGCTGATTAGTATGTTTCTGTTGGACAACAATCTGGAGAAAAAAAAACAAAAACAACACAAAAATGGAAAGGCATGTGATAGTGAGAGCTTGACTTCTCATTGCCACCAGTTCATCAGCTGTCCTTTTCCCTCCAGATTGTCTGTTTTTCAAATAGGAAGCCCAGAGAATTGAATAGATGGGTCTTACAGTGCAAAATGAAGGTCACCAAATCAGTTTCTGACATGTGAAGAAGGGAAGAGATTTCCCCAGATAATGGTTCCTCAGCTTTTACACTCTAATAGACACATCTCTATTTAAAAATTGACCCAATAATTTCAATACTTCAGAAGAACCAGATTTGTTAGAGAGGCTCACAGATGGTTGCAGAACAGCTTTAGAAAGGTTACAACTCTTTCTCTATAGGCAGATCTCTGCTGCCTGGTTTTGGGTTACGCTGCCTAATCACATTAGTAACAAACACCAAGAAATCGTCCTTGAAGTGCTGTAAACAAAAAGCCTTTCAAACAGGCAGGGTAACACTGGAGATCCACTGAAATGATCTGTGGAAACATATTTTGTTTTGAACTACTAGACACTGTGACAATCAGGTTGCTTGGAGACAGAGCAGGACATCTTTGCATTCTCAGCCTGAAGTTCAATATCTGTCTGATCTCTAAATGATGACTGCCAACTGTGTTATTCAATCCTGATGGGTTTAAAATATGCTTTAAAGCATCGAGAGCCTTCATGCTGCTGGACAAGTTGTCAGTGGATGCTAGACTTCAGCAGTAAGAGCTAGTGGAGGTGTGTGCTAAGTGTGGAGATGTCAATGGTGACTAATGCACTAAGTTTAGGGAGCTAATGCTACCAGGCAGCACAACCCACTTTTCATAAGAAAGTTATTCTTAAAAAGACTCCAAAACCAGAAAAGCTAACTTCCTTTATATTGGTACTGTCTGATTTATAGTAGATGCTGCAAACACTTCAAAAAAGTAAATGTGCTGTGGTTTTGTGTGTTGAATTGAATTTGAAGTATCCAGCTCTAGAATTGTAGTGACATAGGTCCGGATCCCAGACTGCTCGATCTGTTCCTCAACATCAACTTGCAAGCCCCATTCTAGGCACTATGTATCTGATGCAGCAAACACTTGCTTCATTTTCAGTATGTGGTCACCTTCCCTGAGTTCAATAGACTATTCACTTCACAAGTGCTTTTCTAAATCACTCCTGTAGGACTGGATGAATGAGCTAAATATTCCACTAAGAGTTTCTCGCTAGACAAGCAAATCTCTGTTCACTTTCATGGTAACAATTACACTTATAAAATGGTCGAGTACTTAGGATGCAATTTTCACTGCATTACCTGATCTCATACCTTGTGTCCTTTATGTCACTGGTTACCTATACATGCTGTGCAAATATGATAAAATGCTTTTTCAGCTGCAAACCAGAAAGTAAAAATATAAACTCCTTGGTTTGTTGCTTGAAGTGAAATGGATGTCTGATATAGAAAATGAAGCCCAACTTTAAGTATATACTCTCAGAAATTACCAGGAGTTTCTTTGTGTACTTCTACTTTGGTCAGAACCTGAAATTTCCTATTTCTTTCCCTTTTGACAGATACTTTTGTCAGGCAATACACTGAAAGAATTCAGGTTCAAACAGCCCCAGGAAATTGTTAGTGGATAGGAATATTCACAACAATACAGTACTAGTAACATCCTTTCCCAATACATCTGCATTGCCTGCATGTATTTAAATGTCTCCTCATGCACACACAGTCACACCACTTGCATAATTAGCCAGGTCTCTGTGTTACATTTTTAATCATTCTTGACATGATATCACAAAGTGACTAAGTCATTAGTTATAAGTACTCTCTCCCCTCTAGATATGGTTGCTTACCAAGATGATGGTCTTGCTGGGATGACATAAAGCATGTGTGTTTGGTCATTATATGATAGCTTACACTGAAGGCCAAAACTGAACTAGAATTCTAGAGGGTAAGATTTCTGCCTTGATCATTAATTTAGGATATAATCTGGGGCCAGTCAATTATATTATCTGTGTTCAGCTTCCCTATCTGCAAAGCCAGGATAATAACACTGTTGAAAAACTGTCAGAGTGCCAATTCACGTTAACTACAGTGAGTTCTAGGACCTGAAAAGCCAACTACCAACCACGAATCAAAAATCTGCAACTAATTATGGTTTCAGTAATACCATCAACAACACATAAACGCTACAAGTAGGTCACACAAATAACAGCCAATGTGTCACAAAATCCCAAAGGCTATACTCAATGTAAGTCTTATTTCAGGCGACAAGGGATAGAGCAGACAAGCAGATCAAAGCCACACAATGATGTGATGATTTTAGGTAACAATAAACACAGAGTGGCAATGATACAACACAGTAAAGCAAGACCTGAGACAGTAAGAGTTGAAGTAAGGGTATAGTGATTGATTGCTGTAATTTCTGCTGACTTGTTAACTTCTTGATGTAAGCAAGAAGAAAGAGATCAACTTATCTTTGAGATAAACGTTCAGTGATTCATAGAAGCATAACCAGAAAGGATTGATCTAGTTTGAGGATAATAGAAAACAAATTAACATCTCTTTCATGTTTAATGTTCTGCTGCAGTTCACAAAAAGCTCTGTTTAAGCATTGTCTTAGCATAGCAGTGATTTGTATGTGATCCAGAAAGCATAAAAACCTAAACATGTGTTGATCAGTTTGTAAGCACATTAGCTGTTTCAGCCACATTGTCCATGTGCTAATGTTATGACTGTTATACACAGACATCACTTTCTGGTCAGAACAGGTGACACATTACATCAGGCATTTACATCTCCCTTTTGCATCTTCGACTATCCTTTCTCCACTACTCACAAATTACCAAAATCTATATAGCTGGGAAAAACTTCCAAGTTTTCTTCTGCAAAATTACATATCTAGGAGGCTAAGAGCCTAATCGATTTATACATTCTCTTTATTCTCTTTCTAATGAATGCAAAAAAGAAATTTAAAAATCTCCTTTTCAAGTGGATGTATCATGAAAAAGGAAAAACACAAAGCAGTGGAGATTATTTGGATTTTTTTCTCCCCCAAAAAGTATACTTTTCCAATGCAGGAGTTTTAATATTAAGAATATTTTAGCCTGAAAAAAATTAGTTTCTCTTGAAAACTTCTTGCAAAACAAATGCACATAGGGGAAAGGCAGTTAGACAGACAGCAGTCGCTACAGTGTGATGGGTGTTGGCCCAGCCACCCTACATTTGGAAAAATTTAAGAAAACTGAATTGAAAACCCAGAGTAATTTTCAGGGTCCTTCCTTCTTTGAAAATGCAATAAATACAGAGTAGCTTCCGAAAACAGGCAGCATTCTTGTATTTGCCATATCTCAGGCTGGAACACAAGTTCCTTCCAGCACGCTGCAGTTGTGCTGTAGTGCTGTGTGACAGTTTATGATAGATGAACTTCAAAGTGGTTAGAGATTTGATTCAGATAAATTCAGATGCGATGCTGAAAATTCAGACGTCTCTGATCCAGACACCAGGTTGATAATACATTTCCTTCATGAGATTTACAACATCTCCTGGGTTAAATGGCTCATCAATTTCTGCTAATGCATTTCCCACAGTTCATGCAGAGACAGGCAGCTTAAGTGATTTTGGCACTACACGGTTCAGGTACAGAGTTCAAGGGCTATATACAAACTCTCCTTTGAGAAATCTGAAAAGAATCTGTTGAACCTCAGTATGAAAGGCCTTGTCCTCCCAGAAGGCAGAAATGTAATTTTAATGAGCTCTTAGTCCAAAAGAATATGGCACAAAATTATTTTCAACTGTGATTATTCAAAATTGCCAGGTTGTGAAAGGATGAAAAGAAATTCACTCTTTAGAACTACCAATCAGGCCAGTTTTGAGGTTAGGTCTCCTGGGAAATTTGAGAAGTGATTCAGCTTCCAAAAGCATTTATACTTACCTTCCTTTGAACTGAGTATTTGCTAAATAGTACGGGAGTGTTATTGTCCACTGGGGAGCATGCTAAGATTGTCTAATTAATTTTTCTAGTAACCTAAACTAGATCTGGGTCCTTAGAGACACAAGAAAATCAAAGTCAAACAATGTGATAGCTCTCTCTCTCTCTGCATCTCCTTTTTTTAGAGAAATTATTTAAATGATGAGAGACTATTCTGGGTCACTGGTGGAAAACTAAATTTGATCTTCACAGTTAAGACTCCTTCTGTTAATCCTCTCTACAAAGCATGGTTTTAGCTTGTCTCATACTGGGAAAAAAAAAAAAGAGCATCTAATTGCTAAAATATGCAAATGTTCTGGAGTCTAAATTTGGTACCGATATTTCTATTTTCAATGGTTAACTAAAGCTAGCAGCTTGATAAATTTGTAAAAGAAAATGTGTTAAACTCTTTAACCTCCCAGTTGTCCTTTTTTTGCTGAGAGTAAAAATTTATCGTAAATGAACATGAAGTCTGCTTTCATCTAGAATAAAGTATTGCTGTTTGGAAACACCGTCAGGTTTTTTTTTTAGTTGCAAGTGTGATGCACTGATCTGTATGAAATTCAGAAAAAAAAATAGTATTAAGACACTCTAGCTTTTGTGTAGCTCAAAAGCCATCATGTTTACGCTAAGGGCTAGATCACACATCAGAAAGATTATGAGAATTGCCTAAAGAGTTCCAAAAAACATATGCCAAAATATAGGCCTTCCAGACACTACTGACTGATAATTTCAGATCCCTTGCAACTCTGCACAGCTGTTTCCACAGGCCCCTTGGTTGTCCCACCTGTCTGATTTGCCCAGACTAGGATCAGAGAGGTGCTGTATTTATTTGGTGAGAAGAGGGGCATCTCCAGAAGGCGATGCAGATGGGGAGCTGGCTAACAAGATCACCACTGCATACAGCAGTGCATGGGAAGCCAAGCTGCTTGTGAATCAGCTGATGAAGCTGATCACTTCGAAAATCAGCTAAATATTTTTATTTTCACACACAATTGCAAGTTTGTTTAATTTTACTTTAACGCAGAAACAGAGAAAATAATGAAAGACTGCAATAAAAACTTCTTTTGGAAGAAGCTCCTGAATGAACCTTGAAGAGACAGTCCTGAAGGGCAAAGGAGCCCAGGAAGGCTGGGCATCCTTCAAGAAGGAAATCTTAAAGGCACAGGAGCAGGATGTCCCCATGTGCCAGAAGACCATCTGGTGGAAAGAAGGCAGTGTGGCTGAACAGAGAGCTTTGACTAGATCTCAGGAACTAAAAGAAAAGAGCTTATGACCTTTGGAAGAAGGGACAGGCAACTCAGGAGGACTACAAGAGTGTCGTGTGCTATGCAGGGAGAAAATTAGAAGGACCAAAGGCCAGCTAGAACTTAATCTGGCTACTGCAGTAAATGACAGGTAAAAATGCTTCTGTATCTACATCCACAGCCTTTCCCTCATACACTAAGCGGGTCTTCTTGTAATAGAAGGAGATCAGGTTCGTCAAACAGGATCTGCCTCTCACAAACCCATGCTGACTGGGCCTGATCACTTGATTGTCCCATACATGCAATGTGATCTTAAGCCAGTAACTTGCTCCTTTCACCAAGCTGGGCAGGAGTGTCACCATCACTTTAATTTAAAACCCATCTTTTTTCTTCTCCTGCTCTGTTAATGCAGCTGAACCAAATTTATTTCCTTTCTAGAACAACTGACTTACTGCACTCTGGCCCTTTGAAGGCTCTACCCAGCTGCTCTTTCTTATCTGTTAGAGAGAGTTCCCGAGGGCTTGAGGACAACTACTCTATTCTGCTCTGGTTGATGCTGTTGTAATAAATTCCTGCACTGTTTGTCACCTAGCCTGCTCTTAATCAAGGGACTCCAGAGTTTACTGGGCACCATGAAAGTGTGTTCCAGAGTACAACACAACAAACCTTTAGGCACTTGTGATGATTTCAATGAGTAAATTCAAGAACAGAGAGCAGTATCTCTTTAGTCCATCACAGAAAACCTCTGATTTGGCTGATAAATTAAGATTAAATGACTACACTCCTCTTCCTTTTAAATTAAGCAATAGGCTAGTTATTATTACTCACCAAAACCAATAGGATTTTTTTCAGAGGAATTCCCCTGTCATCAGCCTAAAATATCAGAATCTCTATTTCCTTCCTTCTCTCCCACTCTCCCAATGACTTTCCGTGCTTTCTGAAGATAAAAAAAAAAAGTCAGTTCTTTTAAAAAAATTGTACATAAATGCTCCAGGAAGGCTATAGTAACCTGAAGTCGGTCACTGCATCACTATTCTGAAACCTTGAGTCACCAAACCAGAGAAGGACTATTTTATTTGAGATTTTTTTTCCACATTTTTTCTTGTTTTTCCCTGAGTAGGTGCCCATGATGAATGTACCACCAAGGATTCTGCTATTCATAGAAGCACTGGGTGCTCTTCATCCAGCCAAAAAATCCTAAACCACCACTTTTTACAGAGGTGGGACTATAAAGCAACATTTCTGGATTTCACTCAGAAACAACAAAAGAAACCCAACCCCCAAACTTTTAAGGTAACTGCATCTTTTATATCATTGTGTTAGGTTTCATAATTGTCATGTTAGGTGCCAGTTGTGATATTTAGGCACTGTGCTTACACTGCAGGATGTTTGCTGTCTGAGCACACATCTTAGGTGTGTCCCAAGGATGGGGCAGCTGTATGCCACATTTTCACCTGCAGTGCTGGTCTTCAGACATTCAGAGAGGAATTTACCAGGCGACTTTTTATATGCCAGGATTTCTTAGTTTCCTTCTCAAAGGATCAGGACATCTGAGGAGGAACAGGAAGGAGCTGGATCCAGATGCAGCTCAGATGTGAGCTCACCCACACCCAGGGATGAGGATACAAACAAGGAAAGAACCTGTCAGTGCTGTAAACACAGCCAAAGGACAAACCCAGAAACTTCTCTTGCCTCCAACTTCTCCAGAAAAAAATTAAACCAATAAGAAAATCGGAGGCCTGGATAAATAGGCTAGTGACTAGGAAAGCACTAATGGATAGGGAACTGAATTCTCACCTCACCAGGCTTGAATTTAGACCTTGCATGTCCTGAGTAGTTTGTCCCTGTGAAAAGGAGGAAATGAGACAATCTGGATTAATTGTGCTCTCATTTTTCTTTAGAAAACTGTTCTGCTTTGTTTTACTAATGCTTAATGACAGACAGAAAAACTGGGAGAGTCAAAATGACTCCTTAGCGCTGTGAGCAATTTATTAATCAGGATTATCTCTCCTATGAATTTTAAATTGGCTAATGGGAGAGTGGACAGATTTAATAAGGAGATTCTGAGATCAATTCTATGATATAACCAGGTGCAAGACAGTGTGGATAGGAAAAATTCTTTACAGTTTTAATTTTCAGAGAAGGAAAGTTGCTCTGTTTACGTAGAGAAATGTAGGCAAGACAGACAACTCCTTGCCAGTGTGAATAGGCCATCCTCGTACAGAAAGGACTGTGATAAATCAGTTTAAAGACTAATCAGATTTAAAGATTTCCAAGCTATTCATTTTCATACCTGAACCAGGCTGAATATGCTGTAGAGATACCTCAAGCTATAAACTCCAGCAAGCAGAGCAGGGATAAACCTAATTAGCATTTGAATAAGGCATTTAAAAACAAAAAAGGGAAAAAAAATAAAAGTTCTGAATACTTCAGTGAGTGCTGCTGCTGAGTCAGCAAATTGTCCTTTCCCCTTTTCAGACTCGATACAATGCACTTGAGTATGTTCTCAGTTTTAAGAATGTGTGTAATCTTACTCCTTCTTAGAAAACAGCTCAATGCTCCTCGACATTCCTTATTCAAGTCAATTACACGCTTGAGTGCTTCACATAGCTGAGCTCCATATGAATATGTGTATGACTATGAACAAATGAATCTGTATATTGCTGCTGTGCTGACGGAAAGAAAAACTTCAATGAAAAAAAATGCAACCACAAAAGCCATACTGTGTTTTGCATAAATGTAGGCGTAGAGCCTCCTGTAATCTGGAACCTAATCATTGCATCCTTAATTTTATTTTGAAACTCATAAGTAGACATTTTCAGGTATAGCTGAATCCAGATTTTTTGCTTACTATAATTTCTGCCATACCTCAAGTGGAATTTTTTGAGTGGAATTTATGCATTAATATCACTTTCAGTGTGCAAATATAACATCTGAAGAAAACAACTCTGAAATTAAATTTCCTCAGTATTTCCATTTCACAGATTATTTTGATAAATAAATTATGTCGATTTCGTTCTTTTTTAAAAAAAAACCCACAACATCCTCCTAGAAAGAGATTTTTTGTTTTTCTCACCTCTATTCTTATGTAAACACATTTTAATCTAGAAGCAATTTATCCATATCTTGACCTACTCTTTGAGCTGTAACTGTGTTAAAATTTGTAAAATTCTCCACATTTCCAGAAGTGGTGGAGTCAAGTTGATGGGAGGGAGTTTAAAGTTCCATATATTTGAGTTATTCTGTGTTGTTTTACTTACATCAATTCTTAAAAAGATAAAAAAAAAAAAAAAGAGATTCAATACTTCTATTCAAGGCTCTTCAGATTAAAAGACATAAATTACTGAACATATCTAATATCATATCTAATATAATTAAAACCATGCATAAATTAGAGTTGTTTGCTGGATCAAGTTAAAACAGGTAAGTAGATGTAGTTTAAGAGTATAACTGGATCTTGCTTTGTCTTTTATGCCTTAGTTCTCCATGATTGAAATATAGTAAGTATAAATATACTTCTCTATCTGGCGAGGCAGATAATTACAGCAATAATTGAGAGGTGATCATTTATTACAATGGAATGATATTTAAATAATATGTGTGAGTATGTAGACAGATAGATGGTTAAGCTAAATCTATGTTATCACTTCCCAGTCACTAGAAATCAATTCTTTATAATGTTCAATTTTAAGAGCAGTCCCTAGCATAGTTTTGCCTGAGACACATAACACTTTTCCCAGGTATTCCCAAGTATGTTCTGGGAAATACCATAGAAGAGGAAGATTCTTAATTAGGATGTTGATACATAACCTCGGAATTAGCCAGACTTTGTTAGAAAGAGATATGGCTGGGTAATGGAACAAAGCCTACATCTACCAAGGGCAGGAGGGGGACATGATAAGAGGGGCCTCACACAAGGAAGTAATCAAGAACATAAACCTTGTTACCGTGATGGGTACATCCTGGAGGAGCACTGATAAAGCAGTGGGAACCAGCTGGAGCCGAGTTAAGGACTGGAGAAATTCAGAAGCAAAGTAACAAGCTAAGGAAAAGGCTCGATAAGGAAGAAAGGGATTGCTTCTTAAGACTACATTGGTGTTCAGAAATTTTATTCCTGATTTCAGTGACAGTTTTTGGTGACCCAGATGGGACTCTGCTTTTGAGCTTTGTCAGATCCATGGGATTGCAAGACCTTTAGCCAGCACCAACAGATTCTCAGGGAGAACCTCCGATCCCCGAATCAAAGAATTCCAAGCAAAATCCCTGGGACAGGTAAAAGGCATTCCTCTTGGATTTTACTTGGTTTTAATTTAATTTTATTTTTTATTTTATTTTATATTTTATTTATTTATTTTTTACAGCGTTAGATTCTCCACTTGGTAACTTCTTTCAAAATCAGAATTTCAAACTTTGAAATGGATAATGGCTTGATTTTATGGTTTGAGGTTTATTTTGGGTAATGGCTTGACTTTTGTGTATTGTGTATTTTGGGTAATGGCTTGATTTTACCATTTGAGGTTTATATATTGTATATTTTACTTTCCTGTCTCTCTGTCTGACATGTTGTTAATAGCCTGACCATAAAGTAAGACCCCAGAGGCTGATAGGTTTGGGCTATATTCATTGTAAGATGAGAAACGTGTTCTCAACAGGAGGTGGAATTTTGAAAAAATCTCCTTTGGGATGTGTTTTGAGCCACTGGAGACAGATGGGGGGGGATCCACTGACAAAGAAATGGCTGATTGAGTATTGTAATCATTGGTGGCTGATGTATAAATTGGAAGATCAGGCCAAGTGGCCAGTTAATGGTACTCTGGAATATAATATTATTCTACAGTTAGTGATGTTCTGTAAAACAGTCAAATCCATGTTTTGTTGTCTCATGTTATTTTCGTTATAAGTCAAATTTTGTTCTGTGGGTTTTGTGCTTTGTGGTGTTTGTGTTACAATGGGTAGCAAAACTTCAATGAACAGGGGAATATTGAAGAAATCTCCCCTGGGATGCATTTTAGAACATTGGAGACAAATGGAGGGAGAAAAAGTGGGATGAAGTGATACACGTGGATGCGTTTATGAGCTTGTATGGAATCTCAGAAAGTTACAAGTGTGGTATTAAAGAGGATGCTATTATGTATGCAGGAGTGAAAGCTGGCAATAGGAAGGATTGTTGCAACTTGATGATAGGGAATGAGGAGGTTGAAGATGTGCAGCTGCTCGTACCCTCAGCTCCCCCTCTTCCTCATTCACCACCTATGGCACAAGAAACCTGGAAAGGGGGGAACAGTTTAGGAGGGAGAGATCCAAGGGGAGGATTGCCTAGAAATGTTTCCTGGTGAGCCCTGTGGGCTCGTTTAGAGAACGGTCAGTGTGTGATTTGTAAATAGAAGGGGCACTGGGAAAAAGAATGCCCTCAGAACCAAAATAGACACTGAGGATTTAGTGGAGTGTCAAAACAGGCAGCAGAAATGATGACTTTATATAAAGACTGAGGAAAACTGTGGCAGACTTGAAACCCTCTCCAGCATAGCCCCTAGTTACAGGGAGGGTGGGGAATGATGAGAGAGAATTTCTTGTAGACACAGGAGTTATTGATTCTGTTATAAATACCTGTAAAGGGCAATTAAGGGAACAAACAGGTTCACTCATTGGTGCCACGGGGCAGAAAGAAAACTGGCCTTTCTATTTAACCCTATGGTTTGGGAGCACCAGGATATAGGTTTTCTGTACTAACCTGAGACCACCCAGGACACCCCAAGATGCTGCCAGCCTGGCTATGTAGCAATTACAATGGGAGGAGGAGCAGCTGTGCTTATGAGGAGGAGAGGATGGGTCAGGAAACCCAAATGGACCAATCATAGCATTATGTTATAGGCCAAACCTGTTGCAGTGAGCTTACTATCAGAAACCACAAGGAATGTTAAATAACTCAGTATTTACTACTACTGAGAGAACTGGCTTTGTTCTGCCTTAAAAAGAGAAAATTAAGGGGAATTTTTGTAGCTGTCTATAACTATTTTTTGGGAAAAGACTAGAAGAATAGTGAAAGCTTCACCAAATTCTTATCAAAGGTGCACCATGATAACAGCAGTGATCAAACAATTATGTGAACACAGACATTTGAGTGGAGGATTTTTATTTTATTTTAAAAATTTAGATTTGTTTTTATTATGAGGGTGGTGACATAGTAGAACAGGTTGCTCAGAGAGTTTGTGGAATCTTCATTGCTGGAGTTTTTCAGAATTCATCTGGCCAAGTCCGTGAGCAACCCGATTTAACTGGATGTTTTCCCACCTAAATATTCTATGACTCTCTGTACAAATAGGATCATAGAATATTTTGGGTTGGAAGGGACCTTAAAGATCATCTAGCTCCAACCCACCTGCCATGGGCAGGGACACCTCCCACTAGACCAGGTTGTTCAAAAGCCCATATCTGTATGTGATCATACATGTATTTGGAGACTTCTTGTGCATCACTGAAATTCAAATGTTAATTTCTTCAATTAGGTAAACATAAAGCAGTTTACTGAAGCCTTTGCTTAGTTCTATAACTTTTCAGATTTGCCTGAGCAGACTTAAAGTGTTTATAGCATAGAGGGAGGGTTAAGGTGATGTTCTCCTTCCAGTTAGGGAAAAGCAGAAGTAAAACCAAACATAACTCATCTTTCAAGCCCACCTCAAAAGAAAAAAAAAAAAAAAGAGAAAACAAAAGGAAATATTTAGGAAAGCCTTAGAGGTTGAGATGTTGAGGCCAGACTATCACTGTTATGCTATTGTTTAACTAGTGGAAATTTTAGTAGCAGCGCTTTAGCTTGCTGAATAAATACCTCTCCTAGAATCTGGGATCACAACTACAGTCATTAGAGGATTATTTCAATATACTGCAATTCACTAGAATTATATTGCCCTCCCATTGATTTCAACAGTGCCAGACTATTGTTTATAACACTTATTTAAGTTTTCCTTTCAAACTTTCCAGCTGAGGAATTGCATGTGGCTGGAGTAGTTAAATGCTTCTTGCTTGCACAATTAAGACTGCTAGATTATCTTGCCAGGAATATGACATCTACAATGTAAACCCTAAAATGTGTTATCACATCACATTTAAAACTAAATGTAAAAATATGATCTTATTTCATTACATTTTACCTTCTTAGAACTTGGATTCAGAGCATATGTTGTAGATATGTGTTGTAGACACAATACTATAGATGATCTTCAGTGAGCAAAGTAATACACTGTAAACCAGATCTTCTCTCTTTAGAAACATATAAAAAAAATAAGCACAGCTTTGGAGAAGTACATATTTTATATGTTTGTGTTTTGGAAAATTGGCAGTACCTTTGATTCCTTTCACTGAGTATTATGTAGTGTGTTAGCGAATGCAGGGATGAATTCTAAGAAATAAAGCTGCTTGGCAATGTAGCCACACAGCCTAAACAGAAGATACCAACCCAGTACTTCACTTTGACAATGTAATCCCAGAGAAAAAAAAAGCCAAACTTTTTTCCCTAAAGATATTGTTGGTGAACATTTTTTCCTATTTGCTTTTACATGAAAGGTTTTCTTCTACATTTATTGAAAACTGTGCTAACGTAATTAAATCAAATTCACAAATACTCAACTTGAGTTATTGAAATTGAATTAGAAGTGACAGCTGTGCCCTGTTCTCTTTGGATAAAAATATACAGGGAGTTTTGAGTAGGAGTTGGAAAGAAGAGATAAGAGAAAACTAAATTACTATACTTCAGAACAAGGATTTGGGCACAATTGTGTCTTTTTAACTCAACCACCCCCTTCAGACTCCCATTCCCCATTCCTAAATTCATATCTTTGGAGTAAAATCTTAAACTTAAGGTTATCAGAGACATAATAGTTTTTTCCAAGTTATACAGTATCAAGCCACCATATCTAATCTTCATAAGATACAGGATTAGAATATGTAAAATCTCCTGTATTATTAATTTAGAGAAATACATGGTATAACATGAGGAATCTTTGCTATTTTTCTGGATTTTTGTTACATTTTCAAAAATTAAATTTGCTCTGCTATGTCTAAAACAGTTAACATGGGTCCTATTCACATCAGGTTGATAATGAATCAAAATTGTGTTTCTGGGAAGATACAATGTGAATACCTTTAATAAGGTTTCAGTCACAGAATATGATAAAAGGCATGTGCTAGCCTCTGGTGAAAAAACTAATGTCATGCATTTTATGAATGGATGGAGTGCAAGAAGGCCAAGTGCAATTTTAATTTTATTTAGAAAGCTATTAAAATTACTGTCAAGGTTGAAGATAATATGTGGTCAACTTCTCTAGTATTCCTTTGAGTTTCAGAGAAAGTAGTTAAAATATAGTATCCTAGTAGAGAAATTACCTTTCCTAAGAAAATATCTAAGTGTGCATTTAATGAAAGTAATCAGTTCTTGTACCTAAACTTCTGAGCAGGCAAAGCCCAACTGCCAGGTTCTAGCTGATTTATTGGTTATTTATACATTGCTTTTTTGAGGTTTTAATGGGACAGCTGTTATCCTGTATCCTGATTGTCTATCATGTAGACATTTTCCTCTTGAAGTCAGTCAGGCTCAGCACTATCTCAGAATCTCTCTGAGTCAGCTATCTCTGCCTCTTTGACTGCCTCAGTCTCTAGGCACAATGGGAACAGAATGATGGAATCATAGAACAGTTTGGGTCAGAAGGGACCTTCGAAGATCGTCCTGTCCAACCCCACTGCCATGAGCAGGAACATCTTTCACTAGATCAGGTTGCTCAAAGGCCCTGTCCAGCCTTACTTGGAACACTTCCAATGATGAGGCACCAACAGCTCTGGGTAACATGCAATCAAAACTTCTGAGAACTTTGTTATCACAAAGTCACCATCTCTGGTGTTATTTAAAGACATGAAGATGAGGTGCTTAAGGACATGGTTAATGGTGGACTTGGCTATGTCAGGTTAATGGTTGAACTCGATAATCTTAAGGGTCTTTTCCATCTTAAATGATTTTACGCTTCTCCGATTCAAGACAACAGTGTGCATTTCAGTGTGGTGAAAACTGTATGTAAAAGTATCTCCTAGGAATTTTCAAGTTCCTACCACATATTGATGAGCAACTGGTTTTAGGGACAGTTGCATTCAAACAAACCAGACTCCAGACTAAAGAGTAATGGTCCCATTACAAAATAGGAACATTCTCAAATCATCAAAGTCAGACAGTACTAACCAAGAGTCCTACCCCAAGAACAACCATTGCTTTTCACGGTCACTGCTGCTGCTGGGCTTTTACAGTCGATGATGGTGCAGCTATTCCCCCTCTCTAAGAAAAAAAGAGATGACTAGAAACATATTGCAAACCAACACCTGGCTTCTGTCTATTTCTTGTAGATATCATCCTCCTCACCACATTTGCTGAACAAATGGATAAGCATTATAAATAGATTCTGTCACATGGATTTTGAATATCTTTTTCTGCCTAGCCAGTATGCAAAGAATTATCTGCCTGCAAAATTAGTTACCGTATGTTTGCACTTCTATATGTATATTCATGTTACAAGATACAAAATTAGATCTACTAGCTTTGTTCCCAGAGGAAATTATATATTGGGGTTACTGGTGACTCTCAGTTCCCGGGAGGAATTAATTTCCTGGTCTTGGCTCCTGCCCCAGCCAATCTCTATCAGCAGCATGGGGACCTGTCCTCTTGCTGCATGCCTACATCATACAAACTAGAAAACAGCATATCTGTTATCCAAGAATGCAAATGAGACTGAAAATACAGTTGCACAATAATTTCTTCCTTGTAATATAAAAATGGCTATTCTGGATCAGACTAAGGATCTCTTTCAGACACTCTGTCTGATGGCCCAGATGAGTTTCAGTTGTGACTAAATAACCCTGTAACATCAGAAAAATCTGTTACCAGACAGTTCATCTCCTTTTCAACTGACCATCACAAGTCCCAGAGTGGATCAGGCATGTGGGAGTCCACTCCCTGGTTGCCCTGCTTCTGGCTGGTGCAGTGGTATGGACTCTGGCTGCCTGACCCTGCCCCGACGCTTTCGTGGTCCCTGGGATCCCCCATTCCTCACAGCACCCTGACACCTGGAGTCAGGAGAGAATTAGACTGTGCAACTTCCTTCAGAGCCCTCAGTCACTCTGCAAATCATTTTCAGTTGCTTATGGCTTCTCCCTAGACAACTTCTGAAGCGTCAGCTTGCTCTTCCAGAAAGCAAAATGGTTACCTGGACTAACATACCACTGTATGGAAAAAGAGTCTACATTAGACTCACAATTACACATTTGATGGATATATTATGAATAAAAAGCTGTCATCACTCCTTCTTATAGCTACATTTTTAGCTGCTCATGTTCAGTACAGTAAGGTCAGCAGATGGCTTGCTAACAGCACAGCTTGTTCAGGTTCTTGTGTTGGTGACAACCAGGTCAAAACGTCATCTTTTGCTCTTCGGTTTTTCAAGTGTTCCTCAGTACTTTCTAGCTGATTTGAAAAGGTATTTGGTTTGGTTATTGGGAACCTGTAGAGCTCCAGGTGCCATGCTGGACTTCATCTAGAAAAATGTGTGTGCTTCTGGCTTGCTTAAAATTTAAAGGTGATCTAATGCAAAGATTTTCTTAACCTCAACAGTGAAGATATAGGAATCAAACACTCTGTGATATTACACATCTTCTCCCAACAGATTCCTGAGCATCCATTTTGTGGCCATACAGTCAGCAAGGAAAGACAGAATATCTAAAGACAAGGATGTATAAGGCTGAGGTGATATTGTTGCGGGGACATTTCAATTGCCACAAAAAATATACATCTTGCTGTGAGGGTGTAAGGTTTTAAACAAAACCTAAAAATAACGGAAGGACTAAATACCATCTCACAAATTGCATTTATTCCAGTATTGTGATGTAATTGAAATATTTGCAGCCAAATTAAAACAATCAGCTGTACTATTCAATTTTTTTTCACCCTATGCCAACAAATTCATTCTATTGTCAAAGCAGAGTAAAAAAAAATCCCAATTATATTCCCAGAAACTCCTTCCCTGTTTCATTACACAAAGTACTCCATATTCATTTATGTCTGAGTGATTCTCAAAGACCAGTTGAACCACTTAAGAACACGAAAGTGGATTGCAGAATATCCAGATTCAGATTGGTGTCCTACTTCACCAAGCCGTAAGAGAATGCAATACAGAAGAGAACACACAGCCTGTTGTGAGTTGTCATTCTTTGTTGGCCTGACATTTTTATTTGAGGTTGGAAACGACTGAACAGTAAAAATGGGGACTATTAGAAGTGATTAATCAGACTAACATTACCATAAAACTCATATGCAACAAGAGTAATCAATTTTTACATAGCTCTGACAGTAGATTTCAAAGCACATTATAAAAGAGGTCAGTCTCCTCCTACAAATGGAGAAATTAAAGCAACTGGAAGGATTGAATCAAAAATAACCTGTGCTGCAACTCCCTTAATCAACTGCCCCAAGGCCCTGAAGTCACTTTTGATTCACCTGGGTGTACGTGTTGCAGCTTCATTGCCACCTATGTGAAGAAGTAGTCGCAGGCAATGGTCTGAAAGCCACACTAGGCTAGGAAGTTTCCTTGTGATATCTTTAACCCTGGCCCAGGAAGACAACAAAATTCCCCAATGGGAGGGTCCTTCTGAAATACTGAACCCTCTGTTCCTTTCAGAAGTGAGTCACCTACCACTGTCATCCCTCTGTTTTCCTAGTTGAGGTGGTACTAGAGGGAAGTAGACCCTACTGCCTGTGGTGATGCCACTGATGGGGGTGGGCCACCATCCTCATTATCCCTCAACTGAGATTCTCCACCAAGAGCCTCCCCCTGTTCTGTAGAGGCACTTGGGGAGACAAGCTGGGGGCTTGTCTATGGCCTCAAGCAATCACTTGCCTCTATTTACTATTTGTATCTAAGTTGTTGCTACCTGGTTGGTGGGGTGAGGGTACATGGGCCCCTTGACTTCAGGGTGTTTTTGCTGGCTGTTGTGTGTTCTGCCCCTGGGAGGGCAGAGCATGGCACCTCTGGTCTGTCTCTTTCTCGTACTTCCTAATGCTCCTGAACTTTTCCAGCTCCTCTTGGAGCTCTGCCACCAGGCTGAGCAAGTGGTGCCCTTGCTCACACCTCACGCAGGTGTTGTCATCTGCTGGCAGTGACAGGCTGTGGCCCTCCCTGCAGCCAGAGGCTTGGACAGCTGCGTGTTTCCACAGCAGCTCTGTTTGTGTCGCCACCTCCACTTCGGTGAGAGGACTCTCCTCCACGTGGATAGGATAGTTAGGCTGTTTCCTAGAGGGTGGTTACTTCCACTTGAACTCCTGTGGTTGATAGGACCATGTCCCCCACCACACCTGATTGCCCAGGCGAGCTTCTAGGTACTTGCCAGGGGTCTGGGTTGCTGCACAGGCTGCCCTGATTCTAGGAACCCCCCAGTACAGCAGGATCTGAGTCTCAGCCCCTGGGTTTACCTTGATTGTCTTTGTCACCACTGGTGCTCGCTTCGTTGACTGATGACGTATGGATCTGGGTAAGAAATGGTGAGGTTAAAGTACAGGATGTTCTGATATTGTGAAGGCAGTTTATAACAGTAAGCACAATGAAGTAATAAATAAGCTCTCTGTAGCAAGAACTCCTGCAGAATTTTCCATCACTGCAGAAAGGTTTGGGAAAAGGCTTTCACCAAGGAAAAACTTGGATACGTGCCATGATGACATAGTTATACATCTCTGAAGATGAACAGTGATGAAGTTAGTGAGTTCCCAGTAACCCTGAAGCTGATAGGTTGTAAAATGAACCAAAACATCACTGGGAGTAACTACACAATCTTCACAGTTGCTCTCAAGCCACCTCCAGGTGATTCTCGAAGAGGAGAGCTGGCGGCTTCTAAATTCTCACTGATGCTTTTGTAGTCTGGAAACTCTTATGATTTAAAATTTATTTAGGAAGAGCACAATTAGCCAAGGTTACATTTAACACAAAAGTATATATAATGAAATTGGTGAGAAATGATTCAACATAAGTAGAAGGAGAAATCATGGCTGCAAACGACTGTGGCTGTAAACACAACAGAGACCATAAATTAAATGGCAAATAAAGAAGCTTTATAAAACACTTCTTCACAGCTATAAAAGCCACAACAGAAAGCAGTGAATAGTGGGCTTATTTACAGGCCCAGCAAAGCACTTTGTGTGACCTCTGATAACCTCTTCCCCTGGATGACAATATTTTTTTCTGCACTGCTTCGTGCAAGAGTGCCTGAGTGGGCTTGCTATGCTCAGATTATTAATTTAAGTAAATCAGAGTGTACAGAGTATTGCAGCTGGCTTCCTCAGCCACCCGACCTACTTAAGGCTCATCAATTTGTAAAGAAGAGGGAACAATAAGTGTGGGATGAAATGGAAAGGTGTTTAGAGCAAAAGTCTACTTTATTGGGCATGAGTGAGGTGATGTATGAGGTTCCTGTTTCTTCTGTGTCTAATCTTAACTCACAAATTTGGAAAAGAATTCACCACTTTAACACAGAAGCTTTAATACTGCTGACTGAATATAAAGCTTCACAATCTTTGCATCTATGCTTTGTCCATGCTTAGTCAAGTTGTTTACCT
Source organism: Aegotheles bennettii (assembly GCA_013398125.1). Lineage (NCBI taxonomy): Eukaryota > Metazoa > Chordata > Aves > Caprimulgiformes > Aegothelidae > Aegotheles > Aegotheles bennettii. Next base: position 224,806 of record VZRW01004444.1, on the reverse strand, counting down.
GGTGATCAAAGTTGGACTGCTAAAGGAAACCCTTAATCAGGATGCCAGAGGAGTGTCTTTGTTCATTGGTATTCCTCTCCATATGAAAAAAGAGACACATGAAAGAGCCTCTGATGTATAGCTTTGCCTGAAGGAACAGCAAACATCACTATAAGTGAGCCTTGTACATTTCCAGTACTACAATAGATGGGTCTGGCTCACTTCACTTGAGTTTTCTGGCTTATTAGACAAACTAAGCTCTTAGGAACCACTTGTTATCTCCAAGTCTTTCTCAATTTAAACTGTCCATCCACATTTTGTTTTGCTAAAAGTGGAGACAGCTAGCAGGAGGACAATCTATAATGGTGTCTTTGTCTGCCCCAAGGAAGGGTGCTCTGTACAGCTGGTTCTCCATCTATAAAACTAGTCATACAGTATGACATAAGCAATGAACATTTTAAGGAGAACAACGGGTTTAAGACTTAAACCAGGATTTTTCTATGCATAATACACTCACCACAGGATAAGGAGGATAAGAAATAACTGGCATGATAAAGGAAAAGATATTGAAACAGTATGATGTGTGGGGGTTTTTTATACTCAAAATATTCTTATGAGTGAAAAAGAAACATACCTCTTATATAAAGGCAAGAACTTATTGTTAGTGTAATTGTAATCTTAGTGGTGTAATAAAACTATTATTATTATTATTAGTCTAGTTCTTACAGAGCATGAACATAAAATATAATAAACAATATCACTATTCATAAAAATTCTCAATCATAAAAATCTTCACAGTACTTTCCCTTCTATTTAGTGTCAGTTAAATTAGTCATCTGAACATATCAAAGCCTGCCCTTCCCTGCCCCCTGCCCACAAGGTCAAGAGCACAGGTCTGGGGGGTCAGAAGCACAGCTTCAGTCTGTCTGAGCAGGAGGAGAGTACAGCAAGCAGACATCCTCTCCCCTTTCCTGGGGATGCTGATGGTAGTATGGGGATGGCTTCTTCCTCAATGTGCAGTCTGCTTCGGGTTGCTTTAATGTGTTTAACAGCATGCTCTTACACCTTGCTCTTTCATTTTTATTTGCGAGTTCACACCACTTACGAATTTACTATTTATGATGCATTTTATGTGTGTTAGATGCTTCTATTTTGTTCTCTTTGTACCCCTAAAACTGGTGTTGCTCAGCTCCAGGTCTGCATTTCTTTCACTGACTATTGGTGAGTTCTTTACAGCCGTGAGGTCCCCAGTGTCAGTCTGTGTCTCACATCTTATCATCCCACCTGTACTCCTCTGTTCTGCATCTTTTGTCACCATATTTCAAGGCATCTGCTGTCATACCAAACCTGTATTTCTCTACACTGTATTGTTATGCTAGAGTCATCAATACCTCTGTGGACCTCTACAGCTTTGGGCCTACATTCATGTTGTTTATGGGATAGGGAATAAGAGTACTTTACCTTTTCAGTATTTTAGAATAAAGAAAAATAGTCATTAATTTAAACAAATGGAACAATTACTGCTAGTTCCTGCACCAACTGCAGGAAAATTTCTATAGTTTCAGAAATAAATCTTTTGCAAATACATTGTGTTTATCTAAAGTATTCTAGGGCAGAGCATTTTTGGATCTTTTGCATGTCTTGCAGGAGTTATCAGGAAGTAAAATAGCTTACTCTAATTGTCTGTAAACACAAATGCTGCAACTAAAATAAATAATTGTTGTGCCTTGATTTAGGAGCCCACCAACCAATGTTTTGAGGAAATCATCATAAACTGTCATTTTCAACTAACTTCATGTGTTCCATTACTCAGAATAGCCTCCTCACAGCTTTTAAGTGTGTCGAATATATTCAGGAAGATGTATTGTGTCATCCTTAATACCAGAGTGAAAAAAGTTGGGCTTTTTTTGGGCCCCCAACTATCAGTCAAGGAACCAACCGCACAGACATTTCTGTACCAGAAATGTTTTATACAGGAGGAGAATCTCACTGTGCTGTCACCTGCTTTGCACTTGCATTACTATCACCACCAATAGAGAGAAATATTTTCTGTACATCAGCTGAATGTCACTTTTGTGGACTAGGAAGGTGGCTTTAGCACTGCATGTATTTTCTACCTGTGAAAAAAACATCAAACCTCAGAAAAAAAGTATTTTTAAAAGGTATCTTGACAAATCTTAAAGCATGCACTCTGTAGGATGTCATCAAAAGTGCTGAAAATTAGACAGACATAGTGCTTTTCCAAATCAAAGAAAGATCTTGCTCTCAATTTGTGCATAAAACTAAGCAAACACAACAAGTTACCTTACAGGTTGTATAAACTCATGGTGGAATAGATGCAATTAAATGTGAACCACACAAACAATTCCTTTCTTGCAATTCAAACAAAAGTGTCGTTTTTATTTTGATTAGCTTAATTGATTAGCTTAATCTGGGCCATGAGCAGTGCTGGGACAGGGAGGGATTTCTCCTTAGGTCCAAAAAGGTTAGTCTGGCTGTCTTTTAAGGATTTCTTACATGCATAATGTATCCACATGCTTTCATAGTTACTTTCTCACTTGTCTCCTTCATTCAAATCCACACACCCTGATGAATATGTATCTATATTTATAAATATTTTGACTCCTGAAAGAAGGCTAAATGCAGGCAAATTTACAAATGGGGAAAGGTTATAGAGATTTTCTAGGGAGTTCAAGGAGGAGAGAGAGCTCATCAGAGGACAACTTCTTGGTAGGAAACCTCATGTAAAGCCAGTGAAATAATTTGTTTGTATCTTTGAAACCCTTTCCTGTAAACAATATAACCTTGTTTATTTGCCTGGGAACATTGACGTGCAAGTTATGCTGGGAGAAGTTGTTTGGCTGTGGTAGTTCAAGTCTGATCATTCATCACTAATATTCATTTTATCTTTAAAGTCATTTTATGACATACTCTGTTGTATGCCTGACTAATCCCAGGGGCTGAATAATTCATGGCCATTACAAGATGGACCCTTTGAAACTCCTGGAGTTCTACATTGGTATCAAGCATCACAGCAGCTTCACAGATCATTTTGTTCAGCTAGAAATAATCTGGTGTTATGTCTTCATAGCTGTTTTTGTTTGTATCACAGTGGTCATGATTCCATCTATTGAAACCTAGCATTATAGTTCATCCAGAGACATTTCCAGTCAACCAAGGAAGTGCTCGATATGACAAAGCTTAACTGGACAAAACAGTCCTGCCACTTCAGCTTCTCTGAAACCATAAAAGTCTCTGTTCTTCAGTGCTGTGACACAGAACAGCAACATGTTAACCAAGGGGTTAACCCTGTCACCTACAGAGATCGTAGGTAATATTCTCCTCCATTTGGAAGCTGTAATAGCTGAAGAAACATTAGCATAAGCAAAATGAAAAAGGGTAATTGGGAGGCAAAAATGGATTCATTTACAATTACAAAAGAGACTGTTAGTTTGTGCATCCATTTTCCTTTTTTGTAACACCCTCTAATGAATTGCCCATCCAAAATGTTAATGAATATCCAGAACTTTTCTACTTTTTCACATAGAAAAAAAATCTTGATAGAAATCAATCCTTTGAATAATAGCTAGCTGGAGCCATGGCTGGGCCAACACATGCTGCAGAACCTCAAGCATTAGGCTGGGGAAAAAAAAAAAAAGAAAAGAAAGTAAGTAAATAAGAATCTTCCCAAAAGTTGGACCAGATGATCTTTCAAGGTGCTTCCCGACTTGGGCTGTTTTATAATTCTATGACTCTATGATAAAGTGAACACATCCAGCACCTTTGGCATCACAAGGAGTCAGTTTTTTAACTGATGTGCTTCTGCTGACTTCCAGTGGAGCTAATGAGGCAAAGTAAGCTCTTTGGGAATAAAAAATTCTTCACGTGTACAGTGCCTACTGGATGCTGCTCCATGACTGGTATTCCAAAGCCCAATTTCAATGCAGACAACGCTCACAGCAATCACTAATATTATTGTTACTGTATGAGAAAATATACATGTGTGCTATGAATAAGTATCTCCTTTTTATGACTTCTGCATCCCTTTAGCTTGTTATCCCCCCCTATTTTTTTAATATTCCAGATAAAGAACTAGTTAATTCTCTGGAGTAAAGGGTATTTTAAACACTTTTAAAATGTATTTTATTTTAAGCATAAATCCCTCACACACATATCAGTATCTATATGAAATGATACTTTCCGTTTCTTTAGAATTCATTTTCATTTGAATTTTACCTTTCCACTCAAGCATCCAAACCTATCATATTGTTATCTTTGAATACTTCAATAAAGATTAAAACTAAAGTTGACCAATGAAAAAAAGATAATGGCAATTCAGTGTTTTCTTCCTGTTTCAATTTTGCTTTATTATTCTTTCCCCAAAATAACATCAATGTTTAAAACAGAATGCAGAGGAAAAGTTTTTGAAAACATGAGACATTTCCAGATTTTGTTTTAATTTCAAAATAGGATTATGTTTTTAAACAAGGTCTAGCAGAAATTTTTGTCTCTCAGGAAATCAAAATTGCTATCTTACATAAGTAGATGTTAACAGAGTCTTGAGCAGTTGAAGGTTTAGTGCTCTGAAACGAATAAATTAAAACAAGTGCTATCCAAGTGCAGAGAAGTATTATTTAAAAGATTGTTATTAGGCTCAGAATTCTGCTATTTTTCCAACATTGGAAATTGGTCCCTATGCTGATAATTTCCAGAGAAAAGATAAATCCATATCCAGGATAACGTCAGCTAGCCTATCTGACAAAGAAAAGGTTGCTTTTATTATGATCCCTTAAGTCGTTTTTTTCTTCCTGGAGAAAGATGAACAAATGCCCTGAATGAGAACACACTGCAATACTTCTCTTTTTTGTGAACACCATTTGCCACAGTAACTGCCAATTTACTACAGTGAGTTTGCAGATTATCCAGATATTTCTCCCTTTCTCTGTCCTCCCCTGAAATTAAAGTTGGTCACGTCAATCAAGCTTATTTTTATTGGTTGGAATTAAAGCAGTAGCAGGTTAAAGAGCGTAAAAGGGACAAAAATAGAAAAGATTTTGGTGGCTGAAAAATGCTCCTCTCAATTTGCAGCTTAGCGCATAGAGGGTTTTAATATGAGAAAACCCTTAGACTAGGTGGTTGGGCAGCGTAACAGCTGGCTCAGAGCACTGTTATTGTGCTCTTCAGAGAAAACACTAATAAGTGTTATACGAATAACCTAGGATAATATTATTTTGAGAGCTCTCTACATCCCAAAATAAGAAAATAATTCCAAAGTCATTTTACAAGCATGATTTAATTCCATTAAAATCCATACATCTGCCTAGTTCTGTAATAGTTACTTTTCAGAATAGAAAGTATTCTTCACAATAGAAAGTAAACTTCACAATTTGGACCTGGTTTCAAGTGTTTTTAAAAATATTTATATAAGCTCTTGATGTTTATATTTATCTGGCATAGTCTTTTGAGACATTGTTGCTATATTTTTTGCTGCTCTGTATTCTCTATACTTGCTGCAAGTTTGCCAATGGATGAGATGAATTTTAGTGCATTAGATTATCACTTTTCTACCTGATCTTTGCTAGAAGTTGCCTGAAACAAAACTACGTTAAGCTGCTATGAGATTAAAGTAGACTAAAGTGCCACCAAGAGGTGTCTCATGCTTAGCAGTACTGATAAAAGATTATGTTGAACCAACATCCAGATTTTTTGTTCAGCTTGCTAGAACATGTAAAGCAGGAATCAATCTCTCAAAGAACACACCTGATGATCGGATGTGACAGCAAAGCATCTTTCTTGTATGTCATTTTTAACACCAGAGTTGGAACAACTGGAATAAAATTAGATAATGACACTAAGCGGAACTAGAGGAACAAGGTAAATGAGTAGAACCAGATGCATAGACATGCATCTTGGACCCAGATCCCCAAATAAAATAAGGTGCAAATCCCACATTTTCTAATAGATGAGTCATGACTGTCAGGACATTAGAAATTCTTTGCTACATTCTTCCTTCATCACAAAACATATTTGTATTCTTAATCAGTTAATTAGTACACAACAATATTCTTATAAAAGAAAAAAGATGGAGCAAGAGATGATACATTTTCATTTACATATATACCAAGCAAACTGTCCTGGGCTGCCCTGCAATTTGTTTAATTGCTGACCCAGCATTAAACTGTGACAAAATGTCACACTATGCACATTTCTGTAATACCATTGAGCATCTCTCAACAGCAGCAGCTCTTGTTTTGAGAAGTACAACAGCCATCCTTTGAATTCTTAATAGACACTACCCTTATGTATGGTTGATATAAGGAAGGAGCAAGAGTTGCTGGTTTCAGATCACATGGTCTTTCTTCTAGACCATAATATCTTAATTACAAGCAGAAGTGTATTCACAATAGCATGCTATTGCTGTCTTTGGCCCTCTATCTACCTGATTGAAAAGCAATTATATCATTCACTTACACAGGATCAGGACAGAGGAGTATGGAGGCCAATGTTCAGTGAGCTGTAAGTGTGCACTCAATATATTCAAGGGTGTTAAAAAGTACTGAAAGTAAGAAAACACTGCAGAAGACAAGAAATGCTTCACCTGGAATGCTCTTACTTTCTTTTTTCCAGCTCCGGAGCTTTTCCAGCCATCAACAGCACCAGCAAAATAGAAGCTTATTCTTAATTTTGCAAGTGTTACTAAACCAGTCAGTACAAGAAACCAGTCACTTCCAAAAAGCACCCAAATCTCATACTATTTTTCCATGCAAGAAATATCACACTGTGAAATGAAACTTCATAAATCAATGTAGGAGACCTTATGGATGATGATGGGTTTCAGGGTAATGGTTTTAGTAGCACGGGTTATGGATTCCTGAAACATTCACCATGACTACCCCAGAACATCTTTCCTTTTTTTCTCCCTCACAGTCCTAAGACAGGAATATATTTTGCATAGTATTTATATACTCACACATACAAACCTGCTCCAGTTCTTCCCAGGTCACAGTCTGATGATGTCCATCAGTCTTGATATAATTCTTGCTGACATGAACATAATGGCAAACTGTAGGTTCAATAAGAGATTCAGCAAAGTGTGAGAAAAGCATTTTTCTACAGCAAATATCTTAAATGAGCATGTGATTGTTATAGCATTTGATAAATATTTTTTTTTATAAGTTGTATATTTTCAAGCTAAATCCAGTGTTTCCTGTTTGCTTCCTCTAGTGGCCTAAGCCCCATATACCTTAGTTCATTGCCCCAAAACTCCTTCATTTTCTGGCCATTATCTAGCCCCACACACATGCTTACCCACCCCTAGCTTCTAAATCACTCTTATCAGCATACTCTGTACCTGCTCCCATGTTAACTGGCATAACTTTTCAGTGTGTGACTGCTTAATACTGAAAAGAGAGTAATCTAATATTTGGCAAATGTGTAAGTAGTTATGTTAGAAGCTGCTTTTTATAAAATAGGGGACATTCCTGGCAAAAAATGCTTAAAAGGGAGGTTTTGATCTCTTTTTTTTGTCTTTTTTTTTTTTTCCCCCCAGGAGTATTTTTAGTAATGAGAACAACTTCTCCCTCCAAAAATAAAAACAAAAGTACAAAAATTCCACATAGACCAAGATGTTTCTTTTCCAGTTTGTACTGTATTTAAATCGATCAGATGTTTTTTATCTCCACACAAGTTTTTGGGCCCCATCAGAAACCAAAGCCTAATGCTGTCCAAGTACCTATAATCAAATGAATTTAAAATGAAGGTACTTCACACTATTACATGGATCCCATGGAAAGATATTTCACTTTTTTACATTGGCTAATTGGCCAACAGCTGATATAAAGAGGTTGCAGTTGTGTCCTTTTAGAAGCTAGGGGAGAAAAACATAATTTTCAATCAAATCCCTTTCTCAGATCCAACCTGGCTTCTCTACAACTTGGAAATTATTACTGTAGAGTTTATAAGAGGGTTGAACCCTGAAAAAGACCATGGAATCTAACACAGTATTGGTTTATTATCTGTTCAGTGTATTTTCTTACTCTTTCATTTGTTTTTATGGGTTGCAAAAATGAACATATTCCCCAGAACCATCATACATAACATTCACTTTTTGTCAGAATCACAGAACTGGTAAGGTTAGAAGGGACCACAGTGGTCATCTGGTCCAGCCTCCCTGCCTAAGCAGGATCATCCTAGAGCACATCTAACATTGCCCCCTGTTCCCCAGTTCAGCTACAATTTTGGTCAAATTTGTTTCTGGTCTGAAATCTTCATAGACTTGTGTCATGAATGAATTCTGGGTATTATCTGCCTTTGCCTGTACAGTCTCCTATGAAATTTGAAAAATATATTTGGAAGAGCAGAGGCGATTGCAGATATTGATCCATTCATGACCATAACAACACGTCTGATTATCTCTGTAGACTTCCACTTGCATCCAACTCACAGAAAATAGCTCTATTTCAAGGAAATGTGTACTGGTACAGCAGCCTCCTGATAGTTCATGTTCTTATTTAAAGAGCATCTTGTCTTTCTTATCTGGAGATTAAAGAAGAAGAAAACTCATTGAAATGGAAATAATCCTGAACAGCTGATTATATGCAATGTACTTCAAAATTATACACACAAACATTTATGCTACAATAGCAGCCCTACACTAATTAATAATTATGTTTGATTACTATGGCCCTGTGAGGATTGTTCAGAGACCTCATTCTCCACTATTGTTAAGATATTTGCAACCAGAATCCTAATGCAATTTGATGTAAATTACATAAGAAAGTTCTTTTGCCATGTTGTTAGCTTGTGTCATTAGGTAAGGCAGCAGGATGGTGTTAAATGAGAGCAAAGAAACAAAAATAGCATGAGAAAGTAAACGTTAAATAAAGACAGTGATAAGAAGAGACAAGCTTTGCCCAGCAAGCCTTAAAAAATCTGTCATGTTTACCCAAACGGTACTCAAAGACAAGCCAAACTGTCTCACAACTATTGCCTAATGTCTCTCTCAAACTTGATTGCTAATCATTAATAGCCTTTACCAATCAAGAAAAAATATCCTGATTTTGTGAAATGCAGTTCCTGAACATCAATGGGTGTATTTTTACTGCAACAAATCATAGAACGAGCAGATGTTAAAAATGAAAATTTCCATCATGTTTGCCACCAACAGATGCAAATAATCATCTTCATAGGGTTACTTTTGTTATAATAACTCTTCAATAGTTGCTACTGGCTTATGCCACAAAGGACATAAATATAAATCAGTGTTAGGATAAGAAATGAAGAGAAAACTTGGTAAACCTAAAGTTTGCCTGGGCAGAGACAGATAGTCTTGCAGACTTTCTCAGGGCCATACCACGCACTATTGAAGAGCACTGGCATTCCAGCAAAAGATACAATAAGAAATATAAGCTTGATAATATTGGAAACAGAGAGCACTGCACACCCTGCATCCAGCTATATACCTTGCTCATTCAATAAGCCAATTAAGGAGACTTTGGGACAGCTAGCCTCAAGTAGAAATACAAGCATCTATACCTGCTGAGAGCCCGGTATAGCTGGCTCTGATCCTGCAATTGTTAGGCCTTTGGATGTGGTTACTTTAAAAAAAACCCATATTGGAATAGAGAAACAGCATTTGTTTAGTTCTAACCACCAACATTATCAATGTGCTGCCAACTTTCTAGGCTCCCTCAAACACCTTGTGCCATATTAGATGAGAAGGAGCTGTAACATTGTGAAGACTAACAGATCTGACTGGGGCAGATTATGTAAAACACCTCAGGGAGCATGAAAGTTCTTCTGCATAACTAGAGGAGCATGATGATCTTACCAGGAGCATCGCAGCAATGCCAGCAGCTCTAGTACTATCAATCTTTTCTCCTGGCCCAAAACATTTTATAAGGAAAGACAGCATTGTAATCTTTGTTTTACTGACCGGGGCATAAAGAAATTGTTTGCTTAATGTCATCCAGCAGATGAATAGTACGGCCAAGATTTTCAGGGTCACGATCCTTGGTTCAGAGTGATCCCAATGTGCATCCAATGAAGAGTAGCTATGAACAGAAGTGGAAGGAAAGGAGACAGGCATACCAGTCAATATACATTCATATGGATATACTTCTCCTATATGTCTTTCATCTAAAGTCTCTCGTGCAGTTTTTTCATAAGTATACTCGTTCATACCTCCCAGAGGAGGAGACAGGCATCTTCCAAAATCTACCTGTGTCCTGGAATCTTGCCAGGAAAAATCCCTCAGGAATGAACTCTGAAACTGAGATCACCTAATGTAGCATGCTGAAAAACACTATTAGGATTCAAGGCTACAGAAAGTAGCATTTGCTGTGACAGATTTGGCTCTGGTACTCACTACAGCCTGGGGACAACCACAGGGAATAGGATTCTAAGTGCAAAATCAAAACCAGCTGTAGAACAATCCTTTTCCCACTTAATGCTGTGGATTAACTAGTAACCATACCTAGAGCATTTTCTTCTGTTTCTCTTGTTAAAGCAAGAATAAATAACACAAAGTCACCTGCATCTCTCTTCCAAGAGAGGAATACTGACCATAGTTTTCCAAAAGGAAAATAATTTTGAGCCGTTGTTGCTATGCACCCCACAGGCTCAGCTTCCAGCATTTATTGTTGGAATTATCTCATCTTAGTTGGTGTCATCCAGCAAAACAAAAGGACGTTTGAAGGTGGTATTTCTTTTAACAAAATATAGACCATAAAAAAAACCCACTTTTTTGTTTCTTAAACTTTGCCCTCCTAAAAAAAAAAACAAACCAAAACCAGAGTGAAATCTTAGTACTGGCAGGACAACTCACACATTTGCGTGAGATGTCTCTGTCACAAGTTTGATTTCAACAACTTCCAAAATCCTCAGTCAAGAAATTGCACATGTAGGTAAAAAAAAAAACAAACTGGAAATTTACCCACCCAACTCCACAAATACCCACACTATCACCAGCATCTCATTTACACACTTTGCACCTTTACCACACTGTCAGCCTTAACTGTGGACAATTAAGACAGCAGCTCCTACTGCAAAGAGGATTAAATCCTCTTAAAGTTGCATATGGCCCTTTAATCTAAGTGCTCTGTACAGAGGACTTAGTTCTAGTGCTCACCCCACAGGAATCAGCTCCAACTCTGTAACTGACCTCGTTTGGCATCTGTCAGAACCTAAAAGCAATAGCATCCAGCTGTTCACTTTAGTAAAACACACAATTGCATAAATAAAATATAAAACTATAAATTTAACTCTAATCCTTTGGAAACTCAGTGCTACTCAGTGGCAAAAATTCAGTTGTTAGCCTTTTTGAGTTCTGGGATTATAATACCTTCTGAATGAACCCCCTCCAGTTCCAATTCCTGCCCCAAAGATTTGATGCTGTGTTTTCTCATTCTGTACTAACACTCTGTGTTGGCACATGGCATTCTTTTCTATCCTAAAATAGAGTTCTTTTCTCAGAATGAAAGAGTATTTTCAATGTCACGTATCATCACTGAGAAAAGCATTCAGCAAGCTGTTTACCAGGCATCTGAAAAGGGACTTCAGCCCTTTATGCCATTTCTTCAAAGTTGCAGTTCCTCTAAACTCCCCCCCTTTCTTATTAGCAGGAAAGGTACTTGTCTTCATCTATTCTGTGAAACATTGGTCAAGAAAGAAACGATAGAAGCATCTACCACTCCTGCCCTGCTCCTGCATAAGTCACCCTAGGAGTCTTCATAGTTTCAGCAAGGAGCCAGATATTTCCTACTCTAAATATGGGCAGTAAAATACACCATCAAAATTTACATCTTGAAGCAGTACGAGAGAAGACTACATCATCAGAAAATCAAAGATTAAGCAGGAGATGGAGGAAATCTGGGCCCATCTCTGCCACAACCTGGCTGCTTCTGGCTACAAAGGAATGGGGCACCTCCCTCAGTACCCAGACAGGTCCACAGAAGGAAACCACATATTTCACATACTAGGAGAGGACTGGAGGTGTTGTACAGAAAGGCTCGTGGTGGGAGAAAGAAAACAAGGGGCTAAAAGATGGGAATCCATAAAGGGAAATTTGCTAGGTAGAAGAATAGGAGGGAGGTCACTGCTGGCCAGAGGTCAGAGACTGACAGGGCAAGATGGGTGAGAAACAGGGAAGTCAGTAAGAAGGAGATAAGGTTTTAAAAGAGAAGGAGGAGAATGAACAAGGCCCCAAATGACAACTAATGCAGAAGGAAACTGGGACTGATATGGCAAGCCCACCAAGTGGACTTTGAAAAGTAAATGTGTTAAGAGGCCTGTAGGAGAACAGAGGCAGGACTGAGGCAGAAAAGCCTTTGGCGAGAAATGGCAGAACAACAACAAAGTCTGTCCTTAAAAAAAATAATCTGGAGCTCACTACTTACTGTACAGAGTGAAAAAAACGACCAGAAATCCCTACATCTCCTGTCCACAAATCTCTCTGAAGCCACTGGCAAGGTGTGCCGTTTGTCACTAGTTCACATGGAGAATCTATACTGGCTGTTGCTAAACATTCTAACTCAGCTGAAATAGTAGGAGTTTTTTGATTCAGCTTAAGGGTGCCAAATCTTTTGAAGAACCGTGAAGAAGGAACTGATTGGTAACACATAAAGTTATAAGGAGAAAGTAGAGAGTGTTACATTGCTTTTTTGAGCTGTAGAAAATTATATGCAAAAATCATACAAAAGTTGAATATGTATGTTATAGAACACTGAAAAAACATAACCACAGTTCTAGAGACAAATGTTTCTGAACCCTTGAAGCCTCCTCTTTGTTAATATTATGTCATTGTATATCATATTTTTGTATAGTATTCCTGCCACTGCATTGCACAGGCTGAGCTCCCTGACTCTCCTGATACTTCTGTAATATCTTGGCAAGTTTAAAAAGTGATGTCTTTATTTTGAATCTGTAAATGCAAGCATTTATTTTTAGCTAATGAGCTATGGTTACAGGGAAGTACAGCATGGTAAAACATTTAACTGATGTATTGCAAGTTACACATATCTACACCAGAAGTATCTCTGCAACTCCTTTTTGACATTATATACCAGCTTCTACACTTTATTTTTAGGTCCCCTGGGCAAAAATCAAATAAAAGTTGTATAACAAGAAGTGGAATAAAAATAGGTAAGTTCTTCAAGTTCTGATAAAATCAAACATGGAATCAAATTCACTCATAACTAAATTAGGCATGTTTTACTTGGAAAATCCCCTAAAATAGTGAAAATAAATTAACATCATTAGTTTAATTCAGTTTACTCATGCTGTTTTGGTATATTTTTAATCATGGTATGGTTAACAGAATATAAACTATTCAGTTATTCTTTTATTATCCAACGAGGTAACAAAGGAAGAGAGACACTGTGAGCACAGAGATACCCACAGAGTGGTTTCCCTAGCAACAGGGAGCAGGAATGTGCTGACAACTTTCCATTCCTTTGTCAAATTACTGGTGGCTCACCACCACAGTCCGCAGATGGGAAACCTATTGCACTCATAAAAGAGACTCATTGGAAATGCAGCTGATGTTTCTCAGTCATATTTTCCTTCTCCAATCTTGGAGAAAACACTCTTTGAGAAAAGTCGTGTGCCTGGCTGAAGATGCTGCAAGGGACAAAACCTTTCAGGAAAAGCCTGGGTTATTTACTTGCAGAAAGTTGGACCTTGTCTAACCTTCCAATGTGGTGTGCAGAAGCTGTGCAGCTGCCACACGTCACTCACTGAAGTTCTCCATGGCATAATGCAGACAGAGCTGAAGGCACCCCACATTGCCCACAGTGCAGAGCAAGTGCATCGACTGCACTGAGCACAATGCCAAGCTCGAACAAGTAAATACTGTTCAAATGCCAGATGTATTAGTTTGGCCTCTGTATCTCCTAAAGACAAGCCCATGGTTTTTAAATCAGAGTTGGCTTGCATGACACTAGCCTGGAGTGAAAACAACCTTCTCCCAAAAAAAGTAATTTTGACTTTCTAAAGTTTTTAATTTTATAGTGAATTTGCCTTACTCTTTCTATGTATATCTGCAAAGGGGGCAACACTTCCTTCTGTATTGATCTACATGCATCTACTAATTTATATTGTTCCCATTACTATTTCATGGGAACCTCACCTCTCTAGGGAGGTCTTGTCATAAAGAATCTACAGGAAATGGATATAAAACCAAAGCAGTCAGCAGAAATAGTCATCTAATGCCAAACAACTCTAGCATTTTGCACTGCAAAACATAAACCTGACCTGTTGCATGTCCTGTGTGCTTACTCATGTTATTGATTCTAAATGTGGAAAGTAAAAGCTATACAGCAGCAAGATCTCCCAAAGCCAACACCATAGTGATCCAAGTGCCTGACAGCTGCCAAAGGCAGTGCCCCTGCACTGCAGTCGAGATGCTCACCTGGTGTAAACTCACTCAGAGCTGAATGCAAACTAAACTGAACTTGAATCCAGTGAAGCCAAATACGGTTTTGTTCCTGTTCCAGGGATTTACTACTCGCTATTGTAAAACTAGAGAGCATTTTAAGTTAGCACACATATAAAAGGGAGGAAAGAGTAATGAAGAACTTTCCAAACATTCCAAAATGTGGTGTCATAATAGTAAAGGTCACAGAATAAGCTGCTTTGCTCTTCACTGAGTGCTTTTCATTTCCTACACGGTACTCTAAGAGACTATTACAGCCTCCAAATAACCATTCTCTCTCTGTCCATCACCTCCTCCGCTCCATGGGCTAGACTACAACCTGGACATACCCCTCCGAGGTTTTGGCAATTGAATTAGAAATATTCCTGAATTTTCTCTGCAGTCATGGGTGATATGTGCTCTTTAGGTAATTAATAGTTTAGATGGGCTGAATCACCTTCTGGTAAGGCCTTTCCCTCCAAACTCTGAGCAAACTGAGAGAGTGCCTCATACAGGTGTACAGGTTCAATAGTGCCACCACTACTTAATGCCTTTCTAAACTTCCATAGAGCTAGAAACTACATAGCTCATCCAATTTATGACATTGATAACTGTTGGATAGTTTGCATTTGTATCCTTTTTATAGAGGGGCAGACTGTGAAGAGAAAGTAATAGCAGAGATGAGAACAGTTCCTGTATGTGAATCCTAATTTAGTTCTGGAATCTGTTACCTTCGAAGTGGAAGCTGGTGGCATTCAAGGCAATGATCCTGTCAACACATTATGTGCTCTGATTGTGTCAGCAACATAATGATGGCATTGCATTGACAGGGCTGGTCTCAGACAGGATGACAGATGGCATCTCCATTTCATAGTGCTGTCCCCAAAGAGATTTAAAAACCAAATGAGCATCTTTCAAAGAATATAATGTTAAAGAATAAACGATGATTATTCATGTCATTTAGACAATGCTAAGCTGCAAGCAACAGCAGTCAATATTCACTGGAGCTCAAGCTCAGCCCTGGAAATCCCTGAGCAACACCTTTATTTTAAAGACAAATAATGACTGTGAAGAGCACCACCAGTGCAGCAAACATTTGAACGTATAAAACCAACAAACGGAGATGTTTGCTCAGCACCTTCTGCCCTCCAGAAAATCTGCACTTACTGAAAGGCTTTTAAAATCTGTAGGAGTGGTGTGAGTTACCTGATCATAGAATTTCACCCACACCATCATCACTGAGTACTAACCATGCATGGTGATTTGATAAATCGGAATAACATCACAAAGATCCACAGAGACCCAACATTATATCCAACAACTCCTTATTGACAGAGTTCACCAAAGCAATATGAAGACCTTGCAAGGAATCATACATTCAAAGCAAGCAAGCCTAAGCATTCTGTCTGCTAATCCCCCAGTACAAATCTGTGATGAAAGATTCATTTGAAAGTAAACTACTTTTCCAATTGTTTTGGCAAAAATTCAGAGAACCAGTAAAATTCTCATATGGGAAACGTTTCCCAAATTTAACTATTTTCTATGATGCTGAACTGTTTCATTGTGGTACATGCACTAACTCGACCAAACTCAGACAGCTAGAACAGTCCAGGACATCACCGTGCTTTTGAGTGAAATTAGCTAGTCAGCTAATATTGGGAACTTCTGTGGTGGTAGAAATGGACCATGAATTCCTTTTTTCCTCACATCTCAACAATCTACACTCATAAATAATTCCTTTTCCTGGTGAGTACATTTTTAGTGTGTCTACTGAAGAAACTGATCACCAGTGTGAATTAGGGAATCACTGTCTGCTCCCTCGAAAGTAAATAGATTTGTTTGTACTTCCATTCACTTCTAAATTGTGAGAAAAGAAGATTTAAAAGCATCAAAAATCAGGAAAAATGAAGCTAAATAAACACCTTTCCAGCTTTTTTTTCAGTTTATAAGATTCAGTAATCTTGGTAGTTTAAACTGTGTATTTCCTAAACAAACAATGAGCAAAAATAGTCTCATGTCAGCATCTTGCCAACACACCTTTAAAGGGTTGATATTTTCCACTTCTAATAATGGTCCTCTAATACCTTAAGGAAAAAAACAAAGCATAAGATTGATTAATGGAGACAGACTTCTGAAAAATTAATATTTTTTTTTGTAAGTTTAAGAAATGCTTAACCTCATTGCTGTATTTACATCTTTCCTACCCATCCATTCCTCTTACACTCAAGACTCTCCAGACTGAAATGATCCTACTTTTGTTCAGTCATCTAAATTAGATATCTGAATTAGAAATAGAATCCGCTTTGATTTACTTGACAGCTACCAGCAAGAGATATGATATGCCCTTCCGCTGATATTGGATTTCATTTTTTAAAAAGCTCCCTGATTTTAAAAATATTTATCTCAGCCCTGTCTAATGTCATCTTCATTATGATGAAGTAGCACTGATAATTTTAAGCTAATTCAAAACAACTTTAAAACATGTAATCAATGGATTTTATGGACAAAATTATTCTGTCTTCCAGAGCAGCAGGTAATGTTGGATGAATGCATTTTGCACCCCACTCAGTAATGATATAAAGAATTCAATAAATCAGAGAACAATAATGGAATGTTATCAAATAAGTCATCAGGAGAGGAATTATATTTTGAAGCAATCTTTTTCATTGATTAAAGAAATACTTGCCATTAAGAAGCTGAGAAGTCACTTTAATTCATTCTTCATCTCACCCTCATTCTGGCTTATTCTTACCAAACATTAAATTACATAAGAACTTCTTCCTAATTCTTTGAGATGCCTCAGCAGCCTAGTGGTCAACCAGTGATGTTGAAGCCATTCAGCTGGAAATAACAATAATCTAATGAAAAAGTGTTTTCCATTGGATTTTCTAAAGGATATGACTCTCTTTGTTTAAACCAAGAGGTCAGTAAGAAGCAGCATGAGTATTTAATCAGACGCTCATTCACATGAACAGAGATAAAAACATCATTATGACTCCACAACTAATTTGTTTTGATCTACAGGAATAAAATACAAGAAAAAAATAATCCTATTGCCATTTCTTATGTGAGTCCTACATCATGCTGTATTTGACAATATATACTGAAAAAAACCCGAGCAGTGGAAAAGTGTCAGAAAATGTAAACGGGCTGTGTCCCGAGATTACTTAACCATTCTCTGCTGTACTGGCTATGAAGGTTTGGTTACATTGAACTTGAGTCAGCTGGTGGGTTCCACAAGTCACCTAATGTCCAATGAACAGAAACAGGATACATATCAGAGAAAGTGGATGGATGGATGGATGGATGGATGGATGGATGGATGGATGGCACTTCTGTGTGTGTATGCTCTTCCGACGTTCCCAACAGCAGATGTTGCAATCAGAGCCCCAAACTCATCTTTTACCTAGGATGAACATTCTGCATTTTAAGACCATAGTGGTAATTTTTCCCTCATCAACTTGACTGAATACAAAATGAACATAGAATATGGTATGTGGAGCTACACAGCTGAGGTTTCACTTGCTTATTGCTTTCATAAACTCTAAGCACCATTTTTGTTATTTACTTTAACTTCAGTATACGTAAACAAAAGGTACAAAAAAGGGTTTATGCAGCAAATCAAAGTAGGCTATCATGATTCTCTCTTAACTTAAAATTTGTGAAGAAGTGTTTGGCTACTTCTTTTTCTCCCCATTGGCACCCAAATAATTATACAGCAAGTACATTGAGAGCTACCAAGCTATGTTCACAACATACAGACACTAGTGTACCTTTTGAAACCATGAGTGTTGAACTAAGAAACTCCTTGAAGTCAGATGTCTTTTAATCTTAGAGACACAAAAATTATGGGAGTATCCTTAGAAAATATATCGTGCTGTAGTGTGAACAAGGACTGCACTGCAGAAGGAAATCTCCTAATTCACCCTTACTTACTGCACTTTGGTTTGTGTCACAGTGTAGCCCCAGAGCATGTGAACTGGACTCATTTCAGATGAAACCAAACCAAAGCACATCTTGTGCTTTCACTTAGTGAATAGGGCCATACTTGAAATAGTCTTTGAAATACATAGTGTGGATGTCAGATCTATATCACTAACTACTCCACAAATTCATTCTGATTTTACCATAATACTTGCTCCTGTTGATACAGCCACAGATCACCAAATCCAAAATTCATCCAAGGGTTTCATGGACTGATACATCTATCAGCCTAAGCAGGACTAGGTCAACTTAGACCATAAATTCTGTGGGGAGAGAAACAATTTTTTCTTCTGTATTTCCTTAGTGTTCAAGTCTATGAGGGGTTATAAGCCTTGATCAAATTGCAATAATGTGCTGAGATAGCAAGGATGAACAGCAATAATGTTAAATATCCCCCGAGAAAAAAACCCAACACTTTCATGCACTTCTTCAATGAGACTTTTAGAAAAGACTAAAAAAAATTAACATAAAGGTGCTCTTACTTTTCCTGTTCTCCCTATCTAATTGTTTACTTTCTTTGAAGTAAAATTATCTAAGAAGGATATTGTTACTAGGTATCCTTGAGAAGCTCTGTGAAGAAGATCAGAAAACCAAAAGATATGGAGTTTTTACACTAGAATGACAGAGCTGTCAGTTTCCACTTTCAGAAAAACACCAGAACAAACCAGAAGTCTGTAACCATCCAGTGGATTACGAGACGAGGAGTGGCAGGTTTATATGAATTTGTCAAGTACAATATCCCCATTCCTCTTGTGACAGGAAAAGCAATTTAAGCCAAATATCTTGCCTTCTGTTAGGGCTCTTCACTGTTTCGTGTGACTTTTCATGGACAAAATAATGGAGTATTACAGAGGTTACAAAAGAGTACAAAACTGGTTGAAAAAACCCCTTGCTTATAATGATTACTGGTCATCATCACAGTAAAAATCCCTAAATCTGGCACTCCTCAGTATTTCTGGTGATAACCTGGATCATGAAAAAGGGTCTATCCCTATTGAAACTAAAGATGCTAAACTAAGAATGACTATCAGGAATCTGAAGGACAGGCTGAGAAAATGGTGTCCATAAATTGGAAGAATAGGGATTGTCTGGGGAAGAAAGAAAATATCTCTGTATCATTAAAGACCCTATTGTACTAAACAGAAAACAGTCAGATAAACACTGCCAGGTGACATTATTGCTCAGTTCTTGCTCTCTTTTCTCTGAAAAACTATATTGCAAACTACACAAACAACAAAAAAGGCAAATACACACATACATATATATATATATATATATACATACATATATACACACACACACACCCCAGAGCCTTGGCAAGGCCTCTGCTGGAATATCATGACAAGTTTTGGCAGAGTAAGCTAGAAAATGATAACTGAGAGCAATAACTGAATTACAAGAAGTTCCCATTTGTTCAAAATTCAGAGTGGAGATGAAAAAAAGGTGGAGGGGTCATGAAGATAGAACAAGAATTTTTAATGACTCTTACAAGTGCAGTGGCATTGTCTGTTCTCCATGCTGCTGGGGACTGTCAAATGCACAAGGAAATATTCAGACTCTCTGTCAGGAAAATAGGGATAAGGATAAGGACAAACGTAGCAAGGTATTGAATTCTTGGGGATTTTAAGGGTCTTGAAACATCAGAGATCTTTAAGGATGGGTTGGACACCTCCTGACAAGTACGATACAGCTGATACTGCACAAATGAGGGAGGGAACAGAGTACATGGTGCCACTCCATTCCTTCTAGACTTACATTTCTATGACTGATTTTAAGATGATTCCAAATGGTTCTGAGTTCAGCTATCCTGAACATATCTTCTTCTCAGCCACTGTGAAAAAATAAATAGATTTTTTACTTTCCTAATTTTAATGAACAGAAACCTAAATATTGATATTTGCCACAAGTTATATTCTGCTGAATCTTATCATGCACACACTAAAACATTATATCATTGGAACTGTATTTGGAAACGATCTCCCATAGAGATAAGATCACTTTGTCAAACTTTAGCTGAGAGCCAATGCATACAACTCATTTATACCACCTAGGAATAAAAGATTTATAACAGAAATACAAAAAAAACCACCTTAAACTACACTATCTCCATGCAACTGTATTGTTATAAGATTACTTTATTTGATTTTCTTGAAAGCTATAATAAGATTAAGGCATGATCATAAATTCCCTTCTGACAAAAGATAAATTACTTCTCATTGATCTCTCAGAAACCAGACCAATTTTTGGATATTAAATAGTCATTTACAGCAGCAACAGCTATATTATTGTTCCTATAACAAAATGTCAATGACACTGATTTTCAGAGAGACACACTGTAGTGGTCTCTTGAGAAGCCTGATTAAACTCCTGGCCCAGACAATAGGGAACAACAAGGATTAACCAACTGCTTGAGGGTTATCTTATGGATTTTGGTTTTGTTTGCATTGATTTATATAAACCTTTCCAACAGGCTTATTGGCATTTGTTAACTGGTTCCCAAAGCTACACAGACTGAACAAGGACCAATTTATTTTTTTTTACTATTTCAACATTCAGACCAAGGTAATAGTATTTCACAAGTCTTTCGCAGCACCTTGTAGTCACAGCATCTCTATAATTAGATTAGATGAAAAACATGTAACTCGGCAGTATTACTGAATGTGTCACTCCTATTTACCCTCTTCAAGTTGTTACAATGATTTTTTATGTTTAGTTATTGCTATTGAAATTCCCTATTCAGACAGTGGTGTTACTGAGTGTAAACATGATAAAAATGCACATTGAGAGTCAGCTCATAACAAAATGTCTTATAATTTGAATATTCAGGAAGCCAGAGAACAGTACAGAAAAATTTCTACCCCAACTTGAGAACAAAGACCACAGAAATTAGCAGAGGAAGTGAGTTAGAAGCATTTGGTACAATTTCAGCTCTGAAATTATTATGGTCATTTACATCCAAAACAACTTGCCAACGATTGTATAGGAAGCTTAAAAAAACCATCAGAATTAGCCCCAGATTCCTTCTATCTCTGGGCAGCACTGTAGTGACAAGAACACCCTCCCCTTTCCTCTCAGATAAGTCCATATTTGCATCATAGCATCAATTCTCTAGCTAAATAAGACACAAATATGCATAACTGTAGGGGATCGTATTAAAATTTCAGTGGAATAAAATCATGGATAAGTTCAGTGTGATGAATTCTTTTCCTAGATAACACCTTGAAGTAATGTTATAGAGTTTATTCATACAACATTGGCAAAATTCTGATTTTATTTTTAGACCAAATGTAAGTTTACAAGGGTTGATGCCATTATTATTTCAGAATAATACGTGGACACTAAATTCAGAGGTCTCATGGCCATCTTTATAAAGATGAGCACAAAGAGCTTGAACTTCCAGAGAAATAAACCCCTAAACGTGGAGAAATGTTTGCAGATATTCTGCTCAAAGGCTATTCTGTACTACCATGGGAGAATTTCTTTCTAAGGGAGACATTTGAGAGCACCTAAGTTACTAAAGGTGGCTTATGCATTACTCTTCAGCTGCAAGAGAGTGGAATTGCTTCCTCCTCTTGAGCTGGTTTGTAACGCTGTGTCTACAGAGAATTAACTACAACTAGAGATGGCTGAGACAGTAAAGGAGGTCCACAACCTTGCAAGTGTAAAGTAAGAGCATATGGGGAAATGGTGGCACCAGTCTGGGCTTTGCATGGGAATTAGCATAGCAAGTGTGATGGAGTCAGGAGCTGGATCAGTGCAAGCTCTGCCTCCCACATTGCACTAATGCAAAAATGGACCTGCAAAAAGACAGCCCTGGAATGACAACACTGCACGGATACCACAGTCTTTCTGTGTTCAGGGAATATTACATACATTACCTTGGTTATAAACAGTAGAGATCTGACTTTCTAATGTCAAACATGTAAAATAAATAGGAAACACTTTTAAATCTCATTTCAATGTGAAATTGCTCAGATGTCTCAACCTTTAAAAAAAACAAACTGTCTTGATGCAATTGAGATAGCTACTGAGACCAGTAGTGGGTGATTCCTCCGATAATAGAGAGGAGACATTGCCATAACACTGATCTTGAGTGTTAATTATGCTCTTAGTTCTCAAGTGGGATTCATTTCTATAGTCAGATAGAAGATCTGTTTAAAAAGCAATGATACGACAAGATCCACATGGGGAATTCTGTGACCTCTGTGAGCTATCTGTTCCAGTGTTTCACCATCCACAGGATTTTTTTCTTAGGTTTAAATAGAAATTCTTCAATTCTATCTGCACACATTGCCTTTGTTCATCCACTGGATAACACTGAAAAGATTCTGGCTCTGTCCTCTTTAGTCCCTCTGCCCCCATAAAAATCCACATTGATAAGATCCCCCCCTGGAGCTTCTCCTCTCCAAGCTGAACAGTCCCAGCTCTCTCAGCCTCTCCTCATATGACAGGTGCTTCAGTCCCTTAACAATCTTCATGGCGCTTTGGTCAACTCTCTTCATTAAGGCTATGTCTCTCCTGTGCTGGGAAGCCCAGACCTGGACAAAGTGCTCCAGATGTGGTCTCACCAATGCTGAGCAGGGGGGGAAGAATCATCTCCCTTGACCTGCTGGCAACACTTTTCCTAATGTAGCCCAGATGGCTACTTGACTTCCTTGCTGCAAAGGCACCTTGCTGGTTGATATTAAACTTGATATTCACTGAGACACCTTCTCTATAAGGCTGACTTCCAGCTGGTTGGCCCCCAGTGAGCCCTAGTACATGGGGTTATTCCTCCCCAGATGCAGAACTTTTCATTTCCCTTTCTTGAACTTCATGAGATTCCTGTTAGAAGTAAGGCATTAACTTCCTTCAGCAATTCCTTCTATCAGGAATAAGGCAAAAGCTCAATGAAGTAACATCAATATATTCTGACAAGGTTAAAGGTATGGGGTATGTATCTCTCCTTCAGCTCCCGCTAGCATCTATCAATACATGGCAGTCCAGTTGGTTACTGCTGATAGCAGCATCTTAAATGGATATTCTTCTTTGTTGTAGAAGCTGAAGGCTATTTCTCTGAACTGTCACTGTTCTTTGCATCTGAAAATGACAATGGTTTTACCGATGGGAGAATCCTGCTTGCTAACATACAGAACACAAACAGAGATAGAGATGAGCCAAAGGCAGTCTATACATGTACACCTGCCAAAGACAGTGATAAAGGGCATATCAAACAGTTACCATCAGAGAATGACGTTTTTCAGGAGTTGGGATCTTGTTTCAGAAAAGGAAAAAACAAGTTTTCAGTCCCAAAGACTGAACCTATAGCAAAGACAGACCAATCATTCAGCTATAACCTTTGCATGAAAGGAGAGATGTTTGCATGGGCTGAAATCCCAGACCATTCTTGTGTCATTTGAGTCAGTAGGACCCATAAGAAACCCTGAGTATGTTCCCAAATTGAGAATTTTTCATCATATCTACCCCTAAGGTGCCAGACAGAGGGAATATGAGAGAAGGCTTCTGTAACACAAATATTGAAAAAATGCCAGGCACATGATAAATAGTTGGAGAACCATAAAACTTGAGAGAGGCAAATTATAAGTTGTGAATAGTGGTATACCATCTTAACATTTACAAATAATTTTCCCACATAAATACCTGAGATACAGTATCTCAGAATCTTACTTTAAGCAACAGTGCAGCTTTTCACAGTGCAATCAATATGGGAAGCACACAGCGTTTCTTCAGACTCTCACACCTCTAGTTCCCAGCTTACCCACTAAAACAGCAAGCTACATTTTAGGATTGCTATTACACAGAAAGCTGTGATATGAAAATCAGACTAAAGAACGTATCAGTCCACCAGGATATATTGCAATAATACAAGAAAAATGTGGTTTATGAAACAAAATTTAAATATATATTTGTGTTTTAAATTCTTCTTTAGTAGTTTTTTATTATTTTACTTCCATGTTTACTGAAAAAATTGTAATCTTCCTTATGATAGGCAAAGGATACATTTTTAAACTTCTTTTTAATTGCCTGGAAAAAGCAGCTTTGGCTTTGATAGATGTAGATCCCCTGCTGTTTGCCTTACCCTGAGAGACATATTTGAAATAAAACCACATTCTGCTATACAAGACACATCACTCACATTCTTTTTATTCATGCTGCTAGAAAATATTTTCTATAGATCTATCATAATTTTGCTTCAGAGCCATTATTTCTCTTCAGCTCTCACTTAGAGAATACTATCTATAGTCTTCTAAGCATCTCACTTTAGTTCATTTATCTAAAGTAAAAAATAATTTAAATGGCTCCTATGTCTAGCTGCATGAAGTAACCTATTTTGATTAAAAATGCATTCTAATAAAATGCTGATCAGAATCTATTCAGAGATTTCAAGCAGTCTTTCAAGGCACTGGTGTGTGAGACTTGATTAAATGCCTCTTATGTGCTGCATATCCATAGAATTAAGGTCAACTGAATTGTCCTCGGCAGAAGCTGGCGACTCAGAAGAATTTCAGTGAGATTTAAGCAACAGCTATTTGGGCATTGAAAGCTTACCAAATTCTACTCGCTTTTTCCTCCAGTACAGGGATGTGCATATATAGCAAGAGAGTAAACAACCTGAACTAAAACCACCACGCTTAACAGGCTTTAACCAGGAGATGAATATGCAGCACCTATTGCTAAACAACATCAGTCAGACTGAGGTATAACCAATTAAACCCAACTACGAGTTATCACCCACGAGATGCAGTCCAAGCCAATGCAGAAATATTCATTCAGGTTAACAAAAAGTCGTTATGCTCCATTACCACTGCAATGATCCTAGCCTAGGTAGTGTTTGCAGACTCATGGCATTAACATTCTTGTTTCTGCTCCAGGCTGGATACCTGACACTCAGCAATGCCTTGTGCTGCTCGAACCCACCAGCCCTGTTAGTGCCAGCCACCAGACCAGCGGCACAGGTCTCTGCTCTTCAGCAGACACATCTAAACCTTAGCCCTTCTCCTCCAAGGAAGGATTAGAAACAACAGCCTGATCCAAACATCCCTTTAAATGGCAAGATCAGGCCCAGGTCAATTAAGGGATTTTTACATGGCAAATACTCGTTTCTGCAGAAGGGGTTGCCCAAGCTTGTCACCATTATTTTCAGCAAAGTTACAAGGCAGGCAGTCCCAAGAGAAGTGAATTAGGAATCCACACTGACATCTTGTGGGCACAGAGCTAGGAAAGAATTTCGGAGCACTTAAACCCTGTTGTGTGTTGTTTAATCAAAGAGCTAAACTGGAATAGTACAGGGAAAGGGAGATGCTTTTCAGAGACTTGTTAAACCAGACACTTTATGGCATGTACCAAGCCTGTGCAGTCAATGTGAAAATATGGATCTTCATAAAAAGATGCGTGAAAACTTTCATTCCCAAAACCCAAAATTAAAACCAAAACACAATGTTAAAAAAACCCACCCAGCATTTACATTATTGTTATTTTAGAATACAGGCGGTGATTTAGCTAGGAACTTAAAATGTATACTTACTTACAAGCAAAAAAGGAAACTCACTGAAGTAATAATATGTATTAATGTGCAGTTTTCTGTTGCACAAATATTTGCAGAATAGCATCCAAACACCACTGATCTGATACAGCCTATTGTTAACTTGCTAAGTTTTTATATTCCATCAGCTTCCTTAGAAAAAAACAGAAATCTCTGAATTGTCTTGCAAAAATTCTTGTCAGCAGAAAGTATAATTACAGATTTTATTTTAAAAACTATTTACAGGAATTGTTCCACAGACAGCAGAGGCAAATAGGTTACTGCCTGCCTTTGGAAAGAACACCTTAAAGGGGACCGTTTTTAATCAGAGACTTAGGGAAAAGCAATGGTGATTCATAGAATCATAGAATCATTATGGTTGGAAGGGACCTCCAGGGTCATCAAGTCCAACCTTTAATTCCCCCCCATTTCTTCTAGCACTTCTTGATGCAGCTCATTTTAGACAAGGCATACAGACTACAGAGATGAGAAGGAAGCTGAAGCACTATTTTTTGCAGGACACACCCTTAGAGAATTGCCTCAGAGAATTGCTAGCACAGATGCTAGAATGAAGCTGCTAGCAGGAGGAAAATGCAGACTGATAAAGAACACGCCTCAGAGGTAATTTGTAAGTGATGATACTCATTATTGAGTCCAAGAAGCCTTCTAGTATAGCTCAGCTTCGGCAGAATTGGCTCATTTGATAACTGCATATGCAGAAAAATCCTGAAGTAATCATTTTATGAAGAAGAACATTCCAGGGAGTCACAAATTTTCAGCATCACCAAAGGCTTCGCTCCAAATGTAAGCATTTAATTAACCCACAACAACTCATTTTGGAAGGCGTGTGGTTCCCATAACATTCATCTGGATCCTAAAAGATTGCTTTTGTCCAGGAGATCTGTATCAAATATAGGACTTGCTTTTTCCTTTTAAAGACATTTGCTCTTTATCTTGGCATTGCCTAGGAGGTTCAAGGCAAAACTGGATCACTGTCCGTTTGCACCATATTCAGACTATGTTAATCCTGTGCTTTTCAGGTTCTTGCAGCATTCAGAAAAGATCTCTCCTATAATCTCCTTTTGCTGTTTTTTTGATGATAATTTCTAGAATTTTGAGGGGTGGGAAGGGGCTTTTCTGTGGGGATCACATGCAGCCAGAGGCAAGATGGTAGATCTGTCAGAGCCTTAGCTGATAGATCAGGCTCACTGTCTCAGGCTGGACCCAATCACCACATTTGGTATCTGCAGTCTCCAATT
Organism: Aegotheles bennettii; assembly: GCA_013398125.1. Classification (NCBI taxonomy): domain Eukaryota; kingdom Metazoa; phylum Chordata; class Aves; order Caprimulgiformes; family Aegothelidae; genus Aegotheles; species Aegotheles bennettii. The sequence continues at coordinate 197,652 of VZRW01004444.1, read as the reverse complement.
TCCTTGAATTCCATTTCATTGGAATTTGACCTCTCTTGTTCTCTTCCCCTGGCATATTTCAAGTGTGGCTATTGTTTCTTATTGCTCAATTTTAAGCATTCTGCAGCTGCACTATATCAGGCAGGAAAATGAGATGTTCTATGGAGCATTCTTGATTAAAGCTCTGCTGCACGATTACCAGACCCGAGCTGGACTGCAGGGCCCTGTCAGGTCCTTGTGCCTGTATTGATAAGAATCTGAGCTCCTCTCTCAGTTCACATCAGTTCATTTGGCATTCAAATGTGTGGCTCCTGCTGCAAAAACCAATCCTGAGAAAAAGGAGTAATTACTTTGGGATATCAACCTGTCGAGAGTGAAGGACAGGAAAGGTATGGCAACATTTAGCCTCAGATTACTGATTAGCTCACAGGGAACTCAAATTTTATGATATTAAATATGGCAAACATTCACTCCACTGGGGAAAAATAATGTAACACTTGTCTACCACATACAGCAATTACAGCTGACAGGGATCTTCATTCTGCGTCATATGAAAGGGCAGATTTAAATTGTGTCTCTTCATTTATAAAAGGATGAAATCACATTTCCTATTTATAGCTATGCAAAGAAAAATAAGGGAACTAAGTTCTGCTGGTAGTGAAGATTCTCTAGATTTAAAAGTGCAATAAAACAGATTTGGCTTCAGCTTATCTCAGTTTTTAATAACTTCAGAGCCCATGCTGTAAATAATTAGTCTTTGGTCTCAACAGTTTCATATACAATAGTATGGGCAATAATATGAAAGGATTCCATGAGTTTACAACTAGCATTTTCTTCAGGTTAAATTATAGAATAATACCACTGCAGCTGGTTTGGCAAGCTCAAAAACACTTTTCCCTTTTATATTCTGAATGCTGACTTTAAATTTCTAAGCAAGTCATTCTTTAAGCGCTGTCTTGATCCTCTGAAAATGTAACCATGCACTAAAATTAAAGTACAAAAGCATTCCCATTTAACCCAATGGGGTTACTGCAGTGTTTAGAACTGGGCACATGCTGACAAATGGACACATGAGAAGTAACTTGAAAAGATGGAACTTGAAAGTATCTATGTTCAGTTAGACCAAGATATTATGCCCTAAAGCAGATGACTAGGGAAGGGTAAGACAGCACAAGTAAGCTCCCCAGTATAATATCCCAGCTTTCATTTGTAGCAGTTTTCCACCCTCTTTTTCAATGGTCCAGACATTCTGATTATTTTTTTTAATTTTAAAAATTATTCATATCTACAATTATCTAGTTTCACTACAGCTTTTAAGGAATCCATTACTAAAATACAAAAAAATATGGCATTACTATTAGCTTTTTATGCTTCTTTTTTCTTAGTTCATTACAGATAAACATGAAGTATTTTTAAAATCAACATAAATATGAGTTACAGTAGAAATTTGGGGTGTCTCTGAATTCTCCTCTCACAATTTTTTGATTCATTTTATAGTTATACTTCTTATTTATACCAAGGAGCCAATCATCTCCCACAGACTTCATATGCAAATACTAAAGCTTGAAATTGTGACGCCTCGTGTGTGATAGCAAGCATAAGCTGTATCTTTTCCAAGTTCTGTATGCACTGAACACATGGAACAGTATTACCTTTTGATGTGTATAACATGTCATCTATGTATAAAGAAATTATATCTCATTCAACACTGATAACTGCATAGGGGCAGTGGTAACAAAAGAACATAGTGTTTCAGACTTCAGAATAGACGACTGACAGGCTGCCCTCAGCCTTTCCCTCAACTTTAACAGTGCTTCGGTCAAACCTCCTCCTTCACTGTGTCTGATTTTCTAAAGGTTAAATGAGTTTACAGGTTATTTGAGAACTTATTTTCATAAAGCTCTTATTTTAAGGGAATACAGATTATCAGAGCTAGAGGATTATATACAAGAAGATCATGTAAAAGCAACAAGAAAGTTGGGAAAAAAGCAGGTTTTCTCTGGCTCTTTCCATCACTCCTCCATTAACCATTGGATATCAAGCATTTCTACTGGAAAGGATATCTGTAAGTGCCTAGAGCATAAAACCAGCTATATCGTGTTGCTTCCTTAGAGCACCCATCCTTCATGCAGAAAACAAAGCCAAGAAATACCCTTTGGGTCTGTTGCTGGTAGCAAAGCAGCAGCAATGTGCTTGGGTTTGTGTGATTGACCTCCAATTCAGAAGTGCCAGATAACCACTAGGGTTGCAATGCCTACCCATGACCAAAAGCCTAAGACTGAGGCTTTCATTTGCTTAGTAAGAAACCTCTGCAAAGACCTCTGCAAATGAGATCGGCAGCACTGAACTCTTTGCTTTTCCCTATTTAAACCTTATTTGGGGCCTAACTAATCTAAGGAGCTTGGATTTCTGAGACCTTTCATGCCTGCTTTGAAAGCATCCTGCAAATCTGCTGGCCTCTACTGTTAGAAAGCTAGTATTTCAAGAAACAGCAAGAGTTTCAAAAATTAGATTATTTCAGTCATTCAGAACTTTGGATAAAAGTGAGCAGACATTTGGGCACTCTCATCTCTTCTGCTTGAAAAAAAAATAAAAATAAGTGAAGTAAACAACAGTGAATTTTAATATATTTTACAGGCTGTTATGCAAATTACAATAAAGTCCCAATCAAAGCACCAGAAAGCTAGCAGATTTGTACAGCAACGTACTGTTCCAGCATCACATTTTCAGAGAAGATGAAATGCAAATATATGATATAAGCTAGTCTGACAATAAATGACAAGTCTTCACCTTCTTTGACAAGCAATGCATTCAGTTAAATACTGCCTACAAAGTCAGCCAGCTAATTTATACTGAATGCATGGGAAAATCTAAGGCAGTCCAAGTAGTGAAAAATCTCCAGCTACCCATGTGAGCATATGAAACCTAATGATGATACGGCTCATCCCAAAAAACATAACAGACACCAAGCAAAAAATCGCAAAGCAAACATGTAAGAAAGCACCTACAAAGGGGAAAAAAATATATATGGCATATTATTGTCTTCCAGAAACTTTCAGCAAATCCAGATTGATTTGAATCTTGAACATAGGATCTGTGAGAAGCAATAAAAGAAGAACCTGGCATTTAAAACCAGGGTTGTTAGGAAAAGGTATGTTTTTCAAAAATTTGTTATGCTTTGCTCAGGAAAAGAAAACCTGTATTTTATTTAAAAAAGATAAATAATGAATTTGACAGGATTGAAATTGAAAACCACAAGACAATGGAAGTCATTCTCTCCTTTAAGTATCTGAAAAGAGGAAAGGATGTCTTACGATAATCCCAATGTGTTTTTGCAGCTTATTAAAAGCTTACAAGGAGCAGCAGAGACTCATTAGACCATGAAATAATATGTCAGTTTCTTTTAGAACATCTATTCCTTAAATCTTTCTTTTTCTACATCATTATGCAAAATTTCACTCCAGTGAATTAAGATAGTGAGAAGCCTTGACTGAGATCTTAATAAAAGTAATGTGTCTTTTTTCTTTCAGTCTGATTCTAATATTTTGTATTTGTGACATATGCTTGGCTAAATTGAAGTCTCTCAGGAGTTAAATTGATATTTGCTACTGAAATATCAGGTTCGTTCTCCCAGGAAGAAACATTAAATCTTACCTGAAGATATAAGCATTATGAATTTTATTCTGTTGCCTATGTTTACACTACATTACTAGTTTATTACTGCTGATATCCTCACTTCAACTTCATCAGATGTTTAAGAATTGTAGAAGCTGAACTTACAGGGCAGATTCTTTGTTCAAACAAGTGACCAGCAGAGCACGTGGGACAAATATTTATCAAAACACCTTTGCAGCCTCTGAAATCATCCAAGGATTGATGTGGGCTGGTGTCAATTGATAATTTCCAAAGGTGTCTGCGCAAAGTAGCTTTAATATTAATTTGAGATACTGAAGCCTTGGACAGTGAAGAGAAAAAGACTTTTAACCAGAATTTTTACATCCTTCTGACTTTCTGAGGCAAAGAGAAGCCTAGCAATCTTATGGACTCCCTTGCCAACTCAGAGCACAGAAGCTGGGTTTGGAGATGTGAATTCAGCTCCAAATCACCACCCTCCTGCTGGCTGAATTTTCTAGCAGTCATGCAGACAAAGGGATAAAGTCTTCTGGCTTGGCCTCCATTGCAGTGCCACTGCGTCCCTTTTCTGCCACAGAGCTTCTGAACTGCCAGGCCCTGCCTGACCTCTCCCTCTTCCCAAAAACACTTTCCACTGCAGCTCTGGAAATCTGCCTGAACTGTGAGACAAGTCTTTTCTCTGCTTCTCTCTCAGCCATCTGATTCTCTTCTGATCATGAGATCAGACATTAAGCTCTTCTAATGCTAGTGTTATTAGCAGGAAGAACACAGCCTTTCTGACAACTGGAAACAGACCTTTTCAGCTTGGACCCACTAGTTTTATTCTTTCACCTCAGTAATTTACTACAGAGACAGAAACACACCTAGGCAAAGGAAGTGGGCTCTAGATCCACATAAAGCTCCAAAGCAGGATTTTGTCAGCCATGAAGGTCTTCACTGTAGGAGCATGACCCAAAACATCTTCAGCCATGTAACAGTAGGTGCCTCTCCCTCCCTGCTCCAACTAAGAAAAGCAGGTGTTAAGCGTTTGGCTTAGGGTATAGCTTAGTAATTCAGGCAGAAATTACTGAGCACAGGTTGTTTTGCAGAGCCTCTCTGCCCGAGGTTTCCAACACCAGTATTGAATCAGTGACTGTACAGCCACCCTCTGAAGGAAGAAAAAAAAATTTAACAGGAAGCAGAAATCTCTTTAAATATTTTTGGATTTAAAATGCAAGCCGACTGTTATTTGTTAAAGCAGTCAGTCAAGCAGATATTATTATTATTTTGGAAACATGCATTGCAATATGCATATGATAGTAGCAACCTCAGGGTACCAGCTGATATAAAATCTATACATTCTCATTGTTTAAATTCAAACACTGAATGTTCTTCCACCGGTATATAGGGAGCATGGACACCTGGATCCAGGAGATGGCTTCTAATCTAGTTTCTAATTCACTCTCACATGCAGCCTTTATTTTATTTTGCCCTTCAGCCTCAATTTTACCTTCTTCCCTTGACAAGAGACAACTTTATCTTCTTTGCATACATTCCTTACAGGGGGCGGGAGGCGGGGGCAGGTAGGGGGAAGAGAGATCTTAGCAAAAGGAGAGCTTATGAAGGCTATTTAAATTACGTCCTGTTCCTTATGAATGAAATTAGCAGCAGCAAATGTGGATGCGCAAATCTCTGAGACAGCTTCCAGAGGAAATAATTTTACAGATGAAGTTATGTTTGCAAAATGCTAATTTGTGTACCTGTTGAAAACTTTGTAAGCCCAGACGTATTCCCTTTAGTAGTGCAGATGTATTCTCTTTAATAGATATTATAAAATAGTCTTGATTTCTCTTAAAAAAAAATCACCTCCTGACAACAAATTTGATTTGATCTTGATCTTTGAAAATGCACCTAAAACTGTAGTCATAATCGTGTAAGATTTTTTTGCATCTTTAGTGGAATGCCTAAGAAAAACAACAGATTTCTTCTCTAAGAAGCTCCTGAATAAGAATCACATATCAAAGTGAACATATATAAGTAAATATATTCCCCATATAAATATGCACTAAAATAAGAAAATTATTTTCATAGCATCAGTGCAAAATAATTGCTTTGTGGGCATTTTATCATAAGAACAGACATAGCATAATTTCCAAACAAACACTCTACATTCTAATCTAAATTAAGGCTGAGAACATGTTAAATAACTAAGAGATTTAGTATGACTGGAAACTTACAAGTGGAAACACTGGAAAATTGTAACTTACCTGAAAATGGATAAACTAGGAAACTGGAAAATAATCAGAAATATGCCTTTGCTCACAGTAATGCTTCCTCATGGTCACAGTGAGGCAGTGGATGCCAAGGCAATCACCTCGTTTTCTCTGCAGCTATTTTGCTGCTGGCTGGGAGGTGGTAACTAGCAGATAGAAGCCAGTTACTGAACCCACTCTGAAATGATCACTAGTATTCATCTGACCATGCCTTTATTAACATTCATGAAATGAAACTTTTATACCTTTGGGTTACCAAATCATCTCTATGCACAAAATATTGCCTCAGCAGTAAATCTGTATAAATTCCAAAATGAGGGGAGAGTATAAGTAAACCTAGGAAAAATCTGATCACAGGATCACAGAATGTTTGGGGTTGGAAGGGACCTCTAAATATAATCTGGTCCAACCCCCCTGCCAGAGCAGGACCACCCAGAGCAGTCACACAGGGATGCACCCAGTTGGGTTTGAATGTCTCCAGAGAAGGAGACTCCACAGCCTCTCTGGGCAGCCTGGCCCAGGGCTCTGTCACCTTACAGTGACAAAGTTCTTCCTTATGTTCACCCAGAACCTCCTGTGTCCCACCTTGCACCCGTTCCCCCTTGTCCTGTCACTGGCCATCCCATGCCTCTGTCTCCCACAGCAGGGAGTCACCTTTTACAATGATTCACTGCTTCTTTCTGGTAGTCTTGTATGGTTTACAGTTAGATGGCCCAGGTTCTTTGCTTGTAGGCTTCTCTTCAACTTCGAGGGAAGTTGAGACCTTTTTTGCAGTTCTAAGCCCTTATGTGAAGGAGGATCCCTCCCCTTGGTGCCAGAAGTCATCAGCTTCATCCTTCCCCTCCTCCAGAGGTTATGCTTACCGATTTTAATTGGCATTAAATTAAATTTATTTTCCTCTAATCAAGTCTGCTAATTGGTAACAGATCTCTGCCTTTAGTTCAACCCAAAAGCTTTTGTACCTAATTTCTCCCCCTGTCCTGTTGAGAAGGGGAAGTAAGAGAGCAGCTGGGTAGGTGTCTGGCAGCCAGTCAAGGTTAACCCACTAGAATGGTACCTGCAGAAATTGAATCTGATCATTTTTTCTAGGACAAAATGAAGGCACACATGGAAGAGGGAAGCTCTCAAACTCAGAGCTGGTTTGTCAGCACCTAGGTGTAATTTGCATTTGCAGTTGTTCACCAATGGTACCTTACATGTAACAAAATGCGAATGCTTTAAACTTGATTTCCATCTCCAGATCAAATCTGTAAATACTGGAAATTCAGCTCTGACATCTAAGTTACTCAATGCAATGAGAGGATTTTGTTGCCACCTCAACTCTGCGGTTCACCAAATGACATTATAACATTTGTGGATCTTGAAACACTTCTGCAAGTGTTATGATCTCCAAGGTGCAGATGAGTATATCAAGTCGGATTTATAGAATGACCAAAAATGTGCCTAAGACAGTATTATTCCTTCCTATGTGTCTATCAACATGAGACTCTCCATTTGAGCTCACCAGCATAGGCTGTATTGACAGTCAATAGAGAAAACTAGATTTCTAAAAATTGTGATAGTCTGGATCTATTTTTGAGATATAATATACTCAGGAGAGATTAACTGCACCTTGAACCAAGAGTCACCCATTAGACATAATCACCAGGCATGGGTACTTTGAAAATGTCAGACCACACATTGAATATCTGTTGGCATTTTCAAGCACTATTGAACCTGTTGAGAGGATATTTTAAGTGAAAAATTACATCCTGGCTAAGACTGAAGGTAGACTGTTGAACTGCAGTGCAAAAATCAGTGATGGATTTAATATCACACTCCATTAACTCAAACACATGTCCTTATAAATTGAACCTGAGGTAGGAGAGAGCTGCTCCACACTGGACACATCCCACACAACTGTGATTTCTATAGGAAGTGGTGGTTGCCTCTACAAATAAATGAACTAAACTCTACAGACCCAGTCAGCTGTAGAATAACCAAAACAAGAAAGAAGGCTGTTATCCTGTGGCTCAGCTTCTGCATGAAGCTTACCAGCAGATGCCAGTCTTCCACCAGGGAAATACAGTTACAACAACCTGGTAACTACTTTGGGTAAGGTTTAAAGCAAGATTTTTTTTTTATTAAACTAGTAGATCTGAATGTAAGGTAAATCAATTTTTGAAGCATTATTGAAGGAGTTTTGGGTTTTTTTGAATGAGCATAACTCAGGAACTTTTAGGTTTCAAAATTGAGGGAATTTACATTTTCCTTTTGCCACCATCAATAAAGCAATTGCTTCACCCATTTCTGTTAGGTAGATACCCTTGGGAGGAAATACGGCAATTTTTAAGCAAATGCGCAAACCAGCTATTTAGAAGAAGAAATTAATTCATTTTGAATGTGGCTAGAGCAGCCAAGGAATGCTTGACAAACAAACTACATATCCAGGGGTGGAAGTCAACCACAATTCAGTCGATCTGTGGCCTTGTGAAACCATCCTTGTTCAGGAAAGCATTTTAAAACAACTTTCATGAGTTAAATACGTGGGTTACATACCAGCTAAACACACCTTTGTAATTCTAATACATTTTCTCTATATTATTCAAAGATTCCTTTGCTTTATGAACATAAAGATAAGTATTTCTATAAGGAATAAAATTTATACAGCAGGTGTTGGATCCTGCATCATTAGAGAGTTCAGAGATAATCTTAGCTTAAAGAATGTAGCAAAAAACCAGTGTTCTTAACCAGAAAAGTACTTCCACAACCTAATTTTTAAAGAACATTTTGTATATTTACTGTGGATTAATTTATCTCCCTGGGAAATTTACTTTATTCTTTTTCAAAATTGAAAGGGGATAAATAAAGATGTGACAGGTCTTCTGCTGTTTTTTTTTTTTTGTTGTTGTTGTTAATATTGAAAGTTAATCTTTCAGTGATTTAATTTAATTTTGTAGAAATTTCTAACTAAGCTATAGAATATAAAGATGACTAGTGAAAAATTCCCATACAAGAATGTATGTGGACATAGCACACTTGGGGAAAACTTACTTGAAAATAACTTGTGGTTTTCTGTTACTGTGGTATTCTGTTAAATTACAGACACATTGAATGGTATCCATTTCTCTTTCCTCATTACTGAAAGTTATTGTTCATGTGCCAGTTTCTGCTCAGAGGTCTTTTTTCAATGCTAACTACATACAGGATAATTATGTCAAATTAGTATCAATTTAATTACAAGCAGACCTCACCCAACACAAAAAAACTTCAAAATACAAAACAAAAAAATACAAAAATAGTGAAGTCTGTCTTAATTAATTTGGTTCATTCTAGATATTACGCTATTCCTTTGTTTTTTCATCTTATGGGGGTTTTTTTGAGGCCAATAAAACTAAAAAAAAGTACCAAACACAGTGTTATGGGTTTTTGTTTCTTGACATGTGAATCATTACAGTGCAAGAAAGGTAAAACTTACCTTCTTTAAGGAAAATTTTCCCTTCATTGAGGTCACTGACAACAATAAAGTCAAGGTGAATTTTGTCATCATCTGCAGCAGAGGAATAATTTTTCACACGGTCTGGAAAGTAAGAATGGAAAAAACAGTTGAAGTGCAGTTTGAACAAAGATAGGCAAGATACAGCTTTCCAAACAGGTATTTAACCATGCTAATCTGTGAATGCTCAAGGATAACTCATTAGAGGACTGCAAAAATCTAATAAAAACCAACATCCTATTACAATTGCTTAAAGCAAACATTTAAGATACAAATGGAAATGGTGTTAGTAATGACTACGAGTGCTAATTACTTGCTCCCTGGTGAGCCTTGCAGATTTCAATAGCTCAAATCCAGAGTAATTCAGAAAGAATACAATATTAACAAAGGACATCGTAGTGTCAGCAACTAAACATGCTTGTCCATGCTGTGGTGCTTCACTGGCTTAATCATGTGTTTACAAACTATTTCAAGCAAAATTAAGTACGTGCTTATGTCTTGGGAGGACATGGTCTGAAATATTTGTAGTTGCAGTCTACTGATCCTCAGGTCATGTTATGCCTTGTTTCAGAAGTGAATGATCACATTCCAACACACTCAATATAGCCAGTCTCTGTAAGAGGTTACAAATATGAAATCAAACTCCGTGACATTTTAAGGTGCAAGTTTTTCTGTTCAGCAATAAGGTATCCCAAGGAAGGATGCTCCAAAACCTTGCAGTCTGCTGTAAACACATAACCTTCATTTATGGGTGTAGGGAGAAGCTCTGCAGAATGTCATCCTTATGAAACCTCAGAGGCTTCTTAAAATGCAATTACATCTTGCTCATATGGAACTTCAGTGTATGCTTTCATAGTTGTGCCTGGAGATCGATGCTGATCACACCTTAAACACTACTGAAAGCTCAGTGGGTAGAGAGGAGAGGAAGGAAAACTGGGAATCCGTATTTCCAGCACTTAAAAAAGAAGGTTTAACCTCTCCTCCAAAAGCCACAACATTTCTAGGTGTTCACTTTCAAAGAATCACAGTATCACTTGAGTTGGAAGGGACATTAAGGCCATCTAGTCCAATTCCCCTGCCATGGGCAGGGACATCCCCCACTAGACTCAGGGTGCTCAGGGCCCCATCAAACCTGGCCTTGAATGTTGCCAGGGACAGATAATCCACCACATCTCTGGGCAACTTGTGCCAGTGTCTCACCACCATCATGGTGAAAAACTTCCTTATATCCAACCTAAACCTCCCCTCCTTCAGTTGAAAGCCGTTACTCCTCCGTCTATCCCAGCAGGGTCTGCACTGCCCCTGTTCACCACACTCCCGGTCACTCGTACTCCTCAGGGCCACTTAAATCTCCCTTGGTTGCTCTCACGACAGCCTCTGCCATGCCTGATTGCCAAGGGTCTGGGATGCTGCATGGGGTACCCTGATTCTAGGAACCCCCCAGTACAGCAGGATCCAACTCTCAGCCCCTGGACTCTTCCAGTATAAATTACACCAAGCAGGATTGCTATGCCTTTGCCTGTCAATGCAACCTAACACTAAGTTCTATTTTGCACCCAAGTGTGAGGTCTTCCAGATATTATAAGAACTGTTTCAGACATACTAAAAAGCCCACCCCCCTCTTAATTTTTCCAGGCTCAGATAGTTTCATATTTACCAATTGGCTCTCTCTATGATGACAAAAGTCCCACAGTTACTACATTAGAGTATTAAATAAGAAATTAGGAGAAACTGAGCGGATGGGGAGTAGTAAATTCCATTCAGCCAGAAAAGAATCTCATGAACAGTAAAGATTTTTTATTGCAAACTACATCCCAGGACTCTTGAGGATTTGTCTACCATGAAAAAAGACCTTGAGAAAATCCAGCATTTCTATAGCAATTCAATTCTCCCAATCTGTTCTGGTTAGTACTTCAGTCAGTATCTTTAAAGCAAACAAAAGCACTTTTGATTTGATTCTTCAGGCCGTTTTTCCAAGAAAATTCCCCTGGGCCCTCAGAGTGAGTTAAGTACAATAATATTCAACATCTTTTCATATGTATATTTTCTCTTGCTTTTGCCTAGATTTTTTTTCTCATTCTTTCTCACAGCTTAGATTTGTGATTCATTTTGTAGATGCACAAGATTATTTTGGGGTCACATTGTTCAAGAGCTACAGTGTTTGCCCTCTACTTTGATACTAAGAAAGTTTACATATTTACAATTTAATTCAACTTTTCTCCATTTCATAACAATGATTAAAAATGCCTGAAAGAATCTCACGAGAACACAGGAATAACAGCTGAATGGAAATATAGAGCAATTGTGAGGAAGCCAGCATGGAGAAGTGAATTTCAGAGTGCATATTCCAAGCCCCAGAAGACATTAGTGGAATATGCAGCTATCATTTAACAGAAAGTCAGAGAAAAGCAATGTAGCTTATGGCTATGGCTTTCAATGCAATGTTTATCCTTAACTGTGAAGCTTATGAAAAGAGTGGTATACTGAAACAGAGGGCAAAGATACAATTAGGATATTTTAAAAAACAGTATTATAATCCTTCTAAAGTATATTTCTAAATATACTTCTTCTAAAAGTATATTTCCTAAATCTAGAAGTATATTTTATAGAAGCTGTACACAGCCACTCAAAATCACCAAGAAGAATAAACAGTATTCACTCTTCTTGGCATTTTGTGCATAAAAGCTGCTGTTTTCTGTAAACTCAGTTACACTTTCCTGAATCTTTAGATGTTTACACTGCCTGATGTGCAAGAGAGATTGTCCATATCCAACAACAATTCTGTAAAAAGCAGTAGAGTGAATGTAGTTAAAAACAAAACAAACAATCCCCTCTTTTTTTCTCCCCTAAAAAGATATAGGAAAAAAAATGAGATCTTTTGCAAAAGATAGTATTCTTTCAAAGGGAGAAATCTTAAAAAGTACCAAGAAAACAACCTATACTCAGTCCCACTGGGTTTTAATGTTATTTTATTTCCAACATTGCAAACTAGATCATTTTATATAGAAACAGTAAAGAACATTGCTGTGAGAGGGAAGTGTGATTTGACATTAAACATCCATCAAAGAGAATCACAAACAGTAATATTTTATTGGCAATTGAGCTCACATTTTTTTCCTTTCAAACTTTTCAAATGTACAAGATTTGAATTTTGTATTTTGATTAAGTCTTAAGCTGTTATTAAATTCACATGTGTTAATAAAACTACTGACTATAACTTCCGCCTAGATCAAAGAATCTGAAGGAAAAGTACAAGGACATTTAAATACTTGATGCCAATTCATTTGCTAGTACTTGTACAAATGCAAGGTACCAAATGTGCAATCCGCTGAGAAGTTGTACCTTACCTAAGATTCATGGTATTAGAAGTCACAAGAGGCTGAGGAGAAAAATTACCTAACCTTGACTAATTTCATTGGCAGAGGTTCATTACTAGTTCAGTAGCTAGATCTGTTAATTCCTGGAGGAGAGTGAAAAAGGAGCATTTGTATATTAGTTACAGACGTCTAAAAGACTGCAATTACTAAAATAAAAGAATTCCTAAAAAACAAAAAGAATGTCTTTTAACAGCAGAGGAAATTCACAGCTATGCCAAGAGCAGACTGGTTTTCTGCACTATGCTGGAGGCAGGGGAGACAATCTAAGAGGGAGACAATGGAGATGCACGATTTTGCTAGGAACAGACACTAGATGGGGATGGACATCAAAACATAAATATTGCTTCCAAAGTTTACTCTTGCTGCTAAGTATCTAGGTGATATTATAAGTAAGGAATGAACTGGGGCTGGTTTTTAAGTTTCCTGTGTTTTCCACTTTCCTTATATACATACCTGGAAACAGTTTAAGCTGGGCTGGTAAAAATTTAGTTTCCTCTTTTTTTTCAATATACAGCCTCTACTTTATTCATTCCACACACAAAGAAAGAGGTTAAGTAAAGCCTCTGCAGACTTCCAAGAGCAACACATCACAAGGTATTTAAAAGAGGTCCTCCATTTGGCTTAGACCACGTTGCCCAGTCCTGATGCTTGAGGCTTTTTCTGCCTAATGACAGTACTATCTCAAGCCAGGGTTTTACACTTGAAATTTAGAGATGAAAGCAAACCAGAAAGCTGTATGAATGGCTCTGTAAGCAGAAGGAGAGGCTTGTCACATGCAGGTAGGTGTGGTTTACCTACTTTTTCTGAGGTTCAAAGGGTGTTTAAAGAAGAGGTTTGAAACATGATTGCAGGCCACCTCCTTGTGGTAGTGTCTGGAGGTTTCTTTGTAGATGTTTTCCTTGATTCCTCTGAATATTTTGCATACAAGCTCAAGTAAACAACCCACAGCACAAGACCCCACTGTGTCCCATTGCCATTGTGGGGGAATCCAGACAATGATATGGCAGATCTGCACAGGCAAACAGGAAAGAGAATGTAGCTCCCCTTTGGGAAAGATCCAAGTGGAAAATTCAGGAGGAAAGGAAAGCTGAAACTTCCCTTAAGGAAAATCTGGACTTTGTCTGATTCTATGCTAAATGTATCAAATTTAAACTTGAAGTTGGAAAAAACAGATGAGCTGAAACAAAGATCTAGAAGATCGTGAGAAGTATGTCCTCTTGGAACCTGAATCTCCAAAACCCCTTCCCCGCTGGAATCAAGTCTACCTACATGATAGACTAAACTGGTGCAACACCTTTAGAGCAGTGGATCTTGGATTTCTCTACACACATAGTGCAGAAACAACATAAAGCTGCTGACATGCTGGCATGAAAAGGTAAGTGTGAAATATATTCCCAGCATAATTTTAGTATACAAGAGTATATGCATGCAGGTAGGATAGGTATCATAACATAAATCATTTGGAATTTAAAGATCATTTTTTCCTTGTATTTATCATGAACAAGATACTGACTAGTGTCTGATGTCCAATGGCCTGAAACAAAAGCATTGCAGAGAACTGAGCTAATTCTTTGGATAAAGTGAATCCCTGCTCAGATGTTCAGCACAGCAGTCACTGCAAAGTTATCAGGGAGCCACGACACACCCCATATAGGAAACACTTTGTAGTTTCTGGAATGAGAGAAGATAAGACTGCAGGAGGGTCGATAACTGCCGCAGTGCTTACTGTCATCTGTGTAGAAGAAATGTTTCAGGTCACTGTCTGATACACAAATTCTTGGTAACAGAAGCAGCTTGTGCAGCCCCTCTTCCCCTGAGCAGCCCTCCGTACTTCTCAGGTGTGTGAGAGGTGGGGTCACCCAGGGAACCACAGAGAAAGTGATTTAGATTAGAAGACATGTTGAGAATCACCCAGAGAAGTTGTGTTGCATAAACGAGCACTGCAGCCAAAAAAGGTCAACATTTACTAAATTCTGTGGGAAAAACTCAGTATGTGCTGTTTCAGCAGATGCCAAATGTAAACAGAGCAGATCATTAGACCCATTCTAGCATAACCCCTCGGATCGAAAAAGCTTGAAATGCATTTGGCTGCTAGGAAAAGTGAGAAGATGGAGAGATAATAAGCTGGCAGTTGCAGAAGCAACAAAGCAGTTTGGCACAGCAGTGTGACTTAATTCTTCAAAGTGAAATTTGCAAGGAAATGTTGACAAATGGTTTGTCATAAACAGAACTCATCTAAATCCCATCCTGGCAAAGTAGGGGGAAAAAAAAAGAAAGGAATTTTACTCTGTGATATGCTTTACTTCTCAAATAGCAGGATCTGACTTTTTTACTATTTCAGAAAACAAATTAACATTCATCTGGTTTGGTCTCTACTATGCATTTTCAAGTTTACATCTGCTTTCCAAGCACTGGGTAAACCTCAGGAAAGGGTGAAATTTGATTTGAAAGATAATTATTATTAAGAGAGTTAGTAGAAAGTGTATCCTTGTCCTAAGTGTCTGTATTAGGAAATGTTTTAATATTTTCTATTCTTAGCTCCATTCAGATTGTCATTCTTCAGATTGTTACATCGTATTATCTTCATTAAAGATTCAAACACATATTAATAGTATTTTTCCTGAATACATAGACTCGGATTGTTTCCCAAATCTCTTAAATATCTTTTTTTTTGTGATTTGCTAAGGAAGTTGATATTCTCCATCTGCCGTTCCTAAAAATTAAATTTTGATCCTTTGTATATGCATGTAAGAGTGGGTACATAAAATTGGGACTCTGCCTCTTAAAAGATGGAGAAAAAGAACCAGCACAGATTGTTAATAATTCCTGCCCGAAACCCACTCTAGGAAAAACAGAAAATAACGAATTGGATGCCACTTTAAGAAAAAATAAATAAATCAAGCTTATTTTTAACAAACTATTCACTGGTAAGAGCAGCTCCTGAAGCCTCTTATTGATAGTTTAATATATACTTGAAAACACAGCAAGAACGGAACTCCTGATTATGCAGCATGAAAAGATCAACACTTGTTAAGGTTTCATATATAGCACTGCGGTTTTCCACAGCTTTAAACATCAACAACAACAATATAATTATTGACCTCCAATCGAAAGGCATCATGTTTTTCCAAAGGAGAGTTACTGCTGTTCTCAGTGCTACTTGCTTCTCATTCCCCCATGGAAGTCAGGGTAACACCCAGTTCTCTGATTAATAAATACTTTGTTTTATTTGGATTTTTCAAAAGCTGTTGGCACCAGCTGGCATTGTTGCATCAGCTTGACTGGAAAGCTTATGCACATTCATAATCTTCAGTTACCATGCATTGCTGGAAGTAGTTGCCCACAGCTTTATTTCTCTGAGATTACAATTTTCTGAAAATTCAAGTTATTTATTTATCAGACTGATATCTAAAGCATGCTCTTAATATAAGGAAACAAGTTACAAAATTATGATTCTTCCTCAGGTTTCACAGATCTCATCTGTTTTATTATCTCTGAGGAGCAGTTGGCTAAAGAACTATTTTCACATTTTGAAATTTCAAGATTTTTATTAGAAGAAAAAAAAAGTTCATTCTGTACTGAGACAGTTTTCAAAATAAGGAAAAAATACAAATGCAGACAAGCCAGCCAACCTAAGGATCCCTCTCTCTGGTTTTGATCGGTTTCCATTCTGGAGCTGAGAATCTTTTCCTGACAAATATTTAATTAAAAGCTGGGAATCTTTGCTTCTGAAGTGTTTCACTTCCAGCTAAGAATATGTTCTAATATGAAAGTGTCTCATCAGGTAATTGCCTATCTAGCTATTCCTAGATAACTAACACAGAATTTAGCTAGTGACTGATCTCTGTCTTCAAATATATATATATATATCTGTCATTGCATCACAAATTTTCTGTCCTTCAGTGAAAACCTGTATTCCCTGGTCCTACCAGTTAATATGAACCAGTTAATATGAACCAGCACTGTCAGCTGCAACTTCAACACCTAAACACTAATCAGAGATAATTAATGTCTTGAGCTAATTTTTTACACTACTGCTATTATTTTCTCTGCCTATTTGCACAACTTCCAGTTATGCAGTGGACAACTCCTCATGGGATGCATGTGTTCATTATAGGACTTGATAAAATCATTCCAGATTGAGAGCAGCATACTAATGCCAAATATCAATGAAGATCATTTAAAATGAGACAACGTGAACAGGTTTGATTCTTTCCACAGCCACAACAGTCAGAGTTGAGAGTAATGCCAGTGAAACAGAGCCAGTTCATGTGAGACTAAAGAAGACTCAGCATCTTCATTTTCAGCTGAAGAAACACATTTGAGAAAAGATGTTTTGACTATTTTTTCCTAGGCAGTTCACAGTGGTGGAAGTCAGAGGAACACACTGCAGTGACAGACACAGACTGATTTACATCTGTGGAGGAGCTGGATCAAATCACTCTCTGTGCTAAGGATTTTGCAGCTGTGCTTTTGCTCGGGAAACTCAGACATCAGCTGTTTTCCAGCAGCTTTGGCTGCTGCCCTTTACCATTTCCTGTGCCACTCAAGGCCACTTGCTTACAGTTCAAGGGAAAAACAGCATCTAAAATTAGTGCATTTCCCTAAAGACAGCAGAATCCTTTGAAATTATTTTCCCATAATAAGATGTGATGAAAAAATTATCCCATTTTAATTTACTCTTCAACATTCATACACCATCCTGTATTTATTTTATGCACTTGAAGAGTTCTTCAGTGACTGTCCTGGTGTCTCTGCTATTTCTAAGCCTGCTACCTGGGCTGAGAGTTGACCACTGACTTTAGCTGGCTCCAAGCCTCACTGATGAACCACAGCTCTATATCTAACCAGGTTGTCTATTACTGATTATTTACTCAAAAATCATGTGAACAGTCTTTCACCTCCAACACCTCTTTCTTAAGATACTACACAGGACTTTATAGAAGCTGTGCTTGTGGGAGATCAGCCAAACTCACAGGGCATCTCAGACACCACATTTTTTTAACTAGCAAAGATTTTCCCTCCAGAATATACAGAGGCAGATATTAGAATTCTCCAAATCGTAACCTACGAAGACTGCATTGACTAAAAATAATAATAATAAAAGATCTCTTCTGGCTTACAATTGAACAATATTATTGAAGCCAGTGAAACTGCAGATGTATAGGTGAAGGCAGAACACAAAGATTATGAAGATTAAGTATTTTTATTTGTGTGGGATTTTTTAAACTGTGGGCTCTCTACATCTCATCTGATGTACTTGCATCACCTTGCAATACACTATCCTTGCAATATTTGTCTGGAAAGAGAGAGGGTTGTTTTCAGGTCACATTTACCATGTGGCAGTTTAGTCTGCAATAACATTTCAATTTCAGGATTCTGAACTCCTGCATTTTTGCCATTAACTATACTTACCTACTAGTATTTTAACTATACTTACCTACTAGTATTTAACTACAATATTCTTAATTTCTAAATCCATTTTGCCACTTTAAAATATTAAGCTGTAGATGAAGAAACCCTGCTTTCTGGGGGATAAGCAAACTTTATCTCCATTTTACACCTCAGTACACTGATGCTTCAAGATGCTGAAGATCAGAACAGCACTGGACACACATGCATGCATGTTGTGTGTATAGCTATGGTGTATGCATAGCCTCACAGTGTAGGAGGTTTTTGTAACCCAGATACACCTGTTTTACATGCAACCATTTTCTTATCTCTGCAGCTTGCTTTCATGGGATATGCATCATTTAAACCTGAAGATTCAGCTCCAAAATCCCTTTAGTCAGTATAAACCACCCCCAGTGGTGCCAGGTATCAAAACCAACAGGTCTGTGAGTACAACCGGGCTCCATGGGTACCCCAGGTCCCTCTTGCACAGGTATCCCACTCATGGGCACACTCTCTGCCTGCCAGCCAGTGGTGTGACCCCTTCTCAGCACATAATTAGAGACTGTATGGGCAGAGAGACTCAAGTACCACTTTTATGCTTTGAATCATCCCTTTATGTCAGAGCTGAGATGGCTCAGTGATGCTCTGTAGGAAACATCAATGTGTTGTTGTCAAGTGTCCCTGTTCTGTGAATATATCTTCAAACGTGGCTTCAAAGCACTAATGCAAGGTTTTTCAAAAATAAGCAGAATCCAACCTTAGCAAGGTTCCACTAAAGAACATATGATATAAGGCCCATCCCTGGAAACTTAGCAATTCACACAACTTTCAAATCTAACCTGATTAATGCTGTGGCATGAAGCTGAGGGCCAATTAAAAAACACAAAACAATGCTCCCCCCTCAAAAAACCCCAGTTCCAGATATTTTTCTTGGCTTAAATTCGAGTTATTTGTCTCAAAAAGCTCTGACATGGAAATACACATGCACAAGCAATTTGGATCCACTGCCCTATGTACAAGGTAAGGGATTGGCTTTGTATATGTTCTAGATAAATGAGAGAGAATTATTCATCTGTCTTTGGCTCATTTCCCAAACACCTCATGCAAAGTCCTAAGCCTTCCCAGTGAGTTAAAAGCAAATTGAACCGTTGATGAGTACCATACGCTGCTGTAAGTTATACTGATTCAGCTTTGTTTGCATTTTATGGGCAATTTTTCTTGGGAAAGGAAAGTCCCTGATTTGTTCAGTCCCTCTGAACACTCTTTTTTCTCATATGAAATATTAACAATTTCTCAATTAATACATCAAACCATTTCACAGTTGCAGGTTACACTTTTGTTATTTTATTTTGTAAAATTGCAGAAGGTCTGATTTTGTCTGGGTTTGTTTTCATGGCAAGCCTACCAGGAGCAGCACACCACAATGAGCCCTGGTTCTTTTGGATGGTGTGAAATAACAGTGTAGAATATTCCATTACTGAGAGAATTGAAGAACTGTATCTATAAATATTACATTTACATTAATATTAGTAACTTTGCTGCCTGCCTAGTTTTGATGCATAATTGTTGAGCAGCAAGTTGTGATTAGAAAAGTGAGGCTTTCAAATAACACCTATAAAAATATTCAGAAAAATCCTATTACTGCTAATACAAAGAGTATAAGAAAGTCCTGCTAGTGATGACCTTTGATTTTGCAGGACTAATAAAAAATAGAATGACTATATTAACATAAAAACCACAAAAATGAACCTTTTTCTTTCTGGACATGACACATACATTTATACACCTGCCAGAAATCAAATCTATAAACAGATCTAAAAAACAAAACAAAACAAAAACAAGTAAGAAAACACCTTCAACTCTGTAGAAATACATTGAAATTAGAATATTTTTTAAAAAGTCAAATGGACAAGAGAAAGGTGGATTGTTTAATAGTAGCAGGAGAGATGAAGTAAAAAAGATCCTATTCATGGTATTATTTAGGTACAAATGCAGAAATATAAATAGACATGCTTTCTGTTAAAGTATTGTATGTGAATTTCACATACTACCTAACTCTTTACAGAAGTAAAAATATTTTTCAAAGATTTTTTTTCCACCTAGGCTTCAAGATGTTACTGTGTTATGTATTACTGGTCCTGACATTTTTTTAAAAATGTGTTTAGGAAATTTTGATGAAATACACAGTCCTGTTCAAATGTCATTTAATATCTGGAAAAAACCACTACACCCCAATAGCCCTGCTGCATATTTTTAATCTAGCTAATCCAATGCTTATATTTCAAATATAGAGGTTATATTAAACAGACATTGAAATGAATCTAGTTTTCTTGCCAACAGCAAGAATACAAACACAGTGACATTAGAAGTGTGAATTTCTACTGAAAGCTGACAGAATATAACAGCCATAAGCAACAACCCATTCCTTTTGAACTCTAGAAAACATGGAGGAAAAGACAATTTAGATTAACTGCCTTTAGGTTAAGCTTCAGAGGGCTGAAGTACAGTCAAGCTCCAAAAAAAGCAAAGTTGTTAATAAAGAATGAGGAACTTTAATCAAGCATTGTGCCTAGTGTTTCCAGCGTGGAAAATGCATCAGCCTTTTATTTTTCTCCTCCATGGGACGGGTCTACCAGAGATCACAGATATGACAAGTTAGTGTCCTGCCCCACACTTAACCTGACTTGTGTTTCTCACAAGTCAGATGTAGTCCTATAACTGTGCATAAAAATGCAATTGGTTTGTGGTTACGGTCCCTGGAGGTGTCCAAGAGGAGTCTGGATGTGGCGCAGGGTCATGTGGGTGAGTGGGGATGGAGGTGGGGGTTGGACTGGATGAGCTTGGAGGTCTCTTCCAACCTCAATGATTCTATGGTTCTGTGACTATGATTCTATGAAAGGAGCAAGTCCAAGATGGATTGTCATGACAAGGGTGAAACACCACAGGAACACAGGTGATGTGCAGGGGGAACGGGTGCAAGGTGGAACACAGGAGGTTCTGGGTGAACATAAGGAAGAACTTTGTCACTGTAAGGTGACAGAGCCCTGGGCCAGGCTGCCCAGAGAAGCTGTGGAGTCTCCTTCTCTGGAGATATCCAAACCCCGACTGGGTGCATCCCTGTGTGCCCTGCTCTGGGTGCTCCTGCTCTGGCAGGGGGGTTGGACTGGGTGAGCTTTCGAGGTGCCTTCCACCCCCTAACTTTCTGTGATATAAATGTAATACAATACTATTGAAAATATTGTTTTCTTTTACATTATTACGGAATGTCATTTTGCCAATGGAAAACACACTTTTGTATGAGGTCTGCAAAAACGCAAAAAGAAAAAATCCACGTGCTGTTTCAAAAGATACAGAAATTAATTAGCATCCTATACAAATTAAAATAAGACATGGTGATGTATTTGTTGAGCAAAATGATCCAGCATTGAAACTGCAATCACCGGTAACAAGCTGGAACTGAATGGTGAGTTGTAGCTGTCTATTTGCTCTGCACTTTTCTCTCACTCTTTTTAAACAAAGGGTTTAGATGATTAATGGTGTGATCATATTCATTAAAAACAGAAAAAAGCCCCACACCCCAAACAAAAAGCAGGTATGTTAAAGGAAATATTCTACTTCTCTTAGGTCTGAACGTAGTAACTATTTTGACAGTTTTTTGATTAGAGGGACTTGGATCAGCAGCTCATTAAATTGCACCATTTACTCCAGTGCCCTCTTTCGAGCTCTCAGCCCACTGGTGTGGTGCAAAGACAGCTTTCAGTAGAACTGTTTTCAAGCATGTAACGCACACTTAGCTTGCCATGTTGCCAAGAAAGCTGGAAGCTCATTCCAGACACAGGATGAGGAGGGGAGGTGAAAAGGAAAGATTATTCTTTCACAGAGACAATTTTCTTTAATCTACTTAGAAAATAAGTAGTCACATTTGGTTTTGCATTTGGAAATCCCCCCTTTAAATACTTGCCAAGCAACAAGTGATCATTTTATCCCAAGCCAGCATAAACATTTCTCCAAAGCCAGGCAGGCTTTGCAGGTTTACATCTTGTAAAAAAACAGATATCCTCCAGCTGGAGGTCTTCCACACATACTAAGTGATCAAAATGAAAGAGCTGAAGCAGAACTTCATTCTGTTTTGACTGTTGAGGGAAACGTCATAATGCCTTCCATTGTAACCAGGGAGAACACTATAAGTTCAGGCCACATAGTTCTTCAGTTTAAATCATTGACAAAACTCCCACGTGTCCACCGGGAGTGTAATTAAGTTCTAATAAAAAGGTTCAAAATAATTCTACAGTGACTTCCGTTTCTGTAG
The DNA here is from genome assembly GCA_013398125.1 of Aegotheles bennettii. Lineage (NCBI taxonomy): Eukaryota > Metazoa > Chordata > Aves > Caprimulgiformes > Aegothelidae > Aegotheles > Aegotheles bennettii. The sequence goes on along the minus strand of VZRW01004444.1, from coordinate 175,233 downwards.
GTTCAAGTCCTGGAAAACCGATGGGAAAAGACAATTAAAAGCTAAAAGGATTTTAGTGTGCTGCTTGCATTAAAAAAGAAACCATTTCATTTCCTCCCAGAACTCAGCAGTTTTTTGGTTGAGTGCAATGTATCTGCCAGGGTTTTTGGTAGAAACTATAATGTGAGAAGAACTGTCCCTCTTAGGATTTATTTTCTTGCTTTCTTTTCTTGAGCCTACCCACATAGACTGGGTTTCTTATTGTATGAAATATAACTTGCAATACTAAAATTATCAGCAGTCTAAATTATGATTAAGATACCTATTTCCCCAACAAGCTGTGAAGCGTCTGAAGAGCAGACTGCATGCAGTGAACAACCATTGCAATTCCACTCTCTTAACTCAGATACTCATATTTTACTCACCATGACCTAAAAAACAGTTCTAGCTCTCTGAGTCCATCAGCTGTGCCAGATTTCATGCTGGAATTCAGTTTAATAACACTCCTTAAAGAGAAGTCTCCTCTACCTGTATAAATGGAAAATACCACCTTTTCCTCGGTTCAGAGAGACATCATCAGGAAGAGTTAGGAAGCTAGGGTTTGTTGTATGATACTCTAAGAGATAAGTCTAAAATATTTGACATTGCCATTGTGATTATTCTTAAAATTAAAGCAAAGATTAAAATCGCTTTTTCTTGCAAGTGCAAAAATCTCTCAAATTCAGTCTCCTTAGTGGCTTGGTAAACCATGTCCAAAAGAAAACAGATTTTGCTTCTTTTTAATTTCCTCTTTATTCTTACATAGCCATCTACCCACAAGAGATTCCTTTGTACACATCAACAATCTGGATGTCCATGCATTGCATATGAGTAACAAAATCTCCAGACTTTTGAAAATTATCACTGGCAGAAATCTTACCCTGACTTTTTAAAAAACAACCTTTATCATGTGCCTTTTTTTTACAAGTTAGATAAGTATGGACCTTTTTTTTTTACTTGAATGCTTCATACTTTTCAATAATTCTGAAGCATTATAAATGTACATTCTACAATACAGACGAACCACTGACATACACGTTATACTGATTTGGTCCAGAAACTTGAAGTTATTTGGTAACAGTCCCAGTGTTTTGATGGTGTCTGTGCATTATTCTGGTTAAATCAGCCTCATTGTTCCATACCAGCCTTTATACACTTTTGTTCAGATGTATGGGTGTCTCTTTTTATTTTCGAACTCAAAAAACTTATGTGGTTATAGTATTTATATAAATTTGCATAAGTGGATCAGAAAGAATGGTTTATAAATGAAACTGTTCCAATGCTGGCAGAAATTATGTGCACAACTTACAAAGCTCGACATACAGAAATTAGAGTCCCTCTAGGTTCAACTCTGTGTGATGTAAAACCAGCAGAAGTGAATCACATTTCCATTTATTCATCTTTAAAACTAAGACTTGGCAATTAAATATAACTTTTTTGGCTTTGGACAAAAAAAACCCCGATAGCTGGAGTTTATAACTTGCAAGTTTTAGTCTCTGTTTTAATCATGTGTCACATGGTTTCTTGATAGGACATTCATAAGCACCTAAGTTGTTACTCCATGCAGTCTGCTGCTAATCTTTGAGTTAAATTGTTTTTAACACTCATTTTAACTAAAGCTACCAAGCTCTACTCTCAGTCACTATGAGGGTCAGTGCAAAAGCAGCATAACACAACACCAGAAAGCCTCCCCAAAGCATCTCACTCTGCTCTCATTTCCAGTCCCCTGAAGTAGAACTCTGGTGAGGATCTGTCATCACTTTTCCTTCTGAAGAAAAAGCAAGACAATTCAAGGATCACAAGTGACAGCTCAGGCTACTTAAGGGTGACAATAACCAGCACCTGCACCAGGGCTCTGGGCAGATAAATGATCAGAGGCAGCTTTGGTAGAAGCCAAGATGCTACTGCTGTTCACAAGGCTCTGTTGCATGAGATTATCATTGCTGGGGGACAGGAGGGAGAATGTGACCAAGCCTCTGCTGCACTATGACACAAACAGATCTTTTAATTCACACCCATTTTTTTCAGCTCTCTAAACCTGGGATGCCCAGCTGGAATAACACACACCCTCCTGCAGCTCTTCTCTTAGTATCAACCTCTGGCTGAAGAGCAACATCCAAAGCCAGAGACCGTAACACCTGAATTCACCAAAGCTGGAGTTTATCTTTCTAAGCTACCTGCCATCAGTTAAACTCTGACGTTTTATCCTATGTGGTTAATATTAATATCAATAAGAAGGGAGATTTTCTAAATCTCCCAAAGGATAATGACAAATTCAGCACAGACCCTTGCAGTTCCCCTTGGGGCTTGGCTGTAATGAGCAGATCTTCAGGGGGAGAAAGAAAACAAGAATATCATTGCTTCATTTAAATCTCTTCTCTTTCCATGCTGTGGGGAAGCTCAGTTCTTTTTCCTCTGTGATAATTTAATACCTCCAGTAACAACTCCCTTTTACCAAAAGATCAGGGGCTCTCTGAACATGTCGTCTGAACTCTATTCGGGACCCAATACTCTTGCCTGAGAAGTAAGAAACCTTGCATTTAATTTCTTCCTGTGATGCACTCACTGGTTTTGGCTGCGATATTGGGCAGTGCCATTTTCTTCCACTTATAGAAACCCCAAATTTTCAGATGTTCAGATACAAAACCACTTTGACAGAATTTAGCAGTTGCCATCAGTTCTTTGCATTCACTTGTTCATATTGGCATGCCCTTAGGTTTTAAATACATTATGTTTATCCTTTTGCAGTGCTCCTGAGGAGATATTCCCTTTATAGTTTTGTGGTTTATTCCACCTCCTGCTCATCTGCAAGAAGATCTTTGAGGGAACATGAACTCATATCGTTGTGCTAATTACTGAGTTTAACATGAGAACTGCAGTGAGTGGAAAGCCACTGTGTGGGTGAGCCTCATTAAGATACAGCATTCCTGATTAATTGTTGAATTAATTGAATTCAGATAGAAGGATAGATCACTTTCTGGGGTAGAATTAAGAACGCCTAGGAATAATTAGATAAGGTGGAAGAAAAATAACATTATTAGTTTATTTAGGTTCTGTCCTTATCACTTTCATTTGCATGTGTTATTTGAAGGACATTCAAGCAAACACTGAAGATTAAGAAAATTTTGCAGAATGCCAGTAATCAGTTCCACACTTCCAATGCTACTGTTAGAATCACATTACTCATATAAATATTATGTTAATCCAATCAAAGAAGGAAAAGACATTGTGTGCAAATCAACACCCACTTTGGAAACTGAGCATTTACCATGGATTACACATCAAAACTCAATGGTAAAAGTTTTTCCTTCAACTAACTCTTAACTATGAACAAGCTCAAGCTGATCACAGACTGTAGAAACAAAACAAATAAAACATTTTAATTTTATACATTACTCACAATGGATTTGTTTCCTAGCTTTATACATCAATTCAAACACAGTCCAGTAGGGTGTCTATCTCTTGTAATCGAAGATAAAAAATTAAGAAAGAAACCAAACTAATTTCAGTTAGGAGAGCTCTGGAGTAAGTGCAATGGATGAACAAGCAGAATGGCACCCTGCTAGCTTGGACTGCTAATGTTTCACTATTTTTTGCAGTTATATCAACTGGATATAGTTACTTCAGACGTAAGATGTCAAATCTGCAGTCATCTTTTCAACTGAAATTTAGATTTAGCCTTTGAGCTGAGTTTTAACACTACCATAATAGCAAGATTTTGGCAGTAAAGATAATTTTATCCTACTATAAAATTCAAACTGCTTCACTGTCAGTTTGAGAACAAAACCAAGGACTTGTATTAAATAGAATTTGGAAAGAGTACAAATGAGATGGCCGACCTTTCACCAGAACAGACCTGATAAACTAGGTCAGCTTCTTCCATGAGACATAAAGATGTATCTTACCAGCCAATTTCCATTAGGGGTTTTGGCAGCCAAGGACTACAATTTAGAAGAATGAGTAAATATTTAGTGGAAAACAATTTAAACCCTAACATAGTAGCAGTCTCAAACAAAAGTAATTCAAACCAACAATTCTAAAAGAAGCATTTCATTACAGGGTATGTTTCCAGGTAACCCTCAGAATCAGTCTCGAGTTTCACAAGGCATCAGAAAGCCACAGCCCAACACAGTTTCCTTTCCCTATTTAGAGCTAGGCTGCGTTAAGGAGGATGTGGATTCATATTAAAATCTTTCATTGCTGCATTATTCATTAAGCCGCCTAATGTAGCCATGTAGAAACAAATTCTGTCTCACATCATGCCAGCTGTGATATAAAAAGCAAGCTCTTTCTCCCAAAGAGTTTAACTCCTTCATAAATAGAAAATATGGACCACATCTAATTGTGTTTTCCTTTGCTCTTATGACTTATGTTGTACAAGCAAGAAAAAACAAGCAGAGAAAAGACTTCTGCTCTGTCTAATTCATAGTCTAGGTCTCTAAACATTACTTGGATGAAGTAAATGTTACACTACTTATTACACTTATTAATTAAGTAAACACTATCCTTACTTATTGCTTACACTACTGGTGTAAGTAATACATTGCTGGTCTCACATAGAGTCCAGGAACCTCTTCAACGTCCAATTAAGATCTGTATTATAGTCCTAAGAGATGCATAAACTTTTGTGCTAAAACCTCTGTACTACTGTGAAGTCTTCCTTCAAAATAAACCAAAAAACCTCAGTCATTTAGCAAGTGAAATTTCCATTTTTGTCAAAATGAGTACCCAAAAACACCCTATGATCTGTCCACCATGGCGAGAATGAAATCTCACTAGTTCATTCTACTGAACCCAGTATCAGCTGCTTAGCTCATGTTCTTAACACTTCTATGTTGACATTTTGGGAATAGCGCTGGCTACAGCTGCATCACCACCAGGAGAATCAGTTACACAAACACTGGAGGAAACAGCCTGTTTTGCAACTCCATGGCTCCAAACACCTCCAGAATCTAAATACACATTTTCAGCTCTTTGATAGAAAAGCTGAACTCCTCTGACTGGTTGTCAAATTTGACCATCAAGCCTCAGAAATAAGTGAGCCTCGATGGTGCCCTAAACCAGTTCTTTAGGAATGGGGTGCTCTATGGCAGCCATCACAGTAGTCATGTTTAAATATGTTCCAGAATGAAGTTGTAACAGTACTGTGTGCATTCAACTCCTGCATCCAGGTCTTTCATACAAATATTTAACAGACCTGGCCCCTGAGGAACAGCACTGGTGACCAGTTGTCACCTAGATGTAGCCCCATTCACTGCAACCCTTGGAGCTCTGTCCTTCAGCCAGTTCTTCACCCAGTGTACTGTTTACTGGCTCATCTCACAGCTGGGCAGCTTGTCCAGAAGGATGAGGGACAGTACCAAAAGCCTTACTGAGACCCAGAAAAACTACATCCACCACCATTTCCTCAGCCAGTAGGAGGGTGACCTTATACATAGAAGGGTATTAATTTAGTTTAACAGGGCTTTCCCTTTGTGAACCCATTTTTACTGTGCCTGATGATTGCATTTTTCTTTAAAAGTCTTTCAATAACACCCAACATGATCTTCTCCATCATTCTTCCAGGTACTGAATCAGTTTTGCACATACAGTTGAATACCTAGTTCTACATCTCCACAGTAAAGGAGCTGTTATAATGAATTAGTTGAGGTCTAATGATTCTACTAGACACTGTGGATCACTGCACTGGGCATTGTGTTCAGTGGATTGTTTACCATCATTTGAAATGGTTGACCTGAAATCAAAGAAATCTGTAGATAAGCATTAAGTCTTAATATTTCAGAAAAGTGTATATTGGTGAAATCATAGTTATATAAAGGAAACTTCTTTCTGTAACCAAGAAATAACACTGTTATTAAGTAATTTGTTTTGGATTACATAAGTGGAGTTGCAGCCTGTGTTTTCAGTTAATCTCCATTTATTTGATTCATTGAAATAAAAAGACATATACCTGTAAAACTAGAAAGGAGGAATTTTTCACCAGAGCATGGAAAGCAAACACCCTATGTACTGAACCTTTAAACTCAATACTCTAATTGTACTAAGTCATAGATCCCATTAAGGCAGTAAAATCCGACATTCAGGAGACAAACAACATCTCACCTTTCTGTCACCAGCATTCTGCAGTTGTTGCAGAAGCAGCACTGGCTTTTACTGAGCAAAATTTCTGATGATTTTGTATGATTCCACATTAGAGTGAAATCTGTTGTATCTGATTAATCTAAAGTTTGGGATGTTATTCGTGATCATTTCTTTATTTTAATAAGTCACAACATGGTTGATTTCTGGTAAGTGCATTTCTCTAAATTCAGAATTTTTTATTTGGCAGTCACCCAGCTCCATAACTGTAATATAAAATCTGACAAAGAACTAGGTCAGTGCAACTCTACAGATGAGGAAATTTAAGGAAGAAGATACTACAGAGATACATCTGAGACATACGTAAAGGTGAATAAAGAGGACTTGCTTCCTTAAGAAATTAGGAATTACCTATTTTGATTTTCAATACAATTCTCAGTGATGTCTGTCCTAATAAACTAAATTGCAAATTTTCAACTAATCTGTAACTGATGCTAGAAAATACTGAGCAATACATAAAAACAGTTTTTGAATACAAGCAACACTAACACTTCTTGCAATATTGATTGCTATTGTCTTTTACTGTCCCACAGGCAATAAGAATTGCTCCTTCGTATGTACACACTATGGTCAGCAAGCTAAAAATTTATCTCATTTTTGTTGACAATCCATTTCAAAAGAAGCCAAGAGAATTATATCAATCAAGGTAAATACAATTATGAAGACTACTAATAAAGGAACCAGTATGTGTTACCATACAGGACCAGAGCAAACTGCCTATATTAATAAATTTTCTGATATTGAAGATAGTCTTTAATATGTTCTTACTTTAGATTTCCAACGTAAATTTTGTTGAGTTCTCAACTCAGTTCCAGCTGAACTGCAGAAGGGAAGCAAGATACTGTGGAAATTTCCTGGAAAAGCTCTCAGCTTTGGTTTGTTACATGCAATTCCTTTGCAGAATTGCCAGTGTGACACCAGGAATATTTCCAGCACATTGCCTCAAGTACAAATAATTAGTAACCGAAACATCCCTCTCAAGAAGCATTCAATACACAACTGTAGAAACTGAATGTTAAAAATTATAACATCATATTTTTCACAACTGCTGGCAAGAAAAGATCTGGTCAGAGACAGAACTCTTCCCTGCAACTTACAGAACAGGAAAAAAAGACACTCTGGCTTAGGTCAATAGAAAGTGCAGGTACCTTGATATCCTGGCTCTGAGAGTGGCCTGTAGTAGCAGCTTGGAGAAACAACACAAGAGCTAGGCAGACACAGAGTTTTTCTCATCTGGTACACTCTTCTACCTAACCACAGCTCAGGGAGCTTCAAAGACAGATACCGGGCTATCAAGAGCCAATCTACCAATTTCAGGCACATACACAGGCTTACTTTCCAGTCAGTGGAGAGAAATAAGTCACTGAGATCACAGTTCACTTGTTCCCAAGGTCTACCTTTGACTTAAAAGTGTCTATTTCACTGCTTTCAGGAAAGCTTGAGGCTGATCTAGGTCTACTGCCAATACATATCTCAGCATTGCATGAGTCTTGATTTCGCCAAATGAATCCTACACTTTGCATTAAAAAAAAAAAGATTAATTTTTCGTCTTTGAACTTATTTTATCATTTTTCAAATGTAGTTTAAATACCTGCTGTGGGCAAAATTGCTATACTTTTGTTTTTTAAGTTAAATATCTGGATTATCCATTTGATACCCCTAGATTTTGTGCTGTGAGATGTAGTAATTTCTTGTTGATCTTCTCCACATTATTCTTTATTTTACAACCTCCCCTCTGTTGTTTTGTTTCTAGGTAAAATAATCCTAGGTGTCTAAAATGCTCTTTCCAAAATAGGCTAAAAGCCCCCAGATCTATAGTGCTAAAAATATAGATACATTTTCATATTTTTGATGTGGCAAAATAATGTTTTGTCTTGTTTACCATTCAATATGAAGAACTCTCAAGAAAGCACTTTTTTGACCTCCACTGAATATTAAGCTCATGTATCTGTAGTACTACAAAACCATTTTACTATATGAAATATATGGTTTTCATACTGATATTCAAAATATGAAGATCTCAAACTGTGGGGTACTACTGGTGAACATCGTATATTTTAGTTTATATATCTAATTATATAAACTCATTATTTACCAACTGGTGTTATTAATTCTCTCCCAGTACACCCTTCCAACAATCTGTTCTACTGAGACAGCACGATTTTCAGATTTGAAGTTGATCTTGCACTGCACTTTAAAACCTTTATTGTTTGAATGGTTTTATAGCATGCAAAATGAACTCCATAATCACCATTATTATCTTCTATACTCATTTGGGCTGTCTTGTAGAGCAGAGAGAAACTGTTAAACCATTCCTGTTTGTCTATACTTTCATAGTAAGTGAGTGACAATGGCTCAGTTTTTCACTTTTTTTTCTGTCAGTACTATGATTTTAAAGTGAATAATGGAAGAAGAAATACCATTCTAATAGTTAATGATAAGAAAATAGGGGAAACTATGGAAAGTTTCTAAGATAAATCAAATTGTTGATCTAAGTGCTTCTCATTAATCATCTGAAAGACTATTGTCAAACAAAAGCAGTAGAAACCAGCTTTGGAGGCCGCTCCAGGATGTTTTACTATTTAGATATTTATGAAGTTGAATCATTTAAGGTGATCCTGGTGCAACACCTGAGCCTTGCTCATCCAGAATCACCTACCGGCTGCTGCAAGGACAATTCTTGATTTCAAATTAATTACAACAGTTATTCAGTGCCTATGGAGGTCCCACTGCAGTAATAAAAAATTTCCCAGATACTCCCAGAGAAAGATAATTTTAAATGACAGAAATTAATTAGGGAAATGGCAGGAAGTTTGAGATAAGGCAATTCAGAGCAGCTTTAAAGTATCAAGTTTCCATAATTTAAAGTTATCTTAGAAGGAGACCGCTGTCTTTTATCATGGAACTTGTATTTTAATCTTCGATCTGTTTACTAAGTCAAAAAAAGAAATAAAATCTATTATAATTGCAGCCAAGCCCATTTGTAAACAAGTTTCAGCATCAAATACAAGATGAATTTAGGGTATTTCCTAAACATTATACAGTGTGACTAAGTGTATGATTAATCTATTAAGGGTATATCCTTTGTAAATTAAAAATATACAACATATATAGTAACAAATCAGTTGTCCAGTTAGGAGTATTAACACCTTGGCATCAATTTAAAGGAAGTTTTCTTATAGAAGTTGAAGGTTACAAGTTCAGCTTCAGCACCTGAAATCTGTACAAAAACTAGAACCATTTTTTATTGTTTTTAGAATATCCATTGAAGCAATCATTCATATTTGAGCTGGCTGCAGCTACCCATCTGAGAGTAGGGAGATGCGTGGACAATTTCACAACTCAGTGGGTACTCACTGTGTGGGTGTGCTTCTTTTTTAACCCCTAAATCGAGCAGAAACAGAAAAAGCTAAAAATCTCCTTATGCACGCCATCCCTCTATAGGCAACATTTCTCCTTCCTGTTCTGTGTATCTTCCTACTCAATAGGGCTATCGAGACTATTGGCATGGACCATGGCCACAAGATACCATTGAATTTTGTATTTTGGTTATCTGGATATTTTCTTATCTCCTGAAAAACATGACAAACCAAAGATCCATACCCTGTTACTGCAAGAAAGGACATCATTCAAAAGTTTGATTTCTTGCCTCTAGGGCCCCTTTTAAGAAGCGAAGGATTTCACTATTCTGTTTCCAGCCTATAATTATCAATGCTTGTAATCATTTTTCCTCATGCCAACTCTCTTGCTTGAATTAATTTTTTCCCTTCCTGTTGGTTACTTCCCAGATATATTTATACAGAACAATCACATCCCTTCTCCATACACTTGCCAAACTAAACAACCCAAGTTCCTTTAGTTTCCTGTCTCTTCCCTCACCTGATCAGTGCAACAGCCCATCTCTGTAAGTCCCCATTTTGCTTCTCTCTTGTTTGGATCCCATTACATCCATGTGACTATAGAGAGCCAAAAGTCACAGATATTCCATGAATACACAACCTGAATACATTGCACTAGCATGCTTTATGTCACATGAGTATTCTTACATGAAGATGCATCAGATGGAGGAAATAGAATTAATCATCTCCTTTCAAAGAAGTTCATGTCCTCCACAGACACTGAAGTCAGAGAAAGGAAAACAGAACCTGTTTTTTCTTCCTGCTCCTGTATCTGAGGCTAATGTCAAAATTCAAAGTAACTGGCCTGTGTCTATGACACTGCTGAGGTGGGACAGCCTTAGTTCAGTGTGGCACATCCCAGTTTTGTGTTCTCTGAAGGGCTCCTACCAATATATATCACCTTTCACTCAGGACTGCTTTTTGTTGCAATTCAAACAGCAGAATTCTTGTTCTAAAATTACAGTGAAATTAAAGCATACTTTCAGGGCTCCATCCTAAGCCATGGCACCAGACTGATGGTAGGTATGAAAGTTATATTACCCTATCTACTTACATTCAAAAATCCACAAGGATCAACAAAAGTCTTCGAGTGTCTTCAACAAGCTCAAATTAATTTCTATGTAGAAATATTTTTGACCTCATATTTCCTGGCTGGAGTGACTACTATTCAATGACTCCAAGCATCTCAATCTCATACCATGTTCCTGATTCCCCTTGCAACTCATCCTCACTTCCCAATCAGCAAGTGCAAAAGCTAATTTTCAAGATAAAGAGCCAAGCTCAGAGCCTGTCCCCTGCACTGGATCAGATGGTATTAAAAGTAGCTTTGGTGCAGAGGATATACCAGCCTGCACCAGACTGTTGTTTTCTGCCCTAGATTTCATGTAGTTTAGCTTTAGTTCCTTAAATTTGTCCCAGCACTAAGTGGCCAGGACCACTGTGGGTCCTTGTAGGGCCAGGGCACCACACTGTGATCCAGCTTCAACCATCCCTTCCTCCTCCCCCTCCCTCTCCATGCTTGCAGTTTTTCAAGAGGGGCAAGGCTACAAATGACCTGATGTAATGGTGGCAACAATCTTCTTTTGATGGGTAAATTAGACTAGATGACTTCCAGAGTTCCCTTTCAACAAGCATTTCTATCATTAAATGAACCATTTTCCTCCCTGCCCAACATAGTCCTGCTGTGCCTCTCTGCTATAAGATTGGTACTCATTCAATTAATGAGAAAAATAATAAGGCAGCAGCTCTGCAGCCTTTATTGATGTGGGGTTTGGTTTTTTTTTCAACATGTCCGAAGTTGTGTCCAGTTCAGCCTACAGTGAGCTGTGAGAGGCCATCTGCATGTACAGGGCTGAATGGAGAAGTGAGGGAGTTGAATCAGAGAGGGTGCAACCAGCACTCCCAGCCTGGGCTGGACCTTGCCTTGGATTTTCTGGAAACACATTACTAGATGTAAGCAAAAGGCATGCCAGGCCTATTCTCATAATTTAACAGTAGACAGTGAGCCTGGACCAGGCTCTGCTTAGTACAAATGTAGCCATTAAGTATATTTTCTTCAATAAATCTGTTCGTGCTAAGCTTCAAATACACCTTTCCCCACACCTTGCTGGACGGAACTCACACTAAGTATAAATGATGGTGTAAGGTGTTTCAGGTGTCTTCCATTGAGCTTCACTGCTCAAGTTTGTTTCCAGCCAAGCTGGATCTATTGCTGTACAATCTCCAGTGCAATTACTCACAATGTTCTTGTGTTCTTTCCCTGTCTCAGCATGTTGCTTCCTGTGACATTTTCCATAACATCTTCAGCTAGTCCTTAGTCTTGTGGGAAACAGAAGCAAATCATCTCTCTGAACTAGGACCACACAAATAGAAGGCTGAAAGCATTACAGCTAAATGCATCTCTAAGCAAAGACTGTTCAATATAAACACACTGCCACTCAGTTCCAGGCACAAAAACACTTCTCCTCTTGTTCTTTTTCTCCTGTCCTCTTGGGAAAAAAAAAATAGAAAACAAACAACAAAACAACCAACACTGTTTTTTCTGGGAAAAAACCCCCACATATTTGGGTCCAAGACATAAGAATAGGATTTCACCCGAAGACCTGCACATGTGGGAAACACAAAGTACACCAGTGCACATAATGGAAACACACACATTGTAAACGTTACTACTTGGAGACATACAAACTGTACCACTTGATTCCTTGGAGCTCAGTGTCAGCTGGTGTTGATTATCAAAGCTCCACCAGCTCCAGTGGAGATCTGCCCACTCACAGCAGCTGAAACTCCACTGAGCTTCTGAGACACTCCCCAGCTACCTTAGATACAGTGCTGTAGGTACCAGCACATGCTCCTGACCATGATTCAGAAGCAGCATACCTTTAGCTTTTAGCTGGGCAAGACAGTTGTGAGTTCTGGGGAGAGCAGCAAGCAAGGCAGAAGGGACATTAGCACCCACTGACCCACAGACAATTAGTACAGTAGAAGTAATTTTAAGATGTAATTTCCCATAGCACCATACTGACCTTTGGAGATCAGTTTGCCTTACTACTCACACAGTACTTACGAGAAACATGGTACTATAACCAGTGTGCTTCAACCCATGCAGTTACCTCCCTCTCCCAAAGTCAGGCAAGGCTTTCAACCAGCAATTTTTTGAACACTTCAGGAATTTTGCTGCTAAATTTTGTACAAAAATAGAGGCTCAGATGAAGAGCAAAGAAACTATGAACCCTGCCACTGGTGGTGAGCTGTTTGTACACATTAGCCAATTTTTATGGGTTATGTTAGTTAATATTAAGTGATACTAAGCAGAAAGATGAGCTTACAGAAGGAAAGACTGAGGGTCACTGCCTTTCAGGGTAATCACCATCCATGTTGTGCAATCAACTAGTAGTGATACCAGGCTTAACAGCACAGCAAGTCATATGTTCAGCTCTCACCACAGCAGCACTTATTCTGTAGTATCATGTCAACTCTATCACCTAACTGATGAGAGCTACCTAGCATGATTTCAGGAATTACTGAAAAAAATCCAACTGTTCCCCATTTACCTTCAATCAGAGAGAGAAGAATTGATTTCACATATATCCTCCTCTAAAAATTCTGAGATGGAAAGTAAAATTTGAAGTAAAATGCACAGGAGGCAACAGACATTTTAAACTTTAAATATAATTTAAACTTTGAACTGTGAAAACTTTATAAACTTTAAAAATCATTTGTAAACTTTAAATAAATATTTAAAACCCTGTCGTAAAAAAAAATCATGGATGAAAGCCAAAGTCTTAGAAATTCACTGACAAACAATGCTTCTTTTACAATGCTTGTCCTGATAGAAGACAGGACATCTGCAGCCATGGGATTGTCACAGCAATTATTCTATTACGCTGAATATGGAAACTACTCAGAATCTGCTATAGAGATAACTGGCACTCAAAATCATGTCTTATAAGCCTAGACACATCAAAGTTATTTAGGCAGAATGGGACCAGACCAAATTAATAAGTATAGCTTGCATTCAAGCAGTAAGATTTATGAGGGACTAACGTATTATCACTTTTCTTAGAACCTCAAAGATACAGAAAAGCAGGAAAGAAATCTGCAAGGTTGACCCTTTTCTTTCCGCATACAATTCACAGAGTTAGGTTTTACTTAATCCTGTCAAAGGATTTATTGACTGTATCTGCTGTGGTAACGGAGGGGTTGAAGAATGCTAATACTTCCACTCGAGTAGCAAGAAAAAGATCTGAAAAGTTTCACTGATTCTACAAAGCTCAAGAGCCACTCCAAAGTCTACCTTTAGTCCTTACTACACACACAGCATAGAATACTCTAGTCCTGAGGAACAAAGAGTTGATATAAAACATGCCATTAAGAATGACATGAAAAATAAATTAAAATGAAAGCTTGCTTTCATTGCAAATAGGAAAATATGGGGTTTAATCTCTACCTTATAAAACACAGAAAGTTTAGTGATGAAAGTAAGTTTCATGTTTTTCCCTTGAAATTCCACTTAACAAAGGTTTTGAAATGGAAATTGAGGGTCAAAAGCTTTTTAGTTGAAGAAAATATATCCACAAGACTGAAGAATATTAGTGATGTTAATCTTAAAATACCCATGAAAATAAAACATAGGGATGGATATTGTTTACTTTAAAAATAATTTCTTTTCAAGAAATACTTTCTGGAGTTAATTTAGTAAAACAATGTGACCTTCTCTCATTTTTTCCTCTTTTGAAAAAGAATAAGAATTTTCAAATAGGAAAAATATGGGCTGCTGAATTACGGGGCAAGACATGAAGATTAAAAGGAGCAATATTCCCGAGCATATCTTAGATTGGCAAATCTTTTCCAAACCCTAAAACCAAATTAACTAAACCCAGTCCTTAAGTCTGTGTACTAATCTACTGCCCCAAACAAATAATTGCATACAACTGAAGATGCTTGCCTAAAATCTTATGAAAACAAGTATGAGCATGAACTTTTTATTTACCCACATTTTGTAGTTTTCAGCCAGAAACAGGCAGAGACCATTTAAATCTCACCTCCTTTGTAACATAAAACAAAATATCTAATATCTTGTTTCTTATGTGGATTTTTTTCAGATTGTATACTACTTCTTGGTTTTTATTCAGTTTTGACTGAAAAAAGACCCAAAATGTAAGGATATAGTAGATTCTCAATTGCCCTAGACATACAGTTCTACTTACTAAGGACCTCCAGGATTAAACTTTGACTTTTGTTTTCCGATCTGCACTGGTTTTTCAGATGAGAATATTGGGCCCTGTCAGGCCATTTCTGTTATGTCAAAGTTAAAATTTATGTTAAAGTTTGTGTTATATGTATGTTAAAGTTTAAATTCAAGTGTCTCCTACACCTAGAGGTCCAAATACCTCATTTTTTTCCCTCTTGACCAAACCAAGTTGGGCTATATTCCTCAAATGACCAATTGGTATTGGCATTCTTTCCCAAGCCATTTTCACATTGAAGTATTTTTGACCTTTTATCTTGCTGATATGCACAACAAGGCCATAACAACATAGACAAAGACAACATACCACCATGTTCCTGTTCAACAGCCCCCTTAATGATCACAGCTCTGTTCCTTGCCTGGAAGATAGCATTGTCGGTGTGTTTTCAGTCATCACCAGAAGACCACTCTAGTGCATCTGAACTGCAGGACATGGCTTTCTATCCTTTACGCATAATCTACATTGTTTGCTGTATGAGTACCCCTCCACTCAAGAATATAAAAAGTAGGATTTTTTCAGATGCAAGATACACTGAAGTCACACACTATTCAGTTTGTCTCAGGAATGCCCTGTGTCGATACAGAGATGTTTGGAGACTCATCTTAGCTTCTATTTGAAAGGTCTGCACTACTTCAAGGCTGTCAAACCCAAATTTTCTAGTGAAATACTTGAGGTCCTAAGCACAACCAACATGTTGTTTGAGAAAACCATGTCTTCCATAAACAGTATTCAGTGTGCATATAAGCACATTCTTCCTTTAAGGCCCAGCTGACAGATCCCAACAAACACCAGGCGCAACAGTATGTCATTTACTGTAAGTAAAGATTTCTTTTGCTGTCAGTTTAAAGTGGAGACTAGTTCTGTAGAAGAGGTCTTGAGTTTAAGTTTACAGCAACAACTCATATTGAAATAGAAAGTATGTATATTTTTGTTCTGTTACTGCTGAACACTTGAAAACTGGTGTTCAAACACAAATGCTGTATACCTGAGGTACATGTGCTGGTATAGCTGAAGTATGTTGAGTAGGCATGGTGCCAGGAACAGGCAGCAGTTTAGTTGTAGAACAGTTTTTCCTGACATTTCAATTAAAAAAATATTCATCTGTCCTGTTTTTCTGAAGAAAAGACTCAATAGAACAATTATGCCCCAAAAAATCTCAGGCCCTTCTAAGTTGAACCAAAATCTCAGCCCCTTCCCTGCCATCGTGCCTCATATGCACCTATGTCAGGCTACAGATAGATGTGTCTGTTCCACCTGCAGTCTGAACCACCAAACAGGATAATTTTATCATCCTCTGGAGCCCAAGACCTCAGTAGTTTCAGCACTGGTCTCAAAGAAACTGTTCAGCTTTGTGACCTAAGAGTTTATGTAGCCTACTCCTCATGAGTGGCATCTGTCAGTATGGACTTTGAAGGGCATAAAAAAGTAGATTTTAACTTTTTAAAGAGAATCCACTAATTTATTTTGTATCCTCCTTTGGTAAGTTAGAGGTTAAAAAATACATTTTTATTTTGAAAACAAACTGGAAGAAAAAATCTAGGATTAAGATCTAGGTTCTAGGACTTTGGGGTTTGGGTGGGAGGGGGAGATATTAAACATACAGAACACCACATAGCAACATTTCAACATGGCAAACATCAATATATGACACCATGTATCTGATTCTAGGAACCAAAACTAACAAATTTAAATTTTATGGAGACACCAATATTTTGCAACAAATAGACATTACAAAACATCCTACTTTTGAGATTCTGATTTTTTACGCTGTGCACCAACAGTCTGTGTAAATCATACAAAAATAATATGTAAGAACATTGTTTCTATTGAAAATTAATCTGATCAGGGAGGACATTAGAGGAGGATGTTTTACTGAGGATATCCTATTTATTGTTCAAAGCAGGTGCTCTTAGGAGACTTTGTACAGAATATAAACACAGCTAAGATGTTTAAAGTTCACTGAATACAATCACATAAACCTGAACAAAACATACAATTATAAATGTTGACTCTAACAGCTCCGACTGTATACTTTTAAACTCTAGAGATACATTATATCATCTTATGCTGGGTTTCCTTTCAAAACAACACCGAGCCCTTAATAATTTCAGCTGTGCTACAGTAGAAAACCAACTCCATTCACTATCTACTTTGAGTAAAGGTTGCAAACATCTACAAATTCAGAAGTTTCAACAGCATCATTGTAATCTCATTTTAAAATCTTGGTCAAAAGGAAATATTACTGCATACTTCTTCAAACCTGATGATCAGATTTGGTGGCATCTCCTCTCATTCTAATTCTCAAGTACTAGAAAGGAGCTAAGTCAAAATCCACATTTTTTCCCCAGATTAAGTTCCTTACCTATTCTTAAACTACTAGGCGAAAAAAAAGTATTATATAGATACATAAGATACCAACATGCATGACCCCTTTCAACCAAATAAACTTCAACATTACTCCAACTTTCCCTTAAATTGCAAATTGCATCATTGATGAATAATGATGGACATAAGCAAAGTATGTTTTTTCAATATTAAACTAGTTTTTCTAATTTAGCTTTCAATTACCAGCATATGAAGTGGAAGAGTAATCCAAAAGAAAGAGTTTTATAAAAAAATCCCATAGAACAACCCATAGCACCACAATGAAATGTTATGTGTTCTTCTCCAATCCCTCACTCAGAGCAAGGCCAACTTAAACTCATTGTGAAGGACCTTGTTCAGGCCAGTTGGAATATTCCCAAGGCAGGAAATTTTGCAATCACTCTGGGATATCTGTTCCAGGGCCTGACTACTCTCATGGTGGAAAAGCATTTTCCTGTCATCTAAGGTGATTTCCAATGTTCCACCTTGCCTCTGTTGCCTTTCCCCTGTCACTTCAGTAAGAGTTCGGCTGTGTCTGTTGCACACCCTCTCAGTAGGTAGGTTGAAGACAGGAATGAGCTCTTCCTTCAAGGCTGAACTAACCCAGTTGTCTCAGTTGCTCCTTATGTGTTGTGTCCTCCTGCCCTGATTTGTCCTGGACTTCCTCCAGTATGTCACTGCATGTTTAGTGTGAGGGAGCCAGAAACCAGTCACAGTGCTCCAGATGTGGTCCCACCAGTGCCAAACAGATGGGAAGGATTATTTCCCTGGACCTGCTGGCTACTTTCTAACTAACATAGCCCAGGACACTGTTGTCCTTCTCTGCTGTCAGGACACTAGCAACACTGCTAGCTTATGTCCAACTTGCCCACCATGTCCCTGTGTGGTTTTCCACAGAGAGTTGCTTTCTACCCAGCTGGTCCTCAGCTTATACCACTGCACGAGGTTTTTCCATTACAGATTTGGGAGTTGACATGAGCCCTTTTTGAACCTGATGAAGTTCCCCACAGGCCAGTCTTCAACCATGTCAAGGTTCCTTTGAATAACAACCCTGCCCTACACCATACTGAGTGCTCCCCCTATTTTTTATCACCATAAAATTGCTGAGTCAGACACCTTCTTACTGTCCAGGTTTATTAATAAAGACACTGAACAGTATATTTCTAGCTCACTTAGAAAAGTTACCATGTCATTCATCTTCACAATGTCTTCGGGCAAAATTTGGACATCATTTCCTAAATGAATCCAAAATAATTATCTCTGACATGCTTTGCACAAGAACTTGTTTCAGGAAAGTTTTGGGCAGAATTAAAGGAGATTACACTTTTTTTTCAAAATTGGTGTGAAGTTGTGTTTCCTTTACTGAGTCAACAAATACATCAGAAACTTTGGGAACTAATAATGTTCTCTTTTCAGATGCTGAAATTTTATGAAAAAACTAAGGTGTATAATCTTTGAAGAGCTGTAGAATTGGTTAAAGAATTGATTAAACAGTAGGAGATACAGTCAGTAGGAAAAACCCTTGACTAAAAAAGTGCCTGAATCTATTTATCTTTGTGTTCAGCTGAAAAAATTCTTTCCCTTGCTGGAAGAAGAGCTACATTCAGCAAAAATAAATGCCAGAATTATCATTATGATCAACAAATGAATAGCAACTCTCCTGAACATTGTGCATGTCTCAAATAATTACCCTGAGTTACACAGGAATACACAAAACAGTGTGCTAAATTCTCTATTGCTCACAGATTGTGTGATCAAAAGCCACATCAAGCAATTTAAACATCAGGTTCATAACTGAAAAGTTAATTTAAAAAAATAAAAGAAAGGAGAAAGAAAACACTGAATATTTTTTCAAGCCTTTCCAGATTGCTCAGAATCTGAAATCCTGATTTTTTGCGAAAGACTTATTTCTTTTCTTAAGTGCTTCACTTTTTTTATCCCTTTTCCTTCCTTCTTTTATAAGAATAGGTTTAAAGAAGTCATTTTAACCGAGTAAAAGATGGTTGGAAAAATTAAAAAATATTCAATTTTAAAATACAGGGAAGTTCTAAGGTTAACTATAGTATAACTGCAGAAAATTCAGAGAAATATCACTCCACAGAAGACATCTTAGAAAGTAAAGAAGATTGGAGGAAAAAAAATGTTGGAAAGCATATGCCTGAGGAAGAAGAAGTGAAAACCACAAAACCTTAGTAGCAATAATAATAGCTTTACAAAGAAAAAGGATTTTCCTCTATGCAGTTTGTGGCTTCACTGTTTTATATTTTTTTTTCATGACTTTTTAGCTCTCCCATGCAGGCCATACTATTAACATTGCTCTATTTAATTTTGCACATGTAATAATGTCCTATCTTTGAGTCTATCCAGCTGTCTAAAGCGTGCTGTGTAGCTGGGAAATTTTCCCTATTTATTGCCTCAGAGATTATTCAAAAGAATCGCTAAACTTCTGTCAAGATAATTGTATTTACAAGGGAACAGTAAAGTAAGGGTGGTAGCAATATTTTGATCTTTAATTAATGGCTCAGTAAGGTTGTAACTTCAAGATCCTATCTTGTTCTATCTAATGAGAATGTCCTCCTACATACTTGATACATACTTTGATAACCAAGGATGTGCCTTAGAAAGGGAATATACAACAGACAGCAAAAACACAGATAACAAAACTGTAATTAAACAGTAATTACATGCAAACAAAACTTGAAATCTTAATAGCAAATTTATTTCTAAAAACCAAGATTAGCTGACATTAGAAGTATAATTAAGAATAAAGATACCAAAACACCACTTCAGATTAAAAACTGTTCGGAAAATACACTGTGCTCTTTTGCAGGAGTGCTTTTTTATCAGATAGCAATCCTAAAGTCCCAGTTTCCCTAAAGTCTGTTTCATCTTTCAATGACCACACATAGAAGATGCTGAACATGTTTTCTATATAACTTTTTTTTTAATTATCATAATAGCAGAACTAGTTTTCCCACTGTGGCATTTCCCAGGTTCAAAATTAGTTCTATTCTAACAGGAACATTCAGAAACAAACTGCTTAATAAAGCAGAAATTTGGCAACCAAAATAGTCTTTCAAGATTAGGAAGGCACAAACTTTTCAAGAGAAATAAATCACTCTGGGACTGAGTAGGTAGCTCTGCTGTTATCTAACCAGAAAACAACAGGAAAATTTAACAAGAAGGTTGTAGACCTCTTGAGCAGAGAGGAACCAGCTGGTATTGTGTATGTAGAAACTTCAGCCACTGGAATTGTGGGACTGGGTTTGTCTGCCTCAGCTAAGACCTGTACACGATAAAATTCACTATTGTCCTGCTGAGTTTGCTGGAGAAGAGAGCCATGGCATTTAAACCATGTAGTCTGACACACTGAGGTGTCTCGGTCACCAGCCAAGACACCCTGAACAAGGAGCTTCACTAATCTGAAGGGAACCCAACTTTCACCCTCACTATTCAGGCATCTAATTTTGGCCAGCTTTTACTCTGCTAGTACCACACCTCCCTAAGCAGCAAAGGGTCAGGGGAGAAAAAAAAAATTAACAAAACACCCATTCCTGATTGAATTTCTGGCTTGTGAATAGGATTGCCCAAATGTCAGGTAGTGGCTACAGTTAGTGACCTTATTACACTGCAAAAACTAGGATAACCTAGTGACTGTTTCACTGAACCAGTTAAAACCTAGACTTGTTTGTGATAGCGTAACCAAAAATCACACGATGCTAATGTAGTTTTAATGAAGACATGATATTTTAAGCTGGTAAAGTTTCAGTTAGTATAAGGCTAACATTCCAGAGATTAATCATACAATATAAAAGGTGTTTCTGAGCAGAACACTGCTGATAAAGGACAGAAATTCAGAGCAGGGACAATTAAAAATGTCCATGAAATATACTAGAAGAGAATTTCTCCTCATGTTGATTGAATAGGAAATCAGGTTTTATCTATTCACAACAATACAGCATGTACTTGGGCAGGTCTGGTAGTGTCATCTTTTAGTAAGGTTGCCTGACACTTTCTTGCTGAAACCACCTTTTCATTCAATTCTACCTTTCCCCAACCACAATCTGAGGTGAAATCTTCCCAGGAAAATGTCTGTCTCGGGCTAACTTGTTTGGAAAATGTCAATCAAAACCACGTGGAGTTCCCAAGAACAGGCTGTGGACGGAAACTATCACTTCCCCCGTGCCTGCAGAGTGTCACAGTGTGGAAGATCCCCAGAACTCTGGAAACACTTCAGAGCATCAGTCTTTGAAGAGCAGATCAGAATAACATGAATGTGCCAAGGATATACTTTATGCCACCTCTACAGTAGAGGTGAGGTTGACCAAAATAGAAATTCAGAAAAGAAGAATTAATCCTGTGTTCTGCACAGAAGCTTGCTAAAATTATTTGATTTTCCAAGCATTTTGTTTTCCAGTTCTCCAGAGTAAATGTTACATTTAGATGTCACTTACTTTATTAAAAGCATTTTTCCCACTTTCAGCACTCCTAGTTCATGCAGCAGACGTTTTTTTTTAGCTGTCCAACACCTAAGCAAGACATTGTAAGCAAAGAGGAAGCTTGTGGGCAATGTGAGAATTGAACGCAGGCTCTCAAAGATGTTTAGAAAGATACACCTAAATGTCACCAAGTGTTTCCAAGTGACCAAGCTGCAGAACTTGTAGCTGGTTCACTTGGGGCAGGGAGGATGCAAGGATTATCATTTCCTAATAATTTTATACCACTCAAGAAGGTACAAAATTCATATTTAAAAAAAAAACCAGCACAGAAAACCCTGCCTTGCTTGTCTTGCTATCTCAGAGGGTCCTACACACCCATGGAGCAGGAAGAATAAAAGATAAACTTTACTAGACTTTGCTGACTGTGCAACTGCAAAGTGACTGTTTTGTAAGTTCATATCCTATCACTTCTTCTGGATAGTGGATGGCAAGACCAGAAGAACATGCAACAGGCCAGATATCCGCAGGCACTGCTGTGCAGATTATCAGATTGGTTTGCCTCCAGGCTCCTTCTTGGAGCAGGGATTTAGCAGGACACAGAGTCGAGGACCAGGACGAGGTGAACCTTCTGTATAATGTTGGCACAGCCCTGGTTTCCTGTCCTGCTACTAATCTCTGTGTAATCTGAGGTTCTCCTCTTGCTACGAAAACATATTTATCAGTAGACTTGACTAGAAGTCATTCTGTTAGAACTTCGAATCAGAATTAGCCAGTTGCCTTGGGAAGACCATCATTTCTGCATGTCTGAGCTAGTATGCAGGTGATGGGCTGCACATTGCTATTTCAAAGAGAAGGAAATGGACAGAAGCCACCTTTGGAGCACCTGTTCTCAAGCTACCCACTATGGTAACAGAGTCAATTACATGTTCAAATCAAGGAATTAATCGTAGACTGAGTATTCTTTAAGCAGATCCACTTCAGTGGGTAACTCGGGAAACTACTTTTCCCTCACCAGCCAGACAAGTGTGATCAGCAGCAGCCACTGAATTTCAGAACATTGCATCTGTTTTTTTCTAGCCCTAAGGGTCTGCCTTGTTACGGTCCTGAGGTGACAATGGGATTGACAAAGTCATTTCATTTCTGGGAAGAGTCAGGGTGCTGAAAACTCCAGTGAGCAGACTGACTATTTCAGTGGCACACATGAGAGTTAACAGCATAGGACATCACTCTTCTTCAGCCCCAGGTTCAACTAGGGGTTCTGTCCTGTTTGAGTTTATTATAGTGGAACTGACAATGCAATATTTTGTGCTTGTCCTTTCCCACAGGTACCCTGCAAAGGATTCTCATTACATTGTGCCCTTCCACCCACCCCAGGGAAGGAGGTCATTGTTGGCTTTGTGGGAGGGTTGGCTGTTAGGTCTGCTCACATTTCTTCAATAGCCATGCTATCTCTGCAATGCCAAACCAACACAGCTCCTCTGTCCGCATCACAGGTCAGAAAAGAGGAAGGTAAGAGGCAACAAGCTTGCAAATTGATCTGGCATCCTGATGCTATTCATAAGAGTCCTCTTAGGAACAACAGCTGTACATCAGGCATAAGGACTGAGGAACAAGGAGTACACACTGTACCAGTACTGGTTTCCATAGCAACAGTAGTGAAACATTGCACTTTTTCAGCCTTGGAAAAGCATTCCCAGTTTCCTCCCAGTCTGACAGTGCCATTAGAAATGACAAAACACTTTCTCGGTATCAGTTTGTTTTGTACAAACATTTCTTTATAATCATAAGCAGATAGTGTGGAGACTGTCCTGTTTGACGAGGTTATTCTAGTGCTCGGTCTCAAAGGACAGTAAAGACCACTGTTCCAGAATTCAATGAGCAGACAGGCAAGTCAAAGTGTACTGTAGTTCACCAGCCCTGCAGCAGGCCTAAAATGACTCTCATAGCTTTATTCCATTATTTTCACAGGCAGCAGGGAGAGGCTGATTTGTCTTGCAGCACTGTAGCAAACTCATCCATTTGAAGTTTAAAAAAATAATGAGCAAGTGAAACTTCTCACACACAATTTTGTGTATTTCTTCAGATGTGGCTTGAGCCATAATTGTTCTAAATACAGAGGTTTATGCATGAAATCTCAATAATGCTGATGAAAACCAAGTAGTCTTTTTTTTTTTTCAAAAAGAACAATTTTGGGAAAATGTCTGAAGCACACTATCATCCCCCCACTGAAAAACACCTGAATGTCAGCATACCTACTAGAATTTGGGGATCTTGCAAGCCCCAGGCAGGCCTAACTCATGTTGAATGGAAAGATATTTGTTACAGCAATGTTAGAAGATACTTAGTGGGGACCTCTGGACATGATTGCTATTTGAAGCTCTCAAAGAAGCATACATCTTTTAGGTCAAAGAAAGGATTTAGCTCATATCCATCTATAAAAAGGCACTCAAAAACGCATTTGTTTCTTAGAGGTTATTCTGGCTGTCTTCTTGAAGAAAGGACACCTACTTCCTGAGGAAGATCTCCATTGTTCTTTTAGTGCTGTCAGTCACAAGCATCAAAACATATCCAAGATGTTTACACAAAAAAAAATAAATCAAAAATGTTTTAAAAAGTTTTTGAAAACACGATGCATAATCAGAACTCCTTTTTTAAAACAGATGCATCTGAACAGTTTTTTACTTCACTGTAATATCAAGATTCATTCTGGGAATGACTATTCTATCCTCTCCTCCCCTCCCTCCCAAATACCTTTTGCCATATAGTAACTCTTACTAAGATGAGAAAAGTACTATTCTCTTCTTTCCTCTGACCCAGACTGATAAGACAATCACCAAAAGTTAGAGATGAGTCTCAGCTAGGTAGGTCAGTCCAAATATGAAGCAAGCCCAGAAAAATTTTGAAGTTATCTGAGCTCTTATCTTTAGCAGCCACTGGACATCTCCGAGAAGGTAAACATCTGAATGCATAAGCAAAGTTATACCAGGAGACATATTTTACTGACATGAATAAAAACACAGATGCAATTTCCAGCCCCTTAACACAATTATGCAGTTAGATCAATTCACCTGGCATTCCTCAAAAGGAGAGCCAACAGAAGGCACTGAAACTTGCTGTACTTTCCCCATATGTCCCCATATATACTCAAAAATGCAGATATCAGATGACCCCCAGTAAGCATGTGGGAGGAAGTATTGTCTGAGACATTCACAACTCAGTCCAGTCTTCCTGCTTAGAGTTCTCAAGTTTGGTCATTGTAACTCCAAAGACATAAATGGATATTTAAAGACAAGACAAACAAATTAGAAAAAATATATTCATTCTGTATTCGCTGTTTAATACAAAGGGACACTTGTCAGTAGTAAAGGATACACTGCTGCATTCAACTCTCATAACAGGCAACAAAACAAACATGACACACCTAGCCTGAGTAGCTAGGATACCTTCTATTATCCAAAATAATTGCCACAGGTCTATATACCAGCTCATGTGGTCAGTCTCCGACTGTTCCAGACTGAATCTGAAGTCATGTGCCCCTGTCCAGTAGTCCAACAATTCCTTACAGCCCTGGTGTCTCTTTCTGGTGACTATACATAGTTATTTATGAAGTGGTTTGTATCATTTCATTTGGGATTTCATGTTATTTGGGTAATAAAGCCCATTGGAAGGACTGCAGACCTTCCATCCTCTTAATTATTCAGTAATACAGTTACTGTTTAAAAGGCTGCTCTCAGAAGCTAGTCAGCAGTTACTGACAATAGTTACACAGCAAGTTGTGAGAGAACCTGCTCTTTTTAAGGGGTTTCAGTTCTGGTTTTAAGTGTGAAGACACTTAGACGTAAGAGGAAACTACACAAGAATTCTGAGACAAAAAAGTTACACATACCAATATCTAAAGCAATGAGAGGATGATCATTTTAAAACATAGCACAGTGTGTGACACATTATTTGCCAAGAATGGCACCAAAGTAATTAAAATACACCAAAAATAAGGTTATTAATTAAAATTGCATTTGGAGTTCACAAACATAACAAACAATAAGTAAATCTTGCCATTCTCTGTTCTGGAGTAATTGAACATAGGAAGTGCATTCCCAGGTTTCTCGTGTACCAGCACTGCAGTTCTGACTCACATTTGGGTTGGAAACTCTACTCCAGGTCTATAAACACTGATGCACGGGCTGTTCTTTGTGAAAATCTAACTCCTAGAATTTCCTTCCCTCACAGGTCTGAATAATCCGAGAAGCTGGGATGCATCTGTTAGTTAAGATGATAAGTAGAGTGCGTGTTTCCTTATTTTGTCTCCATGAGCTGTCTGTTTTGACATCTAGTTATACTGTTTATATTTTTCGTGGGAAAGTTTACTATGTTCATTATAGAAGTCACGAAAGTGTCACATCTCTTAGTAAACCAGAAAGAGCAATCTGTAAAACACAGAAACTGAGCCGTAGTGCCCATTGTAATAGATCAGTATGCAGAGATAGGTCAACAAGTTTGCATTACTGGCTTAAAAGTCACAAGATAAATAAATAAATAAATATGCATCTTCAAAACACAGGAATGCACTGTTCAAGAATGAGAAAGAGATATTTCCTGTAAAAACTGTTTACATTTGTCAAGAACCAGACGTCACACTGTGAATTTACAAACAAAAAGCAGAGGTGCAGTGTCCGAGTTATTATTGTTTTTGTTGCTAAGGGGTATCAATGCTAAGCATTTCATGAGAAGGACATTTGGTCATAATTCCTTAGGAGGGAAAAAATGCCTCAAAGCTAAATTCTTGTCTGATCATCAAATTAACTACTAAGAATCGTTGGTTTGCTACTTATAAAGAATAGGCAACAGAGCAAAGATTTTCAGACTGCTAAGTTACCTGGAAATTTCATTGGAGAAAAAAGTCAGGGAAAGAATTAAATCAAGCTTTTCCAGAAAAAATGTTGTAGGTGTGGTAATACACTTACCACTGGAAAATTGTTTTCAAATTTGAGTTGGAAAAAGGTTTGGCACTTTTGTTTCAAATACACATAACCACCAAATAAAACATAAAGGGATGAAGAGTTCTAAATCATACTAAGCTAGGATTTCAGTTTGCGTGGTCTCCATTATCATAATGAGAAAAAAACAATCAAAAAAGTCTCAGAGTACAGCCAAGGAGATTCTTCTCTACCACCACTTTTTATCTACTTGATGAAACTATTGATTAAAACAATACAAAAAATGAAACACGCGCACATATATTTCAGACATTTGAAAGTCCTCTGTACATACACCTGCTTCCGACATGTGTCATCTCTTAGCTGAGATGACTGACAGGAACAGAAATGCAAATTCTTTGCACACAGAAATCATACTATGCTGAAATGTTAATCATTAATTAAAAAAAAATAAGATTTTGTATCTGCTAAAGACACAAAGGGATACAAAAAAGAAAATCCAAAGATTTGAGCTCATGTTCTGCTTTCTCTAGAAAGCAATTTCATTATATCCCTGCCTTTCACATCAGGATATCACAATGCCTTGCATAGTTCTGAAAATATTGGAGGTGTACAGTGTTCTTAATTATTATGTAGTAATGGGTAATTATAATTAGTAAACTAGTGCATGTTTGTGGACGAGTTAAAAAACTTTCACTTCAATAACAAATTAAAAAAAAAAAGTTAAGCACCAACATTAAAAAAATAATGTCTCAATTTCAAAAGAATTATTACCCTAGAAATCTAAGCAAAAGCATTAGCTGTCTGGCCATCATGAGATACTGCAAAACTCACAGCAATTCCAATAAGGAAGTTCAGAGTGCTCCACATTCCCATTTTTATGTTACAGACATCATCAGCATCATCCCATTACAACCTCACTAAACCTGTCATATGCATTTGCAGACAAGTTTCCAAACAACCCCCCAGTCACTTCCACAGTCCACTCTGCAGTCAAGACCTGAAAACTTCCCCTTCTCTCTCCCTAGACTTTATGCTGTCCCACCCCACGCCCCCAAACCTCACTCCCATGAAATGCATACACTGCTTTCTCCTCTGGCCAGCACTTAAATACAAGGACAATATACACAACACAGCTGAATATTTGTTGATGACTCCCTAGATATCAGAGAAATACAAAGAAAAACGGGGGTTTATGTCTTTGTAAAGTAGGATTTAGACAGCATGCCTGAAGTCTCACAGAAACAACTCTTCCTTTTATCAGGAAGATTTTGGGGGTTTGCTCATCTATTCCTAGCACAACTCAATGATGTTTCACACTTAGTATTCCTCTCACCTCTCACCTGAAACAGCTCATTATTTTATTATTATTATTATTCCTCAGAAATAAGCTAATGAACGCATTTCCTTAAATCAAGCTTTCCTTGGTAGCATAAAGGCAAGCCTCCCTTGCTCACATGCCACACATTAATCTAGAGGGCCACCTGCATTCCTCTAAATTGGTTTGCTATAGGTTTCATACTGCAAAGTCAGAGTGAATACATCTGTAGTTTTATCATAGTGCATTAAGATAACTTCAGGCTATCTTATTTTTTTCCAGTAAGCTCAGAAGAAGAGAAAGTAGCCCATTTAGGGTTCAAGGAGACCTGGGCTTTCTTTCCTTCCTAGTTTACTTCCTGATGAATTTCAATTTCTGTAATGAAAAGTTATTTGGCCAAAATTTTACCTACAGTTAACTGAAATCCTTGTCCATTTATCTTATGTTTTGATCAAAAATGTGTATTAAATATATTATCATTTACATTTGTGAGGATTAGGAACGTTTCCAAGTAGTGCTACGAGGTGTTTATGGGCTGTTGCAAGTTCAAAAGACACTTAGGAAGTTCAAAACTGAAATTCTATTAGGAGCTACATAGTATGAAATATCCATTCTTCTGGATAAAATAGGAAGGGAAAGAAGAGTCTGTGAAACAGGGAAAAAATGCATTTTGGGGCTGTCTGTTTAGTAAGCCTGAAATAAACCAGACTATCAGATATGTTGAGTATCTGTTCTGAACCATAACCGCATCTCTACAGTGCAGTTAAAAAAAAAAGAAGAAAGGGACAGGGATAATTAGGGTTAGTAGCTTGTTTGCACCTTGGGTACTGTTTCTAATTCTAAAGTAAAAAACCCAAAAGTATCTATTTGGGTGTATGGAGGGAAGGGAAGCACCTGGTTGCAGGTACCAAAATGTTTACTCACCCATGGATAAGGCTTCTCTACTCTGATTTGTTCTGTATCCAGGCTTGCATTTAATCTTGTCCCTAATTATAGTGATTTTCTTCAGGCGCTTCCAACAAGCCTTTTAAGAATTGACAGAATTTGTGGTTGTTTATTCTCTCCACAATTAACAGCACACAAAAATCTTTATCCTCTTTCTCTACTTCTGAGAAAGCCATATGCCTCTTCCCTTCTCTTTCCCCTTTCTATAGGTAAGAAAATAGTTTTTGTTAGACACAACTCCTGAAATGTGGAGCTGATGATAAATTCTGAACACACGAAGCTACAAAAATCTCCCTTGTTTTGACATTAAATAATAATAAAAAAACCCCAAAAAACAGACCAAAACAAAACCCCCACAACAACAAGACAGCAGTTAGTATATTTGATTTGTTTGTAACTAAGGAAAGAGAAAGTATGTTTTGTTCTTATAACTCAATTCGGCTGCATGGATCCATGCAATTTTAATCCTCCAGCTAGTCAGAGCAACCACCTTTATATACATTCCATTTGTGCAGCAGACCAGACTTTGACTGTACAATTTGTCAGAGACCAGGCCACTTCCCACCTACCTAAAGGAACAAATAGGTTATACACCCTTCCAAATGCTTGCTAGGGCAGAATGTATTTTATAGGAGTACCTAGGTATATTTTGTAGAAATATTTTAGAAGTCATGGTAGTAAGGAACAAACAGCGTGTCTGTGCACGGAAAACAACATTTCTCCAGATTTTTACTAATGGGATTATAAGTGACTCCATCACTCTGTCAGAGACATCCAAACCCCAGTACTCTTACTGACAAGAGGACTTGATTTTAAACTCCAGCTTAAAAGCACAAATTCATTCATGGGAGATGCAGACAGAATCTGACATCTATCCCTTTTTCCAGAAAGTTTCTGCACTATAATGTTGTTAATACAGGTCTTCCTTTCCAAATATTATTTTTTTCTTTTTGCAAGTAATTAGTAAGCCATGCAAGCTTGATGGAAAAACACCACAGAAATGTGTATAAATATTATGTGTATAATAATGATCTCATGGTGTCTCACTGAGTCAACAAGTAGGTGACGTACTTGGCCTTCTCCTTTAAAGTGACTGGAAGGTGCTGACAAGGGATTATGGATCACAGAAGGAACCAATTACAGAATATAAATGAATAAATAAGGTGTGTTAAACAAAAGAAAACACTGGGTATAATACCCTGGAAATTATGCACACTAATTAAAAAAAAAAATCTGTTTTGACCTTTAAAGACTAACTAACAACTCTGCAAGCTGTAAAACTTCCAGGGTTTACAGTTCTCCTAAGCAAAATTCCTCTGTTACCTGCAGCACTCCTCAGGGAGTGCTGAGCCCAGCAGAAAGAGTACAAAGTAAATTCACAGGACAGACAGCACATGAAAAACTGGGGAATTTCAATCAGGCATACATTTCCAAAGGTCTTCTCTTCAGAGTACTCACACACTGGGTGCAGCAGCCCAGGTGCCAGCAGAGGGGTCTGCTGCCTCTGGGAGAGGGAGAAGGGGAAGGGAGAGAGGAGGGGGAGAGAGGAGGGAGCTGCAGTTCCCAGAACTGCTCATAGTGCTCTTTCCTCTTGCTGTCCTTTCTTCTCACTGGCCTCCACCCTGGTCTCTGAACCACTGCTTGCTCCTGCCTGTACCCAGACTGCAGCTGTTGCCTGCTACTGCCTGTGCTATCCCTGTCTCCTCATGCTCATCCCCAAATGGGAACTCACTTTACCTCCCAGAACAACCTGACTACTGAGAGGTGCTCGTGCTACCTACTAGCATAAAAAGGATACATATTATCCAAGCATTTACTGGCTTTAAACAGCTCTCCACAGCAGAACAGGTTGCCTAGAAGTTTTACTTAAGAAGAGAAAGAACAAACAAAACCCAAAAAACTGGCAGAGCTAATGAACTACTGTATTTTTATTCATCTATATATAAAAAGGACCAGGATGTTCTTCTTGACACTTCTACTCTAGGATAAGAGATGCTTTTCAAATGAAATAAGCGTTCCTCTGGGGCATACAAATACCAATTCTTCTAAGAACAGATGGGTGTACAGTTTCTCATGCACTTAACATTTTAAAAATAATGCCACATAAACTGTGGTACATTTGATGCACAAACATTAGAAAGCCAGGATAGCAGCAGGAAAATATTTCCTGCAGCAGCCTACTTCTGTGACTTTTAACGGATCATGTAAAATTATAGATTGAAAGGTGAGTCAATAGAAATAGAAATTAATGCAATGCATACAGCAGCACCATAAGACATTTCAGGACAGCCTGGAACCATGTGATAAATAAGTGGAAAATGTGGAATACCATCAAAATAAAGCAAGATATATATATATATAAAAGTTGCAATATTGAATCTAAATATTTGTGCAAATGTGCTGCATGAAAACATCATTCAGCTACATTGAAAAGGAGAAGCCACTCAAAAACAGTGCTCTGTTTGTTAAGGAGTCTGGAAGAAACTATTTCTATTTTTCACATTTCAGAAGAAAAATGCATTAGATCACCAGCAGGACTCTGAAGATTGTCTCCCACACCTTTCTAAGTCGGATTCACTCAGCAAGCACCCAGGAAGCTGAAAAGCCCTTAACTTACAGCTTGATTTGCAAGGTCTTGGTTTAGCAAGGTGTCCAGCAGGAAAAGAACAGTTCCCAAAGAGCAGGGTTTGCATTGAATAAAACAGCATCACTAACAGTGACATTTTGTTCATTTCTCCTTTGGGACAGCTGCTTTTGGACACGTTGGTTTTTGTAGGTGCTGAGCTGACAGGCTGAACATCAGATCCATGGGAAAGGCATAGTACTGACAGTGCTCAAACTTGCTCACTGTCCAGTTATACATCCAGATTAGTAGGATCACAGTTGTAGCAGAAAACTCTGCTGTCACCAGCTCAGGCAGTGATCTGCCTTGTGGCATCATACCACTTGTGCTTTAGTGAATTCTGGAGATACTGGGTCCATCACATTTTTTAGTCCGAAAAGAAAGCAACACAGCTATTGTATCAAAGCATGGTAAAAGTCAGCCTTCTTCAACACACTTTATACCATATTTTTCTCACATTTCCACTTACATCCACAGCTTCATCAGCTTTTTATTCAAACCAAAATTTGATCAAAAACTTTCCGTGACTACTCTTAAACTCAGTTTATGTTCAGATGACTCTGAAGTTAGATTCTACCTTTAATATTCTCTGTCCAGTATCATCTGTAATTCTGTGTCCTAATTAAAGCCATTCATGGTTTATACATTTCCCACTAATTGTTTAATATCCTTGATAGTTTCAATAAACATACTATTTGTGACATTAAAGTACATTTTCATATATGATATTTAAACAGCATACATTTAAAACACCTGTATAGTGCTTGCATGGTAATAAGATCAGAGTTCTACAAGACTGACTAATATAATCAAATAGATAATTTGCAGAGCCTTGGAAGCAATTTAAGAAAAAATTCAGTTTTAATGCCAGTCTGGTTTTTGGTTTTTTTAACAATATCAGTTTTGTATGATAAAGGATAGTGTCTCTCTCCACAATGTTTTTCTTGTGTCAGTAGATCACTATTGTATTTAAACACTCATTTACAATTGCACACAGCCACCTGTGCTCCGAAGAGACCGAGCTTAAGCAGCATGGGGGTTCTGCAGCTTCCTGAAGTGTGCTTACAGACATACATCAGTTTCTGATAAACCAGACAATATGCATTATTGCACACTAAATTATTTTATCAAAACCTGGCATCTGTCAAAGGGGAAATTCTTCCACCCTTGCTCAAGATTTTGAAAGGGAACAAAAAAAACATCTCTGCACCCATCACCACTCCAAAAAAGAGACTCTGTTAAACAATTCAAATTCCCAGCAAAATCACCTTCACTGGTGAAAGTTGAGAGTATCTCATTGTGATTGTGAGCAGATATACAAGAAAAACTGGCTTCTGAAAATTCAAATTGTATTACTGCTTCTATGTTAGTACAACTAGACAAAATAGGAAAAATTCTTTTAAAGTTTATTTCACTGACACAGCACGTTCCATTACAAGAGCTCTGAGAAAAAAACCCTCTTAACCAACTCGACTGAAAATACTTCATTCATGTGTTAATTTTCATTAGTTATAATCAAGACCAAATGACACTTTGCTGAATGAAAGCGATCTGCGGTTCTTCCTCGTAACCCCCACCAAAGGGCAGCAGTTGCTTACATCCCTCAAGTTTCCTTTTGTTCTGTGTCATTAAAGCTATTTCAGCCTCTTCACTACCACAAGGTATTCAATAATGCAGAACAGACAGATTTTCTGTGTTTAAGACTTGGGAAAATTATGTATTAAAGTGTTTTGAAATAACCTAAGATAGATATTTTCATATTTTGAAGTATGGATATCAAAAATTGACTGTACAGTAAATAACTTCATTGAAACTAATGGGAGCCTGCCTTACTGCTGATAACCAGCTTTTCTGGCTGTTAGAGCACCACAGAGCTAACACAGCACACAGAGTGAATGACAGTAAGTGCAGGGTGACACCATAAAACAAGGGCACTTAGTTCTGAAAGAGAATGCATCCAAAAAGAACAAGTTATACTCAAAAGTACGTGAGTGCTGCCAGAAAGAGCTGCAGAGCTCCAGTCTTGTGCTGTCGAATACCCATTTGTCTCAGAAACTGTATTTACCATTGACCTAGGGAAATAATCTATCTCTCTTCCATTTCTGAATTAGCCAAGACAATCTCAGAAATGCTGTTACCACTTAATACTACGGGGATCCAGGGTCAGCAATAATCATTTACTCATGGATGTGAAGCAAAGGATATTTCACTTCCAGGAATTAGATAATGAGGGAAGCTATCCTAGCAAGCTGTGAGACAGTGTCAGAAGGTAGCATTAAACTCCCTTACGATGGGATTAATTAATGATCCCTCATGCATCCCGACTGCATGATACAGTGTGCAGGAGAGCTCGGCTCTAGGGGAAGTTTAGCAAAGAGGTTTAAAGATTTCAAAGCATCTATCAATGTTTCCCCAGCTGCACAGCTCAAAGAAGAGGTTATGAGGGCAACCACACTACAGGTGTGCTCTCTGTCCTACGAGCAGTGGGACAATGCCTCAGACATTGTGGTTTGTCAATCTGATGCTTCCTTCAGGCACAGTGCGTAAGCATCAAGACTTCCACCCACATGGCAGGTAGTGAAGAAACAAGCACCATGCAAGCTGCAAACTGTAGTGCTGGGACTTTCCACCAGGGAAGGGCAGCTGCATATCTAAGAGGTGCAGAGACACATGGCAATTCTGCAGAACTCCAAGATTTCCAGGCAGAAGGAGACATCTCAAGCATTTTCTAATTGTTTAGTGTGCTTGGCAAACACTGCTCACAAAGGATTGGCTATCAAGATAAAATACCACACTATGTAGTGTGTTTCCCTTCACAAATAAATAAATAAATAAATAAAATAAGAGTTCCAGAAATGGCACAGTCAGAACATTCATGCTAGCAAAAGAAGATTTTGTTCTATCCATGGTCTTTACAGTCCCTTTGCTTCACCATCACCACTTACCACCTGTCTGGATCTGTGCTCACAGACTGGCAGTTCTGTGCTCACATTGCAATTACCATCCTTTTCCAGAAGCAATTGGCAGTGCTCAAGACATTCCCTTGATTTAGCATCACCTGCTGGCTCCTTTATGTCTTCTCAAGAAGAAAGCCTTTGAAATAAATTTTGTCCACACACTGTGTTCATGATGGCAATACAGCTAGAGCTAGATCACGGAAGGAAGATAAGAAGTTCTGGGTCCTGCTCATAGACCAGTTCAGCATCTAATTGCTTTTGGTAGGTGTAAAACTAGTTCAAGGATTACACTTTCCTCCACCAAAATTACACCATTCTTTATGATATTTCAGCTGCCAACCTGTTGACTCACTCTCTCTGACTCCACTGAACATTCAAGCAAACAAGTTATCATCTGCTATGGGAACAAAATGAAAGAGTCTCTTGAAAACATTATAATACTTTGATTAGCTTGTTTTTTGAAAAAAAGCAATCCTCTCTTTTTTTAAAAAAATATCAAGAAACTCATTGAAATCCCTCCTTTTCTGCACAAAGTTTATGTGGGCAAATAAACATTTTCCAATATCATCCTCAGCATGATAGAAAATTCCCTTTCCATGTAGAGTCAGTGTAACTTGAGAGTCCCATCTAATTCAGGTGGCTGAGGAATCCCAGCTCCCTTTGCCTTGCTACTACAGAGAAACGTGCTAGTATTGTGACCATTTTTAGTGCTGCTATCTTTAAGACTCTAACCAGTGTTTTCTTGCAGAACTGCAGCTGCTCGGGTGCTGAACAGATTTTCTTCAGGCTATAACATAAGGGTCCAGAAAGTTTGTTTTGCTCCTTCATTTTGGAACAGTCTTTGGCAGTAGCTTTGGTTATTGAAATCGCAGTATTTCAAGTGTACGAAAACATGAGCTGGGCAAAGGGCATGTCTTCAACCCTATGTTTTGAAAACAAACAGTGTATGTTTGAATAACAGACATCCTGCAGTTGTATAAGAAAATGATACAACACTTAAATCACTACACATACGTTCAGCTTACACAGTCAATGAATTACATTGCTCCAACATTTGTTCTAAACAGAATCCTAAACTGCACATTTTTACTGGTCTTTTTAAGCTCAGAAGCAGAGCTAACATTCATGGGGATTAACCTTAGTCTAACTGTATGAAGTGGACTTCTGCCTCCCTTATTTTCCTCAGTCTGTAATGTAATGTTAATCAATGTTTGACAGGAAACCGTGTCTGCAGGCAGGAGAGCAGCATTTTGAAATCTCCCACTTTCCAACGGTGAAACCAAGATCTGTTCAAATTTTTAAACAAAAGACAACATGAACAAATCACTGTGAATGAAATTGAGATGTTTACACACACACACAGAGTGTTTCTTCGTGCCATGGCTAGGAGACTCGTGGAGCACCTGGCCAAAGAACATGGTGTTAGAAGTTCATGTGAGCTCAAAGGTTCTTCCACATCTGCAGTACATGTTCTGACTACAAGGGTACTGACTGTTCTGGGACAAGTGTCCTTCTCCTGTTTGAGTTAGGAAAACTGCCCTGAAGGGAAGAAGCCACCCATTAGCTGGAGTTTTGTAGAAATTGCTACTCTGCCACAGAACATTTCAGCTTCATTGAAAAATTCCTCTTCAAGTTTAGTGACAATACCACACTAAAGTGTAGTGGGTAACACATGAAATTGTACAGGACTTAAAAAAATCCATACTTAAGTTATTCCGTTCATATTTCAGGCTTCTTATCTTTTCCTCCTTGAGGAAATTACAGATAATTATTTTTAATGTAATAGGTTCAGTTAGTGCAATTTGCATATTACTGTTGTCTTGGTATTATCTTGGCTTAAGAATAAGTGACTCAGAGAAGTCAGTCTCAAAAATTCTCCTTTTACAGGCAATTCCTTGTTATATAGCATGTAGCTTCTACTTTAAGTGGAGTTAAAATGAAAAAGTAGTTCAAAGATCAACAGCTTTCTAAAGTGTAAGAGTTATTAGACAAGTGTTCAGGCAAGATTCTCACTGAGAGCAAGCTTAATTATTAAAAATTTTGAAAAAAGCTCTGGCAATTTTAAAACTAAAGAAGTTCAGTTTACACTGATTACTAATTCACACTAGAGCCATATTTGTGCTTTAATGTGTTGTTTCTTAATGATTAAAATAACATGATTTCACGTTGTCTATTGCGTCCATATCATAGGAAATACTATTATTTGCTTTTTGGTATTGGTTTGTTACAT
Organism: Aegotheles bennettii; assembly: GCA_013398125.1. Lineage (NCBI taxonomy): Eukaryota > Metazoa > Chordata > Aves > Caprimulgiformes > Aegothelidae > Aegotheles > Aegotheles bennettii. Next base: position 138,617 of record VZRW01004444.1, on the reverse strand, counting down.
TTCACTTCAACTTAAACACGACATCTAATGAACAGCTATTCAAACCAAAACATGATGAACATGGCTTTAGTCATCTCATTTTCCTACAGAAAGGCAAAAATATTATTAAAAACTATACAAATTGTGGACTGCTGATTAACTTAAACTGCTTGACAAAAAAGCCTTAGGGTGATATCCCACCACTTCTTATCACCCCAAGTCTGAAAAGGAAAAGGACTGCCCTGCAATCACATGATGAAGGTAAGTGAGAGGCGATGAAAGGAAGGGGACCTTTCTTCTTTAGCAGATGAAAAAGATGCTGAATTAGCTCAAGATTTAGTTCATGATGAGCATTATCTCAGGTCTGGTGTCTGCAAAACGTTGAACACAGCCAACATTCACTTTATCCATGGTATATCCTCAGCATGACAATATGTCTTGGCTCTTCATATTATTGGAGAATTCAGAAATTATTTGTTTTGCAGGCCTAGATGCCTGTGGTACAGTGGAGAGGGAATCAATCTAACTAGGGAAACAGTACATTATTGGAAATATGGCAGAAAAATTATTGTTTATAGTATTTGCAGTGCATCACTTTGCAGAGCCTGGCTTGTCTCAGCATAAGAACTTAATTAGAAAGATTCCCTGGGTGAAGCTGGGAAAGCACAGATGTAGATGAAATACTGAACATCAGTAGCTTGCATGTAGGATGCTACAAATAAGGGAACTTGGAGCTTCTAAAATCCAGTGAATGAAACAAGACAGGTTTCCAAGTATAAAGAAAACCAGTGATGATGTTACAAAATAAATAGATATACTGCAGCTAGAAGAGCTTGACTTCCTATCATACATAAAAAACATTCCCGGAGGCAAATCTCATTGTCTTCTTCTATGTTTGTGTATTAAAATATTATTCTTTCCTCTTAGAAATTTATGTGCTTTTCAGACCAATAAATTAACCATTTCCATACATTCCCAGCAGGGTAGCTAATTTGTCAACATGGCAGGAGAGGAGAAAAGTAAACAAAACAGAAACCCAGAAGTACTGTTTTAGGTAAAGGCTATTTATTTGTCCTACTAATGCCAGTATAGTTGCAATGAAGTGCAATAAAGTACAACAAATGGAAGAATAGATAACATGATATCCTTTTTCACATTAAATCCTTGAGGCTACTGTGAATATTTTTGGCCCAATGCTGATCCATATTATTTGGCTGCCAACTCTCAAGTAGCAGCCTGGTTGGCTTTCTGAAAGTTTTATTTGCACATACACCTTCTACAGGAGGGCACCAGGCCAGTGCATCACTGGATGCTCAAACTGACTGAAAAGGCAAGACATTGTCACAAGCAAAAGAATTCCATCTAAGGAGTTTGAATAGGTATCAAAAGTATATATTAAGAGGTATTAAATAAATGAGATTATTGCTATTGGGTGGCAGCCTCAGCTGAGGGGAAGAAGAGAGAATAATACAAAATTCTGACAAAAAGTCAACACACCAGAGTTTTTAATCCTAGAGCTGAAATCCTTTTGGATACAACTCTTTCTGAAATGAAATATGCTCCTTGCAATTAATGACGAGGGCTGGCTGATGGACTCAAATGCTGCACCAAGCCTTGTGGACTCTGAACGTGCTTCAGGCTGTTGAAAAGGAGCAATACAGGAAAATAGCTGCAAGTGTGTAATTCCTGTCCAAGAGCTGCAAACCCTGAAAATCCCACCCACAGGGCAAACCACGCGTGAAGACCAGAGTTAGCTGTGGATCCCAGAAAACGTAAGCAGTTCCATGTGAGAGAAAAATGCTTTTGGATTATGTACTAAATCCAGAATTTTCAATACTGCAAAATTTCCATGACAGTTCTTTCCAAGCTGCCCAGCTCTCAAAGCAGGAAGGACTGAAGCAAGCTAAGACACCAGATTCCCAAGGGGGCCTGGAATCTCTTTGCTCAGATACAGAGAAATGATACACATAATGGCATATTTTAAACCTAGACTGTCTTGCTTCAAAAGAACCATAAAAATATAAAAGACTGAGATCCCTTCACAATTTTTGATATTGGAATAATGCTTCCCCAGAACTATTATAACCATTCTGGAGAAGAAAATACCCCTTGAGTGAAGTGAATTGCTACAACAACATTTTCAAGCAAATCCAAAAGTCTAAGAAACTGAGTAGAGAGCAGATACCAATTTTACCACTTAGGAAGGAAAGAAAGGCAGGTACTGTAAAACTGACTGGCTTGTTTCTTCTGAAACAATCAGTAATGAAACACGGCACAGAAATTATCTTGGATAGATTTCAAGATGGGATCTCTCTCTGGGAGGAGAGAAGTGCCACTTCACAAAGCCCAGATCCGGCTGGTTTCTGTATGGACTCATGAAGAATTGTTCCATTTAAAAACAATCCTAGAAAGAGCTTCATGGGGGTAAAGGCGAGGTGTCAAAGCTTCTCAGAGACTTTAAGCAGCAGAGGAAAAACCCCACCTCTTGCCCAGGAGCACATTCAAAGGGCACCTCCAAGGTATTTCTCATTGCAGTAATTTGGAGCTCTTGCTCACAAATATGCTGCAGTCAAGCAGAAAGGTGTGGGAAAACACAGGCCACTGAATATTGACAGAATATTTTCAAAGCAGGAAATGTCTGTAAAGCAACGGATACGGTTGTAGCAGCAGGAAAACAACTCGTCACCTAAACAATCCTGCAAACTGCACAAAGAAAGGTGTTCATCATGCATGGGCCTGCATGCTCACCCTTGCTTCTCTCGAGCTGGACATGCCCAATCACTCCAGAAGGTTTATCTTGACAAAGATAAATCACAGCCAGGACAAGATCCCTAAACATAATCTTACTGAAAAATCCAAAGGTTATTTCAGTTGCAGAGTCCTATTCCTGAGTGGCTCCATACTGAAGGCTGTGTATTGCACCCACTGCACCCTGTGATAGCACTATGAAGGCTCAGTCACTTGCTTCAGACACTTACTAAGAAAAACCATTTTGCAAGTAGGAGGGAAGAAATCAATAGGTGGCTGTCTTAATAGATGACTCCCAGAGATCTGCAGGAGGGACTCTGGAGGTGTCCCATGGGTGCTCTTTTGCTTTCCTGTTCTCACTGAGCTCCAAGAAGCTTATGGAGAAAGACTGACAGGTTACAGCTTACCTGGGTGGCTGGATTTTTTATTTTTATTTTTTTTGTTAAAGAGATCTAACAATTGAAGTTATTTGGAACGTCTTTGCTTACATCTTCCTCAGGCTATAGTGAAGAAAAAAAGCAGATAGTGCTGAGAATTAGAGCAAAGAGACCAGGTGTACATACAGCAGAGAGACTCAGATTTTAGGGGTTCTAGATGAAATGTATTTAGGAAAGAACTTGTAAAAACTGTGACAATAAATAGCTAAAATTTGTCTGATAAAAATCTAATGTAGTCCTATTAACTTTAGCCCAAGGATGTAATGCAGGCCAAAATTTCCATCCTCCACCACGCCATTGTTCAGTGGGCCAGTATAATTGAATTAAAACTAATTTACTAACAATTAAAATAAAGTAAAACCAGACATTGTTTAAAGAACTGGAAAAATAATCTAGTACCATTCTTTTTTATGGCTAAAACCACAAATAAGAAACCCAACTATGCAGGCAATTAACATCCTTCGAGTGCCGAATCAAATGCTTAGCAGTAATGGAAGTAATAGGGGAAAAAAAAGACCTTATAAACAGATATAATACAGCTGCCAGGAATCTGACACTGTAAGTGATAGTTAACATGTCTTTAAGAATAAATTCTGCCAGAACACATCTCTTGATCAAATTGCAATAGAAGTGGAACAAAAATGTATGCCTTGAAAGACAGAATTTGCTTGTACGAAGATAAAGAATTTCCTGTGTTTCTCCTTATACATTACTTAAAAATAAACTCCAACTAAAGATAGTATGTAATCTGGTACAGGAACTGTAAAACCTCTAGATGGTTCACCAATGTTTTAAAGGACTGATAAATCATACTGAGCTGCAGACAAAAAATCTGTGGTTTAAGGTACTATAAAGATAATGAGTGAACTGAGCACCTCAGCACAGCACAAGGGAGACAGATGAGAGTAGAAAGAACTTCTATAACATTGAGGACCAAAGTCTCAATCATCTCACTACAGCAAGGAGAAGATGGCCACTCTAATGCTTACTTGGTGTCCAGTAGCTTTTTGTTCTTCAGTCTGGCCTGGTGCTAAGATGTAAACACAGCCTTAAACCCCACAGAAAACCTTGGTTTGAGGTCTGGCCTTTGGCCAGTTATCACTGAAACACACTCGAGCTAACAGTGCCATTGGCCAGTAGAGACTGGAGGGGCTGCCCCTGCCTCGTGAGGAGAAGGCCTGAGCCCAGCAGTGAGGTCATCATCTGTTTCTTCAAAGCTGAAATCAGAGCCTCACCTCCTGGACTGGAAACAGAGCACTCCAGAGAGCAGTGAGCTCTGAGCCCAGACACACACATGTTCCCTTTCTAGACTGTTCCTGTGAGGTATTAATGAGCAACATCCCTCCCTTGCCTGTCTGCCTCCCTTGCTGATGCCTACAGTTTTCCAGGAGTGGAGGGGAGGGGGAAGAGAGCTGAAAAGCATTAAGCAGGAACTCGGGTCTGTCTGGGAAATGCAGCTTCTCCCTCAGCCAGGATTTCTCAGCCACAGGTTGCTCCTGCCCAGACTGGAGATGGTTGTGAATAAGAATTCACTACTAAATACAGAGCTCCCAAGCTTACAACGTCAGCTTAGGGTTCCACAGCCCCACATCTGGGGTTTTACTGCGAGAAAACAGTGAGTTAGGATCAAATTTGAGCTCTGACATGCCACACGAACAGTTTTTGCTCAGCTGTAAGGTATCTCCAAAAGCCCATTCCCTGAAGGCAAGAACATCTGTAACACAGCAGTACACACAGTGGTTCCTTTGCAGGGGGGTGCCAACAGTCACCCCACTGGCTCTTGGAGGGAGCCACCTTAGAGACCCCTTCAGCAAAATGCAGAGTTTCCTCCACCCTGCTCCTAAGGAGGCATTAGACCAGAAATATGGGTCTTTATACTGCAGGAATTCTGGCACAAAGCACTTCCAGAGGAAGGAGGGAGCTAGTCCATTATATCTCAGCTCCCAACACAACAGATCACACTTTCTTTCCCATATTTGAAGGAAACAGAGTGTGGAAGCAAAAAAGAATTACAAGCCAGCTGGGACTATACAGAGAAGACAGCAGGCCCTGGGACAAGTCCTCTCTGCATGACTATGGGCATCGATTATTGTCTGCAGTTCTGGGAACATCAATTTGAGAAACATGTTTTTTAACAATTTTCCCCATAGAAGCCTCTGTCACAAGTAAAAACGTCTAAATTACACACACTACACTGGGTGGCACAAAGGAGAGGAGAAACCACTGAAAGTAATGAAAAAAACATGCTATTTCTTACTGAAGCCTGTCATTTGGCTCCGAGTCAGGTTGCTGGAGCCTGGCAATGCAAAGCATGTCCTGTGGTATCCACAACTAAGAAAATAGCACAGCTTGCTCCTACACACCTGTAACCACCTCAGTTTCTTCTCTTGTCTGGCTGAGGCTCAATTTCTACCATGGGTTTTCATATAAATCAGTACTTATTTCTCAAGCAGTGGCAGTGAATTCAGCAGGGAAAAAAGTGTGAAATGTGTGTATCCTTTTTATTTCTTTCTCCAAGTGCAACAACAAAGGCCTTTGCCTCCCTTCTACTCTTATTATTTTCCCCCCTTCATCCATTCATCTGGTCTGATAAAACCTTCCTTGTTAGGTGGGCTTTACTTCGAATTTCTCTTTTCCATCTTTCTACTATTACTTCTCACCTCTCAATATCGATGTGTCTCCTGAGGTCATCAAAGTAAGGTGATTCCCATGTTAGTTAGGAAAGATCACATAATTTTAACTGTTGTTCTGTTAAATTGCTGTCATCCTTCCTTCTTCCTACATTTCTCAAAGTCCTGAGATCGATGTCTATTGTTTTGCATAGTGTCCTATCCATGCCTATTACATTGCACTGAACGTTTCCAGCATGACCACTCTTTTGATCAAAAAGAGGGTCTTCTAATTATTACTGACTTACTTCAGGCCTGATCCATCCCCTTATTTTTCTCTGACTGTTCAGCTGTCTTCCACCCTGCAGATAGCTGTTTACCACTGCTTTAAAGGAAAGTGTTAGTGTATCTAACACCCATCTCTCCTGTGTTTCACATTTCACAAACTGACTGGCTTTTCAAACGGTTCTGGAATGGTAATTGTCTTCCTTTTATCTTCGCTCTGTGGGTGTTCCCCAGGACTCTTCTGTCAGCTCCCCACTCTTTTTCTCTTCATCCTTGGCAACCAGTATTTTTGTCTCCATTCATGCTACATGCTATCATTTGTCAAATGACAAACCATTGTATTCCTCTTTTCATTCTTTCTCCTTATATATTTTTAATTTTAACTTTGCTTTCTTTTTTTTTCTTCTCATTTTTCCATGGATGAAAAAAATGGCTGCCATAATTTGATTGACCTCAAAGCGTGTGTCTTCATAACACAGTACCATGCAGCACAGAGAAACCTGATCTACCTCTGAACCAGCCAGCTCAGGGCATGGGAGAACAGCAGATATGCAAATGTAATTATGTTGTACCTGAGAACCAGATTAGCTTATTAACAGCTAGCTACATGTCTACAAAGGACTGCAATATATATATAAAGTCATGTAAGATGTAGATATCTTGTTCCAGACTTCTCCCATCCCCCTGTGATGACATCTCTAGGTAACTTATTTAGCTAAACTACTCCTAAAATGATTGATTTAGGGCAATATAGCAGAAACCTACACTCTATTCTTGGATTAAATACTTCCTACAGGCCTCAAGCAATTAATTTACTCCATCGTGTCATGGTCCCTCATTTTTAGTGAGAGATTAATGTTAGCTAGAATGTTACAGTAAGGATGATCTAATGAATAGTTTGAACATCCTACAGCCGGGCAGACCTAGGTGAGCTGTTGCAGTTGTGGCCACTTGGCACTTGAGTTTCTCCAGGGAGGCTTGCTCCCTGCCTAGTTTGGTAGCTGAGGAGACCACATTTCTCAGGCAGGTTTCACACTCTTGTTACAGTAAAGTGCTCTCCATATAGTCTGATCTTTAGCTATGCCATACTAGCAACATGTTTCTTTCCAGCTTTGCCTGGCCCTTTTCTTCAGCATTGTCCAAAATATCTGCGTAATCTTTTCAGTTTAATATTTTTGCCTCCCTGCTTACCTTTTCCATACTTGTTCTCTGTCTGTTTATAGGGATTAATTATGCCCCTGCCATTTGAAATCACTTCCCAAAGGTGAAAATTAGCTCAGAGAAACAGCAGGAGCTTCATCAGCTGTGACTGTTGGAAATGACTCAGTAAAAAACTCAAGAATATACAACAGAACAGGGTTCTTCTGGCAAGGGGATGCTTAACAGTGACATTCAAGTTTCTGCCACAACTGATTTATGACAGCGATGTTTTAAAAGATGCCTTCCGACAGAAGGAAGCTTTGGCCTATTCAAGGTCAAGGGAGTGGATGTCCTGCACGTGCTGCGAGTCCTGCACTGGAGGAGTCTTTGGTTTAGCAACATCAGGCTTTTGGGGGAAAACGTAATGGAATATATTCATGGACATACAGCTAACATACAATTGATACAGGTGATTGGCGTTGGTTTGGGAACTAGCACATGCACAGAGACAAATGTCCAAACAGATCTACCGCTCCCTCTGAGAGGCACAATCATGTCTCAAATAAAAGGAGGAAGGCCATGAATTACCTGGATAATCACGTGATGTTTTTTAGCCATCTCCATTGTGAGATTCATCTTGGAAGTCTAGGAACTGATGAAAACTTGCGCCAATTAAATGCCCTCAATGCAAAACTGAAATCAGTGAATAGGGACCTTGTCCATTTTTTGTGACTCCCTTTGTCCGAGTTGGATATGAGGTTAATATTAATACGTTTTTTTCCCTCCCACAGACTACATATAAAATAGCAGAGAAATGAGATAATTTGTCCTATGCACCATCATTTAGAAATTTAAATGTAGTTTCACTAACAGAAAGTGTTAATACAAGAACAAGCCTTTATTTAACTGATACTAAAAAAATTGTACAATTATTTTGTCATTCCGTTAGTGTTTTAATATATTCAATTCTCTACGGTACTCATAATTCAATTAGTCCTTAAGACAAGATTAAAATGCTAGAGGTTTTTTTTATTATTTATTTATAGTCAAAATATCAGATGCAGCAATCCAAATTATTCCTAGGAGTCATTTAATAGTACACTGACAGCTGGCAGAACCATGACTCTGACTGTTAATTACCAGGGTTGATTGATATAGAGAGAATTTTCACTGGTAGAGAATCAGAATCAAAACTCAACAGCATTTCTGTGTTTGTGGAATACACAGTGCCCTCAGTTTTGCGCATTTTTTCCAAGGAAGAAACCATATTTTCTGAGATTCCCACATAATCCTTTTGTGTATAGATTTTTCACTGCCACATGGATTGAAGCTATATTTTTCTACACTGTAAGGAGAAAAAAAAAAAGGAGTGGAACAAAAGAAACATTTACATGGATAAACATGCTAAACAAGGAGAAACAGAAGAACACCTGCCTGGCAGAACTCCTCAAAAAACCAACCTATACACCACACCTGGAACTCCCAACTAAATTCCTGATACACAAACATCTCAGTGAAAACGTTCAGGAGATTGACATCCTTAGACATATTTTTAGTATCAAATAAAGAGGCCTGACAAAGTAAAATTAAGACAAAAAGCACCCTTTTTTTCCCCAGATGGTGGGACTGAACTAAATGCAATACACAGTTCTAGCACATAATTGGCTAATGCATCCTTACAGAGGTGGTCAGCTTCCTCCCCATTCTCCAGTCACAGTCACTTTGTAAAATAGGGGTAATACTAATCCACTCACATCATATGCTGACATGAACACTTTGTCTTTTTTAAAGTTTTTGAGTTTTTTAACAAGCTTCACAAGAAAAGGAAGATACCATAAAGCATTTCTAAGGACTAGCTAGATGGAAGTAGGCAAATGCTAATGAGCTTTGTGAGATTTTAGCTTTCAGAAAAAACAACGAGGATGTGAGGATTTACCACAGTGCAAGGACTGATTAGTTATTTTTACATCCAGACATCAAGGAATAGTTAGATGGGCTCTGTAGTGGCAAAGTCAGCTTCCTAATCGAGTATATCTTTTCAAGTCAGATTACATTCTGCAGCGCTAATTCCCTTTGCTCCTTCTAAAAGTGCACAGAAACATTAATGAACCAAAAGACAGATAAAACATGTCTGCACTCAACAATAGGAAAGAAAAAGGAGTAAGTCCCATGGAAGAGTAGTTGGTACTTATAGCAATGTTTGAAGGTTGTAAAAGAATCAAGATCTATAAAGAAAACTTTGGAGAGTTATTTTTATTAGCAGATATATCTGAAAAAAGGTCAGGAAAACTTTTATACATAGTTCAAGAGTTTAATGCCTTGTTTTTAAAGGAAGTGTGGTTTTAAGTAGCATTATGTTTCAGCAGGACTTGCAGGACATTCTCTCCCCAAATGAGCCACTAATATCTAGATACTAAGATTAGGACAGCAGATTGCCAATATTCTGATTACAATTTTCTCCATGAAGTCTGGGATTTCCCCCCTCCATAAAATTATGTGTGAACACCTGCTTTCATGAAAGTTCTTGTTAATAAGAAGCTTCAAATTCAATATATTTTAAACAAAACTAATGTGCGAGTTTGTGTGAAATGTTTTTTTCAAGTAGTTATTACTAGATAGGTTTTAAAGGATTGAAACATTAAAAAAGAAAAATACACCAACCATCACCCACAAGTCAACCTTGGAGCAAAACATTTTGACTTTAGGGGTTGGGGCAAAACAATTAAAAGTGTCAAAAACTCCTTCCCACTTAAGTCTGATAATTACAAAATTATTTCACTCAATTTGCTAGCAAGTAATCCCAAATCACTTTCAGCTCTATAATTACCAGCAAAATGTATGCACTTTCTCCCATTTCTCCACCACCCCCCCCCAGCTCCAAGTACTTTCTCCCAGAAAATTCTGGGTTTCTCAGCCAGCCATGCTCTTGCCTTCCTTGCTTCCCACTTCTCCAAGTAATTCCTTGTGGAAACTCTTTTTTACGCCTTTCCAGATTTCCAGAAAGGAGATTTATGGCCCAATTCTTAGAAGTCTTCTCCAGAAGAGCCTCCCATTCCCACAGCCACTGGCTAGTGTGTGCTTGGGGATCTGCCTCCTTCAATGTACTAAGGCCAATGTTTTAAGCTCTAACACGAGGCTGCACCTGACCATCAACTAGCATACAGTATTTTTTTTTAAAATAAAGCAAGCTCAGAATGAAATAGGAAACAAAACCTGTAAGATTTGAAAAGATTTTTTACCCACTATATCTTTGCAGACCAGGTTCCCTTCTCTAAGCCCCTCTCATTGTAACACCACAGAGACACTGAGGTTCCCATCACACACTGCACTGTCTCCTATAAATCCCTAGGAAAAGTATTTCTTTCCATGTTTTTCAATTATCTGTACATTAGCCTGCTCTTTCCAACAGGACACAGATGCACCAAAGACCTTTTCTGCATCAGGCATACCCAGTTGCCAATACCAGAGGAGGAACCTCTCCCTCCAAACGTGCTGCCTGGTGGCACCAAAAATAAACAAGCAACTTGCTTACTAGCACAGATATTATACAAGAAGGTGCAAGCAAGTTAAAGAAAAAAAATAGAAATCCAAACCCAATGAAAAATCCCACAAAAAACCCCAACACTTACTGTCATAAAAGAATTGTGCATTTTCAGCTTAAATTCAGCCCAGTGCCACCACTCATTTCTGATGTTCTGATGCCTTTCAGGGACCAGCAAGGTAGCTAAGGATTTCCACCAGGAGAAGGGGTCCTCAGCTAACACAAAAGCAGCCCAGCTTGTGGCTATGATCTTAATCCCTCTTCTGGGTGTGAGGGAGCACTGCCAGCTGACAAACTTGAGAATTGGAGACAGCTGCTAATATGGGCATTCTGCCTATCTGCATTTAAGCACATCCAAATTGGGAGAGTGGAATTCTTGACCACCTCTCCTGGGGCCTCTCCAGCTCCCCTGCAGTGAGTTGTGTTTAGTCAATCTGCTGGCAACAACCCAGCCTGATTGCAGTTAAGTAAAACATATGCAAATGTGCTGCCTTGCAGACAAGAGCAATGCTGAGGAAATTTGCTTCCACTGAGATATCACAGAATTTCAGGGGATGGAAGGGACCTCGAAAGCTCCCCCAGTCCAACCCCCCTGCCAGAGCAGGAGCACCCAGAGCAGGGCACACAGGGATGCACCCAGTTGGGGTTTGAATGTCTCCAGAGAAGGAGACTCCACAGCCTCTCTGGGCAGCCTGGCCCAGGGCTCTGTCACCTTACAGTGACAAAGTTCTTCCTTATTATTTATTCAGATAATCCAGAACTCCAACTCAAACTTTTTAATCCCCACCAAGCACCCTGCATCTAAATCCTTAAATATTGACTTATGAAAGTTCATGTTTACATTTGAAATCCAAAATTACATTTTGAACCCATTTTGGATTAATACAGTCTATGAACACTTGCCACTTCATTCTTTATTCAAGGAATTTCTATTCACAAAACATATTTCAAAATGTGCTTGTTGGCTCCTTTGCCATTGTGGTAACTTTGCAGTCTTTCAACTGAAACCTCCATACAGCAGACAATCATTGCTAGTGGAAATAATGCAGAGACTAAAATGAGTGCCTCATTATTCAGAAAGCTTTTAACATTTTATCCTTGTGCTGCAGTAAATTGAGTTGTGGAATGACTAGATTATTCTGTGGGACATCAAAGCCAATTGCTGCTTCGCTGTACAAGAGGTATTAAATTATACATGGATTTTAGCCTTTTAAAATGCTTCAGTTTGTGGTTTCCTCCCCACTCCTCCAAGTAGCTCTAGGCCACAATGTTTTTAGGCAGAGACTTCCCTAAAAATAGTTTGTTTTTCCAGCCACAAATATTGTAATATTGGTAAATCCATGGGGTTTTTTAAAAATACTGTGGAATTGCTTCTGAAGGAAGTATACAGCATATGATTCTTCTACAAAAGATAACTGAGAAAAAGCCATTCCTGGTTTTTAAAAGTTGACTTAATGTGTCACTCCTAAAGCTCACAGTTACTGAATTTTCTGAGCGTCTTCAGCCAAACTGCTTCATCATCCTAAACTCTCTAGTTACCTTCACATTTCTCATGTTCATAAACCAAGGCTTTGAATATACAACTTCTACAATAAAATACAGTAAAATCCAAAAATGAAAATTGCTGTAGGTAGGATAGCAGAAATCAAGGTGAAAACACACAAATCTTTATCTTTCTGTCATCTATAGGAAATCATGTGAGATATATGGAAGACTCCTAATAATTTATGCATTTGCAGCATTTTATAACTCAGACAAAGCAGCCCATCACTGAGGAAGAGAATGTGATCTCAGGCTTGCAAAAGATGGTTTAAAAAAAAGCCAGAGACTGGTGCACCTGCTTTAGGAGCCCAGGTTTCAGACCAAAAATGTGCAGTGGGATGAAACTTAATTTTCTCTTCAGCATCAATGACATAACAAAACAGAACTGTAAGACATGTTCCAAAATGTGTAATTATTATATGATCTATTAATTAGCTGAGTAATCTGCAACATTACCAATGAAGAGGAAAAAAACACTGAAACAAAACCATTGGATTAACAATAATCTTGCACATCTAAATAATTATGAAACCTATATCAAAACACTAATCGAGTCTCCAAATCACAAGTATCCTGACAGACTTCATATTATTATGAGCTAATAATACAGATGAGATTTAAAATCATTTTAGTACAACAGAAAAAGACCCTCCAACATTCTTCCACAAATCTCTTCATATTTTCAGGGAAGGGATTTAATCAGGGTTTAGTGTCTATTTTTTTCTCCTCCAATACAAACAGTAGCAGATTTTGCCTTTATTTCCTCTGTCCCAGCACAGCAGGTTTGTCACCAAGTCAGCAGTGTCTTGACACCACCAGTATTCTAACAAATACCTGGTTTATCCCCATTTGTGCATTGATCCCCGCATTTTTTGCCTGAAGAATCTGTGAGATCCACTTCTTTCCCAGGTAGAACCCACCACCTAAGTGTTTCTTTTCAATGTTAGTGTTCAGTAGCCTCAGATCCTGTTAACAGCACCTGAAGTCACCATAGCTGAACTCACCACAAGAATAGGAGATGCACTCAAGGACTTGGCATTTTTTAGTCATCATATTTACATCATATTACATCATATTTTAATTAGGTGTACTTCCAGTGACAGGACTTTGGAATTTTACTATATACGCTGCTAGAAATTTTGGAAACCACCAGTATTTTAGAGGCTACAAAAATATTTAATTCATCATATGTAAATAGACATTCCTGGTCTATCAGGCATCCCTTGGACAGCCAAGGCATTCACAATCTTAGAATATGGATAGGAACTGATTTTCCAGAGACATGAGCAACAGGGCAGCATGTACATGTCTTCAGAGATGTGAGCCTGACTTAACCAATGCCCCAGAGGTGGCAATACTGGCATCTTACACATCCATAGCACAAGCTCAAGTCCTGTACTGGCACTCCAAACAGTGCTCCGTGCTGGCAGACAGCCTTCCCAGCACTGACCATTGCCTTTAAACATCACCTTACACACTCTGCCAAGAGCAAGACTGAAGCCAAGGGCAGACACCTTATACAAGTATCTGTGCTACAAGTATCTGAAACTACTAAACTACTTTGATTGGTTTTCTACCCCATTTAAGAGACTTGAGAGTCTACTGTGAATGAAATACTGGGAGAATCTTGAAGCTAAGCTCTACTCCTGTTTCATCTGACAAGTAGTTAGACCTAATAGCCTGTTACTCAGGAACCTGGGTGAATGCTGGAAGCTATTTACATGTTCACAAAATGGTATGCAGTAAGAGAAATGGTGATTTATTCTATTAGCTGAAGCAGCCAGAAGGGGAACATCCAGAGAGGAACAGAAACTCCTCTGTTAGCCATCTGGCAACTGGACACGCTTAGTCTGAGACAATGGAAGAGGCTGAGAGACCACTGCCCAACAGCTTAGCAAATCCCAGGGGTCCAGGAGTGGAGCCACCTCCCTTTTGCTCATATCCTTGGGATCTTCCCTCTGTAACCCTCAGCTGAAACTGCTGGGGCAGTGGTACAGAAATCACCTATGCCTGAGCAGGGAAAGGGAGGAGCTGGAGGGAGCGCGGAGAGGGAGAGCAGTGGGTACTGCAACGGAGGAGGACTGACACCCCAAAGAAGCTGATGTGGTTTTGTGGAGCTGCAGAGCCTCATGCTGTCCCAGCCTGGACTGTCTGATGAGGGAGGAACTTAGCCCCCTGAGCACCCACCACTATTGCCATTGTCGTTTCAGCTGCAGAGGGCTCCTAGTGCTGAAGGCAGGGGTGACATTTCCTCATGCTTCATTCATGCCCTTCTTCAGCTGTCATTCTTCCTTGTGTAAGCTTGAAATCTCTAAATTAGATCGTTCCTTTTATTTTGCATATTATCATTTCCCTCCCTAATTAATTTCCCTGCGCTGAAAAAGACTGTGATATTCTTGGATGCATCAGCAGAAAATACCTCCCTGCTTCACAGTTGTATTTAGATCACATTTCTGAAATTGTGGGAGTGGGTTACTTGGAGAACTATGAAGAAAAACTGAATTGTTTTCAAATTTGATAATAAATGGGAACTTGAATCATCACTCCTTAATTTGCCTTTTTACCATCCCATATTTTTTCTAACAAATCTGCCAAGTATTACAATACTGTAATTTGTTACGAAACAATAAAATGTAATTAAATGTCCATAAGTTTTGTTAGTAAAAGCAAACATCTCGCTGCAGAAATAAATCAACACAGATTTGATTTAACTCTTCAGTATGCACATGCACACCCTTCTGTGCACTGCCAAAATGAGTGTGCATGCTGAGTATTGTGTGTTGCCAAGCAGAGCACATAATGAGGGCAGACTACCTCCTCCAGAGAGAGAATCAACATTTCAGAGACCCTTCCTTAAGTTTCTGCGTTACACAGCTATACTTTGTTCAGACTATGTGTCTAGCGGTGCGGGTGCATGGAAGAGTAAGTCCCTTCACAGCTCAGGTGATGAATTCCATTTGTCTCCCTCATGGACTGTGAAGCTGGTGGGTGGGACTTGGGATGGGAAGGTGGACTCATAGGTTGCGCTCTCTTTCAAGTTGGGTCAAGAGGAAGGGGGACCGTGCTGGGTGATTTGGGGGAATAAAGCAGAGACTGTGCAAGGGAGAAGTGCTCCCAGCAGGCAGTGACTGAGAATACAAACCACTGCTCCAATTGATGTGGTTACTGCAGAAGGATGCTGCACAGCCAGGACACCAGGGCAGTGCAAAGGGGAAATAACAGCATGTTTGAGTTGGCTGGAAGCTTGCTGAAGAAAGGACTGTGCACTCATCCTCCACTTGTTCAAGAGAACAAGTTTCTGAGGCAGGTTTAGGGAGGCAGCACGTTTGCCCTTGGGTGAAAGGAGCAACTCACATCACCTCAAAGGAGCAAACATTGGCCAAGGCTCTCTAATCAGGGTTTATGGAAAATACTGGAACTTGATTTCATTCCAACTGCAAGCTGTGTTAACGTGACGTTTTTTGTTTGTTTTAAGCTATGAACCCCCATTTAAGAGATTTATATGTTTGGCACTATTTATCCTCCTTTCTCTCACCATTCACGTGTTTCAAGAACAATACAGAGGTGTTTTGATTACTACAATCTTAATTTACTTAATACAATTACTAAATATGTGTTTCCAAGAACTTCAGTGAGTTTTCATTTACGACTCCTGTGTCAAAGGCAAGGCAAGAATAATTTCATAGGAGCAAATTGATATATGGAGATCAAGGTTTACAAATGGTTAGGAGAAAATTGCAGTCAGCACTAACAACATAGTGGCATAAGCAAGCTGTCTACTACACCTCTTACAATATATGCTCCTTGTTGTACACAATCTGCAGAGGACAAGGAGGGACCCTGGCTGTGGGCCAGACTGGAATAACTGCAACTGCTTGTCTCCTCTGAATGTGTTTTCTTTCATGATGCACAAACCACTATCCTTTAACATACACCCAGCATTTTCATTGTTACAGCATATGATGTTTCCAATGCTAAAGATGCTTATGTGGGGGGGGCACTCTCTAACAAAACACAAGACACCTCTCTTGCACTCCCTCCCCCTCTCCCAGGTATTTCCTCATCACTTCTGAATGTCACGGTCTGTGCTTTGATTCTCACCCAGTTGGGTGCCTGCCCCCCTAAAACTGATACCCATGCTTCCTTGGGGGCTGAGCCTAAGGGCGCTGATTGTCCTGATCCGTGTGTGATCGATGGTTTCCTGAGAGTTCTCTACCTATTTCTCCCTTCTCTTATCTTTCTCCATTTTTACATCTCCCCTCCTGTGCCTCACAGCCCCTTCTGTTTTACCTTTTTTTATCACCTCATTTGTCTTCAGGTTCTCAGCCAAACTGTACCTTCACCCTGGATCATCTGCTTTTCTGGTTACTTCCATTCTGATCCTTTCTCGCACTTAATTGCTGCCTGCCCTTTTCTAACACAATTCTTGATCTTTACACCATCACGACAATAGAACAAACAAACGCCCCTGGCAGGGGACTTGTAAGAGGTAAAATATTTATCTTGACAGAAAGTCCATTTCTCTGCCCCTCTTTCCTTTTCAGTGTTTTCTGAAACCTTAACGGCAACAAAAATCTCTGTGAAATTGTTGCACCACATGTCAAGGTCAAAGTGACTGAGATCAAAATACAGCAGTAAACTTAGCTCTTGTGTTTCCTAATATAACATTGATTATTGGATCTAATTATTTTTATTTCCAAATGTGTTCACAAATCAAGCAAATGGCACTTACTAAGGTACTCATATAAAGAAGCTATTTGCTGTAGTACTTGTTTCATATTACTGTTGTTCATAAGCCCTTTTATTTAGCATCTTAAATGCAAGTATTTCTAATGCTTTAAGGAATACATGATTCAAATTGTCACAAATACAAGGGCAGCTACTAAAGGTTATACTAAACAAAAGATATCAGGGAACAGCCCAATAAATTGTCCTCACAGAGTTTGCCCTCCACAAAGTTATCATTACTGACCCAATATAAACATGTTCTTGTATCTACTTAGACAGAAACTACATGTAAAGTGTCCTGTTTCTATGCTTTGATTTCTAGAACAAAAGAGTGTCCATGTAAATTCCTGTCTTTGTTTAACATATATACATGCTAAACAACCATCCCGGTACTTAAAGAGTGAGGCTATGCAGAAAACAAGAAACACTTAAAGTTGATTTATTTATATATTTATTTATGAGCTTATATCCTTTTCTCTATGCTCCCAGTCTCCAAAAAGCAAATAACGTGGACTGGGGGCTGTAACATGTAGTCCAGTGTTGTACACCACAATCTGCTTTGAATCACGAGAGGACAAATGCTAAGCCCCTGGGTCCTCTCAGGGAAAGAGCTGGCTATGTTTCATGTTCCCCGCTCACATGGTACACATGTTTCCAGCTCAGAAAAATCCCTGTAGAGATCTACAGGAGGTAAGGGAAATACAGAAAGGGAAGTGACATTTTGCAATGCCAAACCATCCACAAATGTTCATGTGAAAATCGACACTCCACATTTCAGCAAACAAGTGCCTGCCTGCTGTGCCTGAGACAGCACAGGAGCCACATTTTTATTCCAAACCAAAAAAGCTGGCATTGTCCTTTCCTACGCCCTTCCCTGAGCCAAGGAAAAACACTAAATGGTTACAATTGCCTTTTCTCACACCACTGAAAATCCAGATTTTCCATTAGCTGGCACCTGTATGAACCAGAGCGGAGAAGATTCAGGCATTCAGACACCAAGAAGTTGCCTCATTTTTTCTAGTCCATTACTCATTGAAGGGACAGATGAGGGCAGTGGCTATAGGCTAGACTCTCAAAGCTCCTGATTTCTTGAGCAAAGACTCACCAGCTGTAAGGATTAGTCATACCTTTCCCTTCCTGATGGGGATAATAACCTTTATTTGATGGATGAAGTCACCCAACTTCAATACTTCAGTGAAACATCAATGGTGCAAAGTTATTGTAAGGACTTCTAGGGGCAAAGATTAAAACTTAGCATATGACACATTTTCTCTCCCTCAAAATATCAATGAGGTTTAATGGGCACAGATAACTCAGCATGAACGTTACCAGTTTTAACTGCAAAATACTTCAAAAGGTCAGGAGGGACCTAAACCAACAGAGCTAGGCTAGTTCAAATTCATCATAACCCTACCCAAATTGTCTGGTCTTTTCAATTAGTTAATTGTTTACTGTATTAGTGGAGTTGTGAATAAAGAGTGCTTAGGTTAATATTTCATCCTCCAGACTTAAGTCTCCCGTGGCCTGCAAAATATATGTATATATTTTCTATACATTTTAAGAGTGGTGTGGAAACCAAAAGGCAAGAATCAGTTAAAGACTAGGAGTGATGCAGTTTGTCTATGTTCTATGTATTTTTCTTTGAGAACCTACCCATCCAAAATGACCCTTATTGGCCCTCCAGAATAAATGGTAACCCCCAGATAATCTGTCTTCTCCCTATACCCTGTGAAAAATATTTTTTGCTCACCCTGGTGTAATTTTTTTTTCATTTTTTTAGTTTAGAAGATGTTAAATAACATTAGGTAAGGATGTAAATTTCAGGCATCACACGTCTGGCCTATGTGGCACACCAAGAAGCCATACCACTGTGGGAATTATACTAATACATGCAAAAAAGCAAGTCCTGTGTGACCAAAGTCAAGTACTAAGTAAATGGCTTCCAGGAGTCCGAGTTCAAAGAAAACAAAAGAACAAGATTTTCTGGATAGTATTATTATTTATGTTGATGTCTTTGCTGTAGTATCTGACTGCTAGAAAACGCCATGAGACTTCCCAGAGATAGATCATGGCTCAGTGACATATCTGATATTCAGTCATCATCTGGCAACTGAACTTGGAGGTGGTGGGCTGAAGAGAAGCAGACACTGTCTCTGTTTACAGGAAGGAAAGTGGAAAAATTGATTCCCTTGCAGATGAGACTTAGAGGATATAAAGAGTTAGCAGGGAAGTTAACAATGATCTGTTCTTTTGCTAGGCCCTGACTGTGATCCCACTGCTGTCAATGTACATCAGGAACAGTTGTGTCCTAACAAAGATCAGATGCTCAAAACTCAATTTAAAGGTTGGTGGCACCCAACTTGCTCAGCAATGCTGTCAAACTGTATTGAAAATCTTCCCTCACAGTGGAAAAATCAGTCTTTTTGGTTGAAAGTCCATTTTGTCCATGTAACAGACCTCTTCCTTTAAAACCTCTGTAATAGCCAATGTCTCACACTGCACATCTTTGCCTATTCCTCTTTGAGCATGACATTAATAATGTAGTGTAACATAGTAATTAAAAAAGTTGAAGATGCCAAGTTTCCTGTGAAAAAAATCCAGCCCTTAGTTGTTTTGTTTAAATGCAAATACCGTGAAAAGGCATTGGTCACAGATGCCTCGCCATAATGAATATTGTTTTGCTGTAATATTGAAAAATATTCCAGACTTTTGGAAAAAGAGAGATGAAAGATTTCCCTGTTTTCTCTATCTAGTTTTACATGTGTATGGGTTCCTTCTGCATCATATCTAAACAATAGTCAGTTTCACTGGAGGATCTTAGATTTTTAGATCCATTTTAGAAACGTTAGGAGATAGTACAAGTTGTGAATTTCATCTTTGTGTAAAAAGTTAATTGATAGACACAGCACTGTTCTTTCAGGTCCCTCACCAAGTCTGCAGCTTGTCCATGTTTTTCCACTTGTCCAGCTGATGCTAATTCCAATTCTCACCATTTCTACACACCTGAAAGGGGGTGGAAGACTGAGCATTGTACCTGAGGTCTACTCACCATATCAACCAAAATCCAGCTGTTTGTGCCTCTATTCATCGGATTTTAATCCTCCTTCATCTTGTCTAGAGATGGGGAACAATCTGCTCTGAGTGACTTTACCATGAGAATTGAAAGACAAATATTATTAACATTAACTATGGAGGTAAACAGCTGTCCAGCCTTGCTAGACACCACAGGTCTGTGCACTCCCTGGTACGTGACCTTTGGGATTGCCATAGCTCAGCATTGGTAACAAGGGACATCTTTATTAATGAAAAGTCTGTCCTCTTCAGGCAAACATTTCCAGAGGAAAAAGCTATCCATCTTCTCGATAGAAATGCTAACTTTCTTTTTCCTAGGAACTATTTCATGTTCTCTTTCTACTAGCTTCTACTTTGTTTCCCAAAAGCATCTGTCTCCATGTTCCCTGCTCCCTTAGAAATGGATTGTCATTGAAAGCACATATACAAGTAATTCAAAAAGGAACAAATCACAGTGAGGTATCTCCCTCACCAGTCACTGTTAAACTGGAAATAATTCAAAACCCAAGGAGCATAAAAATCAAGCCATTTACTCTTTTCCCCCTTCATTCATTAAACTTGGAATGTAGTGCTAGTGCCATTTTTTTTCCTCAACTCCCAGTATTAGTTCCCTAAGAAATTTTGGAATAATGGAATTATTGAATTTTCCAAATAAGAAATGGAATTTTGGAATTTTCCAAATAAGAAATTTTATTAATGATGACTTTGACTCATTTTGGTAGATAACAATCCAATGACTTACTCAAAGGAAAATGTCTTATAGTGTAACATTAAATGCCAATTCCATTGAGCGTGAAGAAATAAATATTTTAGCATCAGTACCAACTAAATTATTTAGCAGAGCAGAGCTCTTGTAGCTGGTTGTTTTGTTCTTGATTCACATCAATGAAAGCTAAAAGAGCTCTTTAAACTTATCTGTGTAATTTTCCCAGATATTTTATTGCTCTACTTAAAAAAATAGTTAAGCAATCTCACGTTTAGATTTGTTTCAAAAGAAAAAATAAAAACAAAACAAAACTAAGCAAATCCTTCACTTCCAACAAAAGCAAAAGCTAATTTCATTATAACATTGATTTGCTCTAGAAGTATAGAAGATGGTGGTAAATTTACATCCTTACAAATGAAGTGGATGATCAGGAATATTTTGGGGTTTTTATTACACACATGTGAGTAAACCCTAAACATCTAGCAAAAAAAAAAGATTCTCTGAATAAGATGTCCATTTTTAGCTACATCCTGGAGCTTTTTCTCCAATTTAAATATTTTGTTCATACTATCGAAAAACAGAAATAGTGCTGTGAGTCATGTGACCAATCAAGATAACACGCAATAACTGGAGTGAATATAACAAAAATGTCTGGAAATCATTTGTCTAGACTATTGATCAAACATGGCAAAAAATACAGCAGTTTAGAAAGTGTTAACTAGCCATTAAATGAAAACTGTAGCTGGACAAGCTCTCCAGATTGAGCTGAGTTGCACAAGATAGGACACATTGAGAAAAAGATACTCTCTAACATGAAGGCTGACAGGCAGCCTTGGAAGGGCTCTAACTTGCACCCCACTGTGGATTACTGCAGATTACTGTAGTGTTTAAGACAAAATGTCCTCTCTACTCACTTAAAAGATGTCAGGAACAGGAATATATATACAGCTCATTCTACTCACCATTGAGTGTTAAGAGAATCCCTTTTATGCACAGCCAATTTGGCTTTCTGGCAAACAGGTAAAATAAAGGTATTCCAAAAGCTTCAATCAGTTCTGCTTATTGCCTACAGAATACATACCATCTTTGCTCATGGTATGTGTATATTTCTGCCTTCCATTTATCTTCAGAAATGGGGAATCAAGTCCTGTTCCCATAATTTTATTTAAGAGAAAAAGTCCTTTGTTCCTCTTATGAAGCACTGCAAAGAAATCAGCAATGTAAACCTTTCACATTGTGGTGGGCTCCAGCCTCTTATAAACAGATTAATTTCATTTTGTGGAAGTCTAAAGCATTTCAGTAAAATGGCTCAAAACTATAATTCCCTCAGGTGATGCTCCAGTGACCACCTTAATATGTTAAAGTGCTTTTCATTTTTCAACACATTTCCAAGTATAGTGCAAAGTAAATTGCAGACTCTTGTTAATGCTCATTCAGTCATCAGCAAATAATCTTCTCTGACTTCCCCCTCCATAACATCAATGTTATTTTTTGAAGCATAGCATTTCAGAGTGAAAATACATTTCTTTACTGTCAATAACCCTTCATCATCACCTTCCTTTTATATAGCAGCAAAATCTGAGCTAGATATGTTGATTTTTATTGCTCTTTTTTCCTTCAAACATATTCTGCAGGTGTAAAACCTGTCACTGAAAGACAGCTGAAAGGCTTTCATTTTTACTTCAGACTGTTTCTGCATCTCCTTAGCCCTAACACAAACATACTGACCCTCCTTTCTTAGGCTATAATGTGTAGGAGCTACCATGATCCTTTCAAAGCTGAGGTGCAAAGTCATCATTCCTAGCTGTGACCAGAGCACACACCCCCCCCCCCTCAGAAGGTCTGCTAAGAACATTGTTTTGTGGTGTTCACAAAGTCTCACACCAGCCCCATCTCCCAGCCACAAGGAAACAAGACAGCATTGCTCCTCAGGTCAAACTTCTCACATGTATTTTCAAGGTAGAAAAAAGCCCATGAAAGAGGTCAATGTGAACATTGTCTGGTCCTTGATTTCAGGTCCAAGCCCTACTGTATCCAGCAAGGTGAACGTCAGCTAGATTTCTTCTCTCTCTAGGCACCTGTATAGAACAAGATGCCCATATGGAGGGTTCCTAGTCAAATAATTTGAGAATAAAAATAGAGAATTTTTATGGTTAATTGTCTTCAGTTACTCCCTCTTGAAAAAATCAGTGTCATGTGCATTCTTCTTGCACTTGTCCCACTCCAGAAACACTGCCTATGGGCTTCTCGGAAGCAGAAAGCTGCCTCTCTCCCTCTGAGTGTTAGGCATTTGAAACGTCTTTTCAGAAGTCTGCCTCTAAATAGTGCAAATATGAATTTCTTTCTTTAGTCTTAGCAGTAAACCACATTTCTTTATTCCTCTCACCCTTCCACAAAAAAGAAACACGAAGAAGAAAGATGATAACTTCATCTAGAGTTTCTTTTTTCACCATGTTACTTTCCTGGTACCAGAGAAAGTCTGAACTGCCATTTCAGATGTCCTTTGAAGCTGCAGTAAGTGCCAAATAGAGAGCAAAATTGGGGAAACAAAAAAATATAAACTTAATTGTCATGGTCATTTGTACTCCCACTAATTCGAAGGGCCGGTGGCTAGTAACTCCACTGGTGTTACTAGTCATTATCACACACTATGAGAGCATAGAAAAATAATGCCCCTTGCTCACTCCATTACCACTATGCTTAACTACATATAAAATTGAAGCTAAAGCCTACCACTGCCTGAGCTGCCAATTCACTAATTTGTTGGAAGTGATGATCTTGCCTTTGATCCCCATCTCATTTAAATTTTCAGTGTAAGATTGGTATTTATCTGATACTATCATGAAAGAAGGGTTATGCATATCTGACACAAGAAATTTCTGGTGCACAGTTAAGCTTGATTACCATGTAAGCTGCTGCTTGGCAATTCATTCCCAGTAGCACACGTCAACAAACCCTAAGCACTTAAATAACTAGAAGATGTAAACAACATATACATGGCAAATGTAAGCTCATTTATACATTGAAATAAATATTCCTATAATAATTTTGCAACTGTTACCTCTCTAGTTGCTAGCAGAGCCAACACATGTGGAAAAGCAAAGTGACAAGAATAAATTATCAGCTGAACTCTAAGCTGAGAAATCTTCACTGCTGTCTGCATTTCAGAGCAAAGGCATTGCATGCATTTGACAAGGCAGTTAGAAAAATTATCTCCTTCCTTGAACTTTTAGACAAGTTATGAAAAGAAACCTGAAGTAATAATAGGAAAAACTACACTATTCGCAGAAACTGCAAAAGAACAGCAGCAACAAAAAAGACCATGAAACAGAGTATCTGTACAAGCTGGAAAACATAAACAAAACAGCAGTTAAACAGCCAGGTGGTGTTACATTTTACTATGTTCATCTCAGGTAAGAATATCTATTCCCAAAAAGAGTCTAAGCTTAGACCTCCGTCCCATTTTAACATTTTTGGAAAAATAATGAATTATTAAATGAACTGAAACTCAGCATGCCACACTAGTCTTTTTTAAAGCCTTGCTGAATACTACACAGACCATATAGACAGTATAATATTTTTTTTCTAGTTTGTACTTCTAATGATAAGTCCATTTTTTTTTTTGCTATTTCCACAGGGTAGTACTTGTGTGGTCAGTGAAATGACCAAAAATCCTGTTTGCAGCAGGAAAATGTGACAGATTCTGATTGCCATCAAGTTTTCATGTTCAGCTCTCAGAAGCAAATTCAGAAAACACAGGCATGTCTTCTCTTAAAAATAAGAGTCTATTAGTCAGTCATTCAAAGTCAATCTCTCCAGATCTCTCTCTACACGCATACTGAAATGTAGCCCCACAGAAACTGCTTTGAGATCACACTGATCAGCAATCGGTCATTGAACACTTCTGAAACTTGCATGAGGTCCTGGCAGCAGGGGTCACGTGGACTCCTTCTTAGTGATAACAATCTTAAATTTCATGAACTTCACCTCTTCTTTTCTTTTTCTTGCATAGGAGGTTTTTCTCAAACTGCAGCAGCAGAGCTACAGAGAGAATGTTTGATTCAGGCTGATGTCATGCCATAACAAGGCCAGTGTATGCTCTCTGTTTGCAGGCTGTATGAGCATCTCTGGAAGTGTCAAAGAATGCTTGTCTGTGATTTATCTGTCTTGGCAACTGAAGAAAAATATTTTTCCCCCAGCCAACAAGCTATAGATATTTTCTACATATATACTAAAACCAACATCCTGTGTTTAGTCACAAATCTAAAATTGCAATTGCTAAACATGTCAGCTGTAATTTCCCCACAGAGCTCCAGTATCTCATTTGTCAGGTAGTTATGTGCTCTCTTCAGTTCACGCATTGTCCCTAATACAGGCCAGATGCATTAAAAGTTCATGCAGTTGTCAAAAAGATCAATTTGCCCTTGACTCCAGCCTTTGAACTGAGGCTTCATGGGGTGTTCAGCTGTATCACAAACATCACAGTCTGTATTTCCCCTTTATTCACCCAGTTAGTGATCCAAAGGACACCACCACTTCCCACTGATCACAGGGGAGGTCTCACTCACTGCTCTACCTTCCTCGGCACTCATCCGTTCTTCATCTCATCCTACCTCATGCTTTCCTGATCTCCTCAATCACTTCCTAATTCAAACAATTCAGGAGTTTATATTCTCACAGCCTTTTTGCAGGTTGTGCTGTCTTTTTCTCTTTGTTCAATGTTGACCCAAACAAACATGGATAATAATTTGGCCATTACTCCCTCTATTACAATTGGCCACCTCCTGTGGTCTCTATGACCACACAGCTGGCGGGTTTGGCACACAGCTCAGCAGAGGGGTGAAACCTTCTTAAAACAGATGTGCTACTAACAGAGAACACTTCTTTTCTATCAGCAGTGGATCAGATTCTGCCTCTTCCATTAGCCACTTGCTCTCCTTTTCCTGCCAGATGTTTCCACTATTTCAGCTCATCCATCCCCACAGACTGTTTGTGTGACTGTGCTGTAAATGAGGCGAGTGGGAAACCTCCAGCAAGGAAAAGAAACAAAACATCAGACTATGGCAGGAGAGACAGAGACCCTTTAATACATCACAAATATTACAAACCTGTTACTTCTGAAAAAAATCCCTAAGTTAGATGCTATTGAACAGTCCTTCCCAAGGCCTTCAGCTCCCTTTAGCACAGCTGCAGAGCGATTAGAGAGGAGAGGCAGTAGCTGCAGTCACTCATCAGGTTGAGGAGATGGCTTTGTTTTGTGCCAGAGGGTGATTTCAAAAGCTCTGCGGTAAATGTAAATTGATAGGGAATCAAGACCATCATTCACATGGGAGTGATAGTGCCTCTGTACCTAACACAGAGAACAGGAGTTATTCTGTGAGAAAAAGGATGTGCAAGGAGCAAGGAATTCCTGAGTGTTCCTAAGCTACTGAAATAAATGATTGCAAGGTGCCATTTCAGCCAGAAGGGATTACACCAAGTAGCATCTCAGCTTCACAGCCTGCTTTCTGGTTGCAAAATTCTCTTGCTCAAGTATAGCTGCAACTCATCATTCTTCTAGAAAATAACCTCTTCCAGCCACTAAGCCTTCTCAGAAGCAGTGCTGCAAGCACAAGTGGTGAGGGTTGGGAAGAACTGTGAGTTTTCTGTGGGTGCTATTAAGTTTACTGGAAGAAGACCATAAAAGAAAAAAAGTTGTGAAATAGCCAAGTACTTTCCATCCATCTCTGCTTGCCAAACTGATACAGATGATTTATCCTAAAGTTCCTGGCAATCCAAGCATGCTCTTCCTTCTCCAGCATCAAAGGTTGGGGGACTGGGGGACTGGGAAGGGGAAACAACTTTAAAGAAATCCATTATTGGTAACACTTCTCGTACAATTTCCATATACTCTGCCATCAACATTTTTTGATAAGCTAGTCATAAGAATAACTATGTAAACCAATCTCATGAGAAGAAACAAAGGTTTTTGGCTTAAATCATTCTTCAAATAAAAGGAAAGGGAAATACATTTCAACGTGACTGATTCATAGCCACATTCAAAAACCGGCCATGAAAATACATTTCTCTTTTCATTGATTGAAAGCCTTACTGAGTACTGCAAGTTAATAAAGAAGGCTAGATGATTTTTATTATGGGCCAAATGTCAATTCTGTTGAACTGAAAGGATAAACCTCCAGCAAAGAGCAGAATTTGGCTCTATGAATATACTTTGACAGTACATCCTAAGTCACTGTCATAGTGACACAGTATCTCTTACAGATATGATGAACTGGATTCCATTCTGATTTAGTACTTGCTTGATCAAATGTGATTCTCCTATTCCACATCTTCATTTATTTACTCACCCTATCCCCTATTTCAACTATGTCATGTATGCATATTTTTGGCCATGTTGATATCCTTTTATTCTGCATTATTGTGGAGGCAAATCAGCATAGATGAGAGCTAAATCAGCATTATGAGTCTATTTAAATGCATTCAGCCTGCCAACAATCTGATAAAATTTGTATTCTGAAACCAATTCTGTCCCTTTGCTCAGGAAGGTCATTCAGAGCCTTAGGAGAATGATGAGAACTGCTTATTGGTCTTACAGTATATCCCAGGTCAGCGGCTGTTCCTGCTATCTGTATTGGTTGTATTGTTTAAAACAGATATTCGAACATTGTATTTTTAAAATACAGAATTTATAGAATAAACAGAATTTCTAGTTCAATTATATTGTGGTAGTAACACTGTATTTTGGTATTTCTCAGGGAATATTTTACAAATATTTTTAAGTCAGTAATGTCCACTCAAATGTAATCCAGAATAGCATGGGCTTTAAATCCAATGGCACATTCCTAGTTTCACCTCCATTCTTACTGCAACTTGGTCTGACTGTTCTGAATTCAGCCTTTCTGGAACAAGTGGTGGACTTGGCAGTCCTGGGTTGATGGTTGGACTCAACGATCTTAAAGGTCTTTTCCAACCAGCGTGATTCTATGATTCTATGAGATCTGTTTTACCATTACACAATCACTGTGTGTATTTGATACAGTATCCACATATTGTGTAAATGTATATTAGAATGACATGAGTATATATTTTCTCAGTTTCCTCTCCAAAGCAGGCAACTGCTCCACTTGATAAATGTTATCATAACCTGCACAAGAATTTACCTCAGTGACTTGTACCTACTGTGTGAAAGCCAACTAAATACCACTTATATACCCCTTTAACAGCTAGCACTTCTACTAATTAGGTGGGAGCAAATAAAAGAGAGAGACAGAAACATGTTCATCCTTATAAGTCAACACCACAAGTATACTTAGCAAAGACAACTCTATTTCAAGTGATTTTTTGAAACATTTTCAGACTGTTCTATTCTTTATAAACACAGAGCAACCTCCACTTGCTTCACAGTATTTTTATGCTACTGTCCCAAATTCTATTTAGTCATTGCAAAACTTTTTAAAACCCTATTCTCAAAAATAAGAACCTAACAATAAATCTGCTAACATACCATAACTTTCCAGGGCCATACTCATATTTTCTATTATGTATTTTCAGTTTATTTTGGTTGAAGGACTGCAACATGCAGGACAGAGAGAAGGATACTTCAGACAAAAAGTTTTGTTTGAAGAGCTCGAAGTCTGAACTGTCTTACAATGCTTTTTAAATAAGGAAACTGAAATATTTTCCACCACAATACCCCTGAATGTGTTTTGTGTTTTTTATGGTGATGGGGAAAATGGAGAATAACCCAGCTTATGGCTGGAAGGGGAAAATCTTATGATCCCTAATTTGTTAATGATCAGACTTTTTGTTTGGTTGGTTTAGTTATATCATTCTTTCAAAAAATCAAGTACAACTCCATAGAAGTGATTACATGTTAAACACAAATGAAGCATTCCTTTCCTAAGCAAGCTATCTTTAAAATACATTCAGCAGTGAATAAATTGCTGCCCAATGAAGAGTTTAGTAGGCAGACTGAGATTTGCTGAACTATCTCAAAGCACTGTCAGACAATTTACATTCCTCAGTGAGCTCAAGAAGTGTTAACAAGATTCAAAGAAATTATTGAATACAAGATATTTTTATGATACCATTTCTTCAACAATAAGGAATTTCCATATCCTGTCAATGGATAATGTCTTGGTTTATGGTTAAGGTGAACTACGACCCAGAGAACAGAACTGCTCCCTGTTACTCCCCTCCACCCAGAGGAAGACTACTCAGCACATACAATATCCCTCTTTAAAACTTTGTAGCTGTCTCTGAGCTAAAGACATCTTCATTTAAATGACATCTTCAAACACTTTCTTTCATAATATTGCATATCCAAGAAGAAGCTGCTATACTTCAAACCTGTCAGAGATTTACATAGGAGGTTTTGCAAACTGAGAGTGAGAATCTGTAAATATCTACATTTGTGTGTATGTTTGTATGTATATAAAATATCTGTATATATTTATTTATAGTACTGACATAGCACACTTTTTTCCTCCAGACCTCACACCATAATTGTTATGAAAATCAGTCTTCTCTGTTAAGGGAAACTATTTCAGTTCCCCAAAAGTGTCTTAATCGACATCATTTCATCCACGCAGTATGTAACGAATAGTAGTTTGTTAGCAAATAACAGAATATATTCTCCCTGGAACAGTTCCATGCTTGTAAAACATCAGTTTTCCTCTCAAACACCATTAATTCTAGAAATATAATAGCATAGTTACACATGCATCCTCCTATTTCACTTTAATGACCCACAAAGGAAGCAATAACACTAAATGCTAAAAACTATGAGCAAAATTTCTTACATGGAAATTTGGATTCCAAACCATGAAATGGCAAGGAGGATATGATATGCACACCTGCAGAAGAGTCATACTTTATTCATACTGCTGTCTGTAAATTCATAAACATACATTTCTGCAATTACATAAATATTTAGTGTTGTATCCAATGACAACGATGTGAAAACATATTGCAAATTCAAGTGGAAAACTGCCAGGTTTAGTTTCCTGCAAGACAGACTGTTTCTTACCCTGGGAATAAATCTGGGCTGTGGAGTGGATGAACCTGTTTCTGCTAACTAGTAAAGTGTTTGATGGGGGCATTAAAACCAGGGAGACGGGCGATGGCACTTAGAATAGTCTCATATCCAAAGCAGCTCAGAAAGTCTGTCCCCAGTTCCCAGTAAGCCCCGAGCTAGTCCCTTCCACTGCCCTCTTCCAAATGGTCACTGGGTGATAGCTTTGTATCCTCCAGCTTCCCTGTTGGACATTTCTGATCTTCAGAAGCACTGAGTCCTCACACCTGCCAGTTTCACACAAGCTTTCCTCTAACAACATGAGTACAGCGTGGCACCCAGAATGGCCTGATCTGTCTTAATATTCCAGCTTTCTCTCTGCCATCTATGTGTATGTGTGGTGGATCCTGCCTGGCATTGGATAAAGCATTTGATTTGCAGGGGGATCTCACAGCAAGGACAGCAGGGAAATTTTTAGGATGTGCAGTTCTTGGCTTCATTTCCATGTACTAACATTGTGATGATTTCAAGCAGATTCCTTCAGATTCTTCCATCTCATCCTCTAATTGCTCCTTACTTTCCAGCCAGAGTCTGTATCTTGCCCTTATCACCAGTATTTGGTTCAATCCTGTTACCATCTGTGAAAAACAGTCAAACTCTGGAATAAGTAGATCAGCTAACTTCTAAACAGGCTATACTGCCAAAGAGGTTTACTAGCCAGAATCGGAAAGACTGGCAGCCACACTTTCCAAAATTCAGAGCAAATGAAATGTTCCTTGAAGAAAGTGAAAAAAATAATTAATCCCTGAAGTATGTGAAGCTCCACATTATGAAAAAGTCTATTCTGTCTGTCACATCTTCCTGTACAAATAACGAGAAACAGGCACCACCAATGGTGAAGGAGGTGAAAATGGAGCCTTTCTGAGGACTTTCATATACTCGGTGTAAGAAATGCATATGGATATAAACAAAACTGCTGGGGGAAGGGAAAGAAGCCAGGAAGCATAAGCTTAAATGTTTTGGTTGCAGTAGGCAGAGAAAGATGGAAATTACTTCAGTAAAATACTCAGGAAAGGCACAAGTTATTGCAGATTGTGGATTAAAAGAAGGGAAAGGGAAGGTAGTATTATCATGGTTAAGGTCAGCTGTTCCTGCAAGAACGCTTCCAAAAACTCAGCCAAAAATGAATGCATTCATCTTACTTCTTTCTCTTTTGAACAAGAGATGAGGAAGTTGAAGATGAAGAGCTAAGGCTGACAACAGCTGCTAATTGTTCTGTGCAAGAAGTTGGGAAGCCTTCTGAAGTTAGAAAAAGGATAGAAGATGTAAAGAAAGTAAGGCAGAGCCTCAGCATCCAGTCTTATTATCTTCAAGGCAACTATCCTGACAGGTGTTAGCCTGTTATCCCTGATATCACTGAGATAATGTACTAAGTCTTTCTTGAGTAACTCAGCAAAACAAACAATTCTCTTTTTTCTCTTCATAATGAGTTATGGCTCTGCCCAAATCTTTTCAGATTCAAGTTGCAGACTTGCTTGGCCTACTTACTTCCACCTCTCTGGTTCCTGAATCCTAAAAGTGGGCAGGTAGGTGATTTTTCTGTTCAGTTACTAACAGGAGGGCCTACACATACCGTGTAGTAGACCCAAATGTGTTAATGTTCAGCATCAGTGACAAAGAAAAACAGGAAGACTAGTATCAAAGGTATCTTTCATTCCACAGATGTTCCTGAGCAATATCTGTGGTTTGGACCCTTATCAGTCCCCACCCCCAGATTTACGCCCCAGTGAATAAAAAGTCAGAACAAAGTCAGCCTAGAAAGCCAAAGCTTTTTTTTGCTTTGCAACCAAAAGTTTAAAAATAATTCATTTCACATGATTTTCAGAAAAGTGGGCCCAAGTTAATTCAAAACATTTGTGAACCCTAACAACCCTTTTAACAAACACAGTTAAATTTGTTAAGAAACCTAAAAGCAGGCAAGTTTCACATGATTTTTTAGCAAAAGTTTGGCTCAATCTCAAATACTAAATAATTGTTTACATAGCAACAGTGACAGTAAGAGTCACAAAACATCAGAGTTTCACTGCACTGTGGGGCTCTTCTGTACTGTTCAGAGCTTGTCCATTTTTACAAGCAAACTCAAACTTAACAGCAGATCTTTAAGTTCTGTTCTTTCCTTGATCTTCAGCCACATCTTATTTTTGCCTCTTCAGTTCCAGCACTGGAAATCTCACAAGAAAGTCTTATCTCCTGAGATGTGTAGACCAGCCTAAACATTTCAGTGTTTTAGACCATTTAGAGAAGCATGCTTCTCAAAACTGAATAGACAGCTGATAGTTCTTTCAGGTTAGTCCTCACATATTTGTTTTCCCAGGTTTTTTCTTGCTGTTGAATCTGAGTATTTCCCAGTCACATTTTAGGTACTGCTCCAAGGGTAAAGTTTAAAAGTTACCACTAGATCCAGTTCAAAATACACACATGTTTCTATTGAGCTGCCAAAATGTACTTTTGCCAACGCAAGATATATGTAGGTGATTCACACAGAAATACTGGCAGGAGGAATGTCAAAAATCAATTTGTTACTGTGACTTCTGTGCCAGACATTGAGAATTCCCCATGGTGTTGTGTAGTGACTTCTCAGGATGCTGGAAGGTAGTGAGCATACCGTAGGATAAAAAATGAGGCATAAGAGGTAACTGGGACCATATGAAAGACAGATGTTCATGCACAAAAGATAGACTTTCCATCAATGTTGATATTTGCCTTAGAGTCAATTGTGATGTTTTGTGAAGTTCTATTGTGGATAACAGTGAGGTCTTTGACTTTTGAATGAATGTTTTTAATCAAAAAACATAGTGCCTTTCCAGTGTTCAAATGGTTCTGTCAAGAAACATCTCAATTCTATTTGAAGGATAACTATTCTCTAGTGATTAAATGTGGCATTTATGTCTCCATAAGTTGTAAACAATTGACTACAGAGCAATACAGTGCTGGACCCATTTATGCCTGAAATGTGTAAACATTTCTGTCATCCTGGTGTTTCAATAATAAAATTGTCAAGTCTTTTGATTCCCTGTCAGCTTCACTGAAAACATTTGAAACTAGGCCATTTTCAGACAATTGGACAGACAGGCAGCAGTTCTAAGAGTAAGCTTCATGAAGAACTGGTAGCTGAATGTAGGTCAAAGACACAAAATAATGGCTAAAGGATGATATCAAAGTGGCCGTGTTCCCTCTGACCAGGAAAGCAGAATGTTGGTGCTGTCCCATTAACATTTAGGATACGTAGGGAGTAGTAAAGAGATGCTGGAAGATGAAGCTGGAAATTAAAGTGTTGTGAGGCTGAGGAAGAAACATTGGCCTTTTAGAATATAAACGCTCTTACACACATATTGCTGCTTCTTTCTTCAGGTGTTTTTGGTCAGCACTCCTTAATCAGCCAGGAATGACTGCAGGCAGGGAGAGGCCCCAGACTGATGGCACCAAGGAGGGAAGGAAGGATGCACTCATACAGAAAGCAAGAGAGGAAAGAAAGCAGATGGTTGCTTAGATTATTCTAAGCCCTAACGTATTTAAACTCAAATTGCTGAAAGTTTCCAAGTCTTTCTCTGTTACATGTATTTGTGTCAAGTCTCGTTATTAGTCTGAGGTTTAACAATCTCTCAGAGTCTTCAGCACCACCACTATGGCAGAGCATCCCATCCCACACACAAAGAACCACAGAGAACTGAAACCAAGCCGTTTCCTAGAGTTTTTGCACAAAGGTTTGCTCCCCAAGCCCCAAACCAAGCACTTGAATCAGGAAATTATGCACTTCATCTAGACACTCCAGCTAAGTTAAATGGAATGATTCTGAGCCACTGTGAAAAGGCTTCATTTCAACACGTCTATAAAATATCAGTGCATGTGAAAGAGGGAGCAACCAGTCCCATATTGACAGTACCTGCGTTAGCTAGACCCTAACTTCGGTTCACATCCCCCCATGTTCCCTGATCATTGGGTCTCATTGCAGAGCCTGTATGGACAAGTGAGGTTCTGGAGAGACCAGTGGAGGTTTTTCTGGCTATCAGAGTCAATGAGGAGGTTAGAACTCCAAATATTTGCTAACTAGTTATTGCATACTGGCTGAATTTTGCTTGAGTTTAATTATTATAAACTGTTAGCACAGTACTCCACTCTTAAAAATTGGCAAAATTTCAGGTAAAAAGGGAAAACATCCTGAGCAAAAGAGCAATTTATATTTTATAGACATTAACGCTGAATAAATGTTAATAAGCCACTCCCAAAGTAGCATGCAAACACAGTGATTACACTCAGTATCCAATCTGTTACACTTAAACCAGAGGAAATGAGGGCCTCTTGAAAAACATGTGGGCTAATAGCCCATCTAGGTTTTGTAGAGATCAGAGAGTTACAGCAGTGCCCTTGGAGTAATTCCATGACCCATAAGCAAGTGTTTGCTGTGCTTCCCTATTGCTCTTATTTTTGTCTTTCTTCTTAGCCATCATCTCTTTGTAGTACAGCATCACCTCTTTCCCTGCTCCTCTAGCATGTCACCAAGCCACACCTTCAGATCAGTCAGCCTCTAAAAATGTATTCTTTTTTCCAACTCCTTTCTGCCCTTCCTCCCCAGTCTCTCTAATTCTTCAAATAAGTCTTCAGTTGATTCTTCAGCTAATTCTTCTGAATTCAGGTCAGTCCCAGGGCAATTTCTCATGCCTTGAGAACAGCAGGTGGTGCCCTGAAATAGTTTCTGCAAGATAAAAAGGGAAAACCTAGTAACATAAACTCCTGCTGTCAGGCAGGGAATAGGCAGTCTCTGGGTTTGATTTGCATTTGCTCTTCAAAATGTGGATTTATTGTTTCTACTTAGCAATTTTAGGTGTTAGATTTATTATGGAAATGTGCATTCTCGTTACCTAAATTTGTTGAAAATACTTTTTGCTTCACAAAATTCTTACTGTTTTTGACTTACAAAAGCAAGCTGCATACTTCCTATAAAATGAACATATCCCAACAGGCATCATACTTTGCACATTTGCAACCTGAATGTTCTTCATCAATGCACACACATGCACATACACATGCATACATGTATGTATTTGATTTAAAAAAAAATAAGTATGCAGATTTTCCCTAGTTTTGTCATAATAAGACACTTTCCTGGAACCTTCTGGTGTTTTTTTTCCTTAGCTTTGATTCCCATAAACTTTGCTACTCAATGCTTGACTCATCATCACTCAGCCCACAGTCTGCCTGGTTGTCATTCACACAGAAAGCCATGGCAGAAGTCCAAACGAAACATAACTTTCATCTTTAACTGTTGATAAACAAATGAGAGGCCAGTATGTTACCCAGCTGCAACTGTATGTTCAAAGAGCAAATAAAACACCATTTTGCCTCTGTTAAGTGCTTGTTGTTGTTAAGTGAGTACTGACTGTTGTGTTAACAGGAATGAATGGCATAGCCCAGCAAAGCCAAAAGCTGGGGTGGTAATCACAGTTTAAAAATCACTGCTGTAATTCAAACAACTCTTCTCACCAGCTCTCCTGTGCTTGCTCCACTGCACTTCTGAGCCCATTTACAGTTCGGTGCATATGCCAAAAAGTCTTAAATGGAGGTGGGGGAGTGAGTGTTCATGTTATTTGAGGCCCAAGATATATGAGCACTTCTTTTACAGGATTTCTTCCATCTTCCCTATCAATCTGCTTTCTCTCCTCTGGTTCCTTCATCTTTCTTGCTGAGCTGTTAAGAGTGGCTGCATGGTCAATTGTACAGGCAGCTGATCTAACTGAAGAACACCTTTCCTTTTACAGTCTATTCATGTTTCCTATATGACCTTACAAGTGCCTGTTCCAGCTTACTGGAGGGGACGGGTCAGACGTGAACAGAGAACCAAGAACGGGGCAGCAGAACAAACTCAAACAGGGTGATCACCCAACATCTAATCACATTCAACAATGCAGATTACCTGAATGCTTCTTTTCAAGGAAAAAGGAACAATAACTGTGAGAAGTGTGTCAAATCTGGCACACTCAAAATTACAGACTATAGTTTGCAGCTGGAGGTTGGTTTTTCCTAAGAGTTTTTGAATTGCTTACTATGAATAGCTCCTAACACTTCCCAAAGATCACCTCTAACTCAAATGGGAAATTTTACAGTCAACTGAGAAAGCTTAGATCCTGGGAACTGATGCTGGTATTTCTTGAAAGATTCAGTGTTTCTTATAGAGTCAGTTCTCAAAAAAATGACTCGAATTGGAAACTTCTTGCTGCTTCTATTTATTGGTCCCAGATGACTTCCAATGCACTTGAGTAGCATTTGATGTGTTCAAATATAGCTGCCTGGTGTTAAGCAGTCCTGTTATTACAACTTGTAAAGAAACCATCAGGCCTTACTTGGTTTGACAGTACCCACCTGATGGGATCTACAAGCTTAATAAACAAAACAGTTGTGGTGGAAAAGCTCTGCAAATGGGGTTTAGGAAACCATGCATGCAGCTCATACAACTCAGCATAAAAAGATGATCATGGCTCCATCATTTAAGGTATATACAAGTATTTAAATATAGTCTGTGTCATCATGAAGACACAGAGGTCCTTCATAAGGTAAAGGCACCATCAAAGAAATGGCCAGAGAAATGTGGAGACTTCACCAGATCCTGGTAAAACTAGTATGTAGTAATTTGAAATGTTTCCACATAGTC
The DNA here is from genome assembly GCA_013398125.1 of Aegotheles bennettii. Classification (NCBI taxonomy): domain Eukaryota; kingdom Metazoa; phylum Chordata; class Aves; order Caprimulgiformes; family Aegothelidae; genus Aegotheles; species Aegotheles bennettii. The sequence goes on along the minus strand of VZRW01004444.1, from coordinate 102,111 downwards.
TACGGTCAGTTGTTTATGTAACAGAACTTCCAGAAACAACAATGATGTGCTAGGAGATAATTGCTTATGATGAGCCTGGAGAAGAGTATTTCAACTTCATGTTCAACATGGCATTACATACCTAAAGGGAATATGAATAATATGAAAAGGGAATATATTTGTATCAAAAAATATTTCAATCAGAAATTCAGTGTTTATTGGCTTATAAGGCACATGAAGTTTTCTTCTTCCACATATGCCATTGTCTTTAATATTTAAAAAAATACCAAAACAAAGAGATTTTTATAAGTTATAAAAAACACTTAAAATTGCACTTTAATCAAAGTGAATTAGGACTTATTAATAGATTAAATCTTGTAATAATAATGCTGTTTAGAAGAATTAACACTGAGTCTTCTTTCAAGCTTTCTTCCACTTACATGCCTCAGGTCCCTTAGCTCCTGGATTGGTACCCTAATTCTCAGAGGAAATTTTCAGTGTTGATAACATCCTGGTGCTTTGGCTACTGCTGAGCAGTGCTCACACAGTGCCAATGTGGGCTCTCCAACATTCCCCCTCACCAGTAAGCTGGAGATGGGTAAGACCTTGGGATGAGACACAGCCCCGACAGCTGACCCAAAGTGATCAAGGGGTATCCCATACCATATGATGTCTACTTAGTAATAAAGACTAAGAGAAAAGGGGTGGGGGCGTTGGGAGCAGGGATGGCATTGGTTATTACAACATTTTTCTTCTGAATCAACTGCTACACTGCTTCCCGGGAAGTGCCTGAACATCTGCTGATGGGAAGTAGAGAATAGATCTTTTGTTTTCATTTGCTTACATGTGTGGCCTTTGTTTTTGCTTTATTAAACTGCCTTCATCTTGACCCACTAGCTTTTTTCCGTCTCATTTTCTCCCCTCTCTGGCCTGCTGAGTAAGGGGGTGAAAGAGCAGCTTGGTGAGCACCTGGCACCCAGCCAAGGTCAACCCACCACCCCAGGACATGCTGAAGAATCTTGAAGAGATCATTTGTTAGACACATGCCATGAAGCCACCAGCAGTCAGATGCTGCTGGCAGTGTTATTTTTCTGTCTCTATCTTAACAATCTGAGAAATATAATTGCTATCGAAAATCTGGCAATTTTTTTCTGCTGATTTTTTTATGAACAGGTGCCTAAATCCAAATCTCAAATGAGTGCAAAGTGGCTCCTGAGTTTGAAATCAGACACAAAAACCTTCTCTGAAAATGACTAAACTGGTGAGCTCAGTTACGAAGTTTTATGTTGTAAAGACTTTATAAAGCAGTTTGACTAATAATTCAGTTGTCCCTCCCAGGATTCATTGCTTTTGATCTTCTTGGTCATTTTGGCAGGTTTTCTCTCTTAATCAAATCTTTCCCTCACCCCTCAGAGGTCAGCAGCTTATTTTGCACATCCATTTCCACTTGTCTGTGTCGCAATTGCCAGCACAGCTGATGCCTGGGAACTCTCTGAAAATGATGACTGCAGCTGACACTGCACACAGATTTGAGGAGTAATCTCCATGTTTGCTTGAGAAGAGAGTCAGTGATCCATGGTTTTATTGTTTTAAATAAATGTCTATACATATATGCCATCCTTTGCAGAAAACTGAAATGAATAAGCACCGTTAGGGTGGCCAGAACACTCCCTGCAGCTGTAAAAGGCTCCATCTCAGTTTCCCTCTAGCCGATTCGGAAATCAGAGGTCTTCTGCTTTCCACATCTGTGCTTAGCAGTCATGACTCCTCAGTCATTCCAGCTGGAGAGGTCTTTTTGAGTGAACTAGCCTGCATATTTCTGCTAACAATTTCGGGCCAATGAAGTGCATTTTCCAAAAGAAAGCAGTTTTAGCTGGAAGTGCCAACCACCTATCATCTGGGTTCATTTCATTGCTAGAATTTCTTAACCATTGAACAGATACACCAGAATCAGCAGTTTACAAAGTCTCTGGAAAGACTTTCCAAGTACATTGGACTGGAGCAATGCTAGCGAGGCAACGCATTAGATGTCAATCCACAAGTACAAAACGTGGTCAATTTGAAAAGAACATCCTAGTAGCTGTGAAAAGGTAGCTGCATTTCAAGAGTGCCCTAAGAGATGGAAGTGGCTGAACGAGAGCTACAAAATGTAGTCAACAGATTGGTGTAATAGGACTGTCACATTGCCCATTCTCTTTGGCTGCTCACAGACTGTGATGAGCAAGAGACTTCATATGAAGCTATTAAAGAAGCTAACAAACCTCTCCATAAGGAACATCAGCATGATGATCAATCTACTTTTTTAGTTTAATGCCATCTCACTACTATTAATGACAAGTCCTCCAAGCACCTTTAGTCATTTATTTGTTTTTATCCTTCCTGCAGATAGTAATGATGAAGCAGAGATATAAAAACTAAGTCTACAGTACAAATTCATTCCCTTTAATATATTTCATCAGGCAATCTCTCCAACCTTCAATGATTGCATGAGACTAGAACCGGGGGAGAAAAACTACTTTTCTGTTCCACAGCGATGTGAAAATCTTCCTATCCTAATTTGGAATGGGAAACCAAAGTCTCAGCAGAAATCTCTCTTCATTGTTTTCATGTGTTTCTATTTTGCAAAAATAAACAGTAAAAATCAATTAGAATGTTTAACCAAGATTTCAGTTGAAAGTTATCTGCACAGTCTTTTCCTGTATTTGAATGTTAAACAAGTAGTTGTTGAAACTAGCCTTTTCCTATAGGAAATTGGGTTCAACACATCAGCAGTTCCAAACGAAAAAAAGTTTCACTCAGGCCTGAAAGTCAACAATTACACTCTAAATGAAGCCTCCTTTCTTGAAGGTATGCTGTTGTGGAGAAGTAGGCATGAAATGGCACTAGGGAACAGTGTCAGCGTGGCTCCCACTAGTGTGGAACAGACTGTGAAGTCTGAGCTGACAGTTTTGGCAGATGAGTGAAATGCTCTCTGAATTAATTGAAATAGGATTTGTCACAATATGAATGATGCAACTTTTCTCAGAGACTTTCAGCACAACTTCTAGTGGCTAACAAACCTCCAAAGTCATTGTCACTCTAAATATGAAAGCTGTAGAAGGTGATCATAGGAGTCAGATAAAGCTGTTGAAATGTGTTCAAAGATCTGGAGCAAACTCAGCTCCTTGTCTCCTGGAAATACAGCAAGAAGTTTTGCCACCCAAGACAGGATATCAATTTGACATTTTCTCTCTTCACCGTCCTGTAGAACGAATCCTAATGTTGAAATATATTCAAAGGAAAATGTCTGATATCACCTCTTGGTGCTGACAGACCACCATACACCACCTTCATCCAATGGAGCTCTGTACGTTACCAGTTTGCTCCCTGCCATCATTCCATCTTTGCGTGTGAAAGTTGCCCTGATTGTTCCTGCCAGACATGACACGTTCCCAACCTCCCTGCTTTGGTTTGGTTTGATTTCAGTTTTGACAAGCTTCGTTCCAGTGTTGTTCAGGAAACACTCTTCCTTGCATGCCATTGCACAGCTGGCCTGAACCCTTCTTCAGTGGGATTCTCAAAGTACAATTTGAAATGTCAGTGGTCCCATTAGCATCATTGCTTCAACTTTTAAACTGTGTCACTACCCAGGTGAGCCCATGCTTAAGAGATTCATGAAGGAGGTAGTCAGTGGTCAGCTTTACTTAAAAAAGCTGTCAGATAAATGGGATTAACTAATGTGACATACTGGTTTAATCTGGCTCCACAAGTCATACATTCCCATATTTTAACAACTTGCTCTTCTTTATGGTCACAAAGAGAACAAAGCTCAAAGTAGTACATATTTACTATAGATGCGAATGTGTATTTAAGCATGTTTCAGGCTGTAAAAGGGCTGGCTGCACAAAGCAGGGAACAGCTAGGAGCCACAACAATCAGCAGAGAGAGGTCAAACATTAAAATGTGATGAATGATAAAGAACTATCTAGGTTAATTTCACTAACTACACAAATAACCTGCAAGTGAGAAGTAGACTATGCTAGTTAAGAAACTCAGTTTTGTCTGAGTATATTCACAAAAATTGAGGCATTATTGTTTCATTACTAAATGGCAGCGACAGAATTAAAAATTACATGAAATACAGGGTGGATGTGTAAATGAAATTAGTCTTCTATGATTCAGTCATGGCATACAGTGACACTGAAATACTTCTATTCCAACAGTTCTTAATTTTATGTAACAACTTAAAGTAGGCTTTCTTCAATTAACAAGTCCCAGTACCTTGCACCTAAGAGCTCAAAAATGCTGACAAGTTCTCTGAATTACTGTATCTGATTTTCAGTACATCTTGATCATCAGGAAAGCTCAAGAGGCCTGGAGGAAAGTGATATGCTAATATATGAAGGAGGTAAAAAACTAGAAAAGCCAACCTAGTTAATTGAGTGGACAATGCAGTTATGTGACCCACAGTTACCTGTTTTTAGTGGATTCTGGCAAACAAAAAGGTTTTTTTTCCAAAAGGCTACATGAAAAGTTATATAGGCATAGGAATAATAAAGGAAAATTGTACTTAAAAGAAGGACTCTATGTTAGCAGAAATTAATCAAATAGAATCAATGAATCAGAAAATATATTTTGAGGCCATAACTATTGATTATCTGAATACAAGTTCCCAGTGTGATATTGTTGCTAAAAAAGAAACACACAAGGGAAATACTGAGTAGGGTCAGAGAAGTTCTGATCCTTTTATTACCTCTAAAAAAATTTAATTAGTACTGCAAAATCATGTTGATTAACGGGAAGTGGCTCTGAAGGGAGACAAGAATGCTTACAACTTAAGGAAACCTGCCTCTTTTAGACAAAGACTCAAAACCACTTTGAATGGACAACAAGGACATATTGAGGAACAGTGTGATCAGTCCAAATCCCAGCAAAAGGAGAACAAGTTTGATAGTGTGAAGCTTTACAGCCAAGCACTGACAAAAGCCCTGTGGCTGGAAGATTGACAAGTTCAGGATTTTTATTTCATATTCACCAGGAGTATAATTTACTGGGAGAGCAACCTACCATGGTCTGTTCTGTGTTGTGCATCACTGAACACTTGCAAATGAATTCTGGGCTTTTTTCTAAAGTATACACCCTGGCTAAGAAAAAGGAATTAACACTGTAAATCCTATCACCAAAAGCAGATCTGTGAAAAAAACCCCTGCAAATCAAAACCAAAACAAAAATATGGGAAGTATACATCCTGACTTTTCCCCTTCTTAAAAATCCCATGAGGGTCAAAGTTTCTCCACCGAAAACCAGAAACCAAAACCTTTGCAGTAAATCCCCAGTATACTCAAAAGGGTGTCTTTCCCAATTGCTCAACATGAGCTTGAAGTGAAGCTCATCTACTGGCATCATAAATTGAGGTATAATATACCAATACTGAAAAGTTTAGATGAGAGGTTGTGACTTTTGCCCCAACATGACTGGCTTTTTCCCAGGGCCTTGACAGCACAATCGTGAGCGAAACATACAAATGGATGCCCAGAAGGATAGGTCAGAGTCTCAAAATACCCACCAGAACAGCCTCACTCATCATTTTGTGACTCTTCGAAGACCGTAAGTTTTTGCTCAGGGAAAGCTGCCAACGGATTTAAACCAAGTTACCCAGCAGCTGAGCTAAAGTGGTATTTCCTGCTTCAAACGAAACAATTTAAAGATAATTTATTTTTAAGAACACATTATAAATATCACAGGTTAATGCACTTAATAGCAGAAATTAACTACAAACTTCTACTACAAAGGAGTATCAACTCCTTTACGACAAGGACCAAAAGCCTTTGTTTCCTATTCAAGAATTCAGTGCAATCACTTGCAAGGAGCCACTTCACACAAAGTACCCAGTTCTTGTGCAATGAGAATGTGTTTGTGGGCTAAGAGTGACCTTTTCTTCATTGTCTCCTGGATCTACAGCAAATGCACCCACTGAGGCTAGAGGGACTTCTACAAAGATCCTACTCTCCTTCACACAGCACATCTCTACTTCTTACCAGGGCTTTGTTCCGAACGTCCCCAGATGCCGAGAGCAAAACTCAGGCTAGTGAAGGAGAGGTGATTTCATGTCAGGAGGGCTCTGTACAGCCACCCACCTCACTGACCACAAATTAATACTGAAAGACCCTAAACCTCCAACGTGGTGAACCTGCACTTAGATTTCTGAGCCTATATGCCTAATGCCTGTCATTTGCATGTTTCATTATTAGCAAACTACTTGTTGATGAAACATTTTCCTACTGATTATAGGATCACTGCAAAAAATAAAGATAGCGTAAGGCAGACCCATAGACCACATACCTCTAGTGTCAGCAAAATGAGGGAATCACAAAGAGTACACCTCTGAGCTGTCTTGCTATTTTAACATTAAAACTTTTGCCTCATTCTCTCAGCTTTTTTGAAAATTGATTCATTTCTATAGCATTTCTATTCTTTCCGATTCATCACTCAGCCTCATTTTCCTCTTCTGATTTACAATAGCTTGTCAGAGAGATTCATTCCAGCCTCATTTCCATTTTGAAGGCTAGCTGTAATTAATTCTGAAGTGTTTGTGCCTTTTTTTCCTGAACTTGTCCACTTTCCTCATTTAATAAAAGCTGATCTTTATTTTTTTCTTTTTTAAATATCAACTCATTTACCACAACAGCAATCAGATGAGCACTCACAATATTAACCAGACCGTGGAGACGTTAATGGATTTTATTCCTGTTGATAATATTTTTGCATTTTATTTCATCCACTTAAGCAACAGCAGCAGCATGCAGTGCAAATATTGAGAGCCAGAATTCTACAGAAACCCCATTTCATGCTTTGGTGTTTCCACACAGCAGAACCTTCCGTCACGTTGATAGGAATCTGACTTGCTTTTTTTTCCCCTCAGATGTAGCAAACTGACTCTGTGTTTCATTTTGCATATTAAATATCCTACTAATACATAAAAGTTGAGTTCACAGAATGACTGAGGTTGGAAGGGACCTCGGAGGTCATCTACTTCAACCCCCCTGATCAACAAGGGCCACCTAGACCCAGTTGCCTAGGATTATGTACAGACAGCTTATGAACACCTCCAAGGAGGGAGACTCCACCACCTCTCTGGGTAACCTGGGCCACTGCTAAGTCACCCTTAGTCACTAAGTCACAGTGAAAAAAATGTTTCCTGGTGGTCACAGGAAGCCTCCTGCGCCCGTCACTTGTCCTCTTGTCATTGCCTCTTGTCCTATCACTGAGCAGACCTTGTACTCTCCCTTCAGGTATTTGTATATATCCATAAGATGCCTCCTGAGTCTTCTTCAGGCTGAACAGTCCCAGCTCTCTCAGCCTTTCCTCACAGGAGGGATGCTCCAGATCCTTAACCATCTTAGGGGCCCTTTGTTGGAGGGGCTCATACTGTGGATGGAGCCCAGGACTGGACACAGCACTCCAGGTGTGGCCTCACTAGTGGATGACTTTTTGGATACGTAGCAAGTCTCCTTAAATGCTCACTGGTCTGGAGTGGGACTGGCATATAGATGATTCCTGTAGATTACTGTTTCATTTCTAACCCACCTAATAAGTCAGTCTCTGTGGGGACACGTGCAAGCAGTGAGAAAAATACACTACACCCTTTTTCAGGATCCCTTCTGTGAAACAAAGATTGTCTCTGCTCCAGACAGCTCTTGTAACACGGCTGGGTTCACACAGTCCTGGTGGAAATGCACAGCCAAGAAAACAGGCCAGCCTGTTATCAAATGTTATCAAACTGAAACCAACAGAGCTCACCCTGCCTTGGGTCTTTCCTCGTTTTGATTTAGAGAAGGGAACCACAAGTGCAGTGCTTTAATTCCCAGAAGTTTGGAGGGAGCCAGGCAAAGGGAAAGGGAAGTGCAGAACAGAGCCTTTTGTTTGCTGTTTAACACTCCCTTGGTCAGGCGTGCCTCAAGAAGCACTACATCTTTGTTATAGTTCACTTTGTTCTGGCTATTGCTCCTTTATGTCCATGGATATGTGAATAACAATTTTTGTACAGAATAAATCACAATTTTTGGCCCCATGTTCTAATCTTACAAAAGCTAATTCTGTTCTCCTCACCCACAGAAGCAGTTCTCAGCCCCCCTTTTGGAAAGGTATTACAGAATTATACTGTATCATATGCTTAGTTCAGGATTGCTACACGTCTCCCCAAGGCTCCTGGTCTCAAACAGCCCACTGCTTTGTGCTGGTCCAGCTAAAACAAACAAGCTAGAAAAAGGAAATCTGCAATGTGGATTTTTTCAGTTAAAAATTACAGTCAAAGATCCCTGCCTACCCAAATATTGATTGGTGTATGTAAAATTCTCAATTCACAGATTCTCAGTCTAGTTTAAAAAACCCAAATCAGTCACATGTGAATGCCAGACCTTTTTTTTCAGCCAACTCTTTCACACAGTTATCAAAAAATGGCATCTCAAAAGTGCCAATATGAAAGTAGAAGTACTGAAACAATATTATGTTGTCCTGAATGTCCTTAAGTATGTGTGTAGCATTCTGAAGCTCTGGTATGACATAACAATCCATTAGGTCATCATCCATATGAGCTAATTGCAAATAGAAAATTCTGCTTAGGAATTAATTTTCATCCTGAACTGGAACAAAGAAAATATATGAAGAAAAGTTTTGATAAAAAACTTCTTCAGATTGATTGAAATACGTGCTTTGTTCTGTTCTCATTTTCCCTTATTTTACACAATGTTGTAACCTGTAATAAAAGTGTGAAGAGAAAGTCATTTCAGTACAAAAGGAAAAAACTATCTTTTGATATGGTTGAAAGCTGGTTTTTGCTAAATAAAATGTTGTCACGTTGATATGTAAAACTTACTTTAGAGGAACAGCAGAACACTACTGAGCAGAAAAACAATCTATCAGAAATATTTTAGTTGCTACAGAGCTCCACTAAACCTGCTCACCCATTAGTCAGAGTCTATGGGAATGGTGAGTTGGGTACCCTATTGTCTGGCTCTTCTGGAACACAGGATGGAACCACCCATACTTTCACTAACAATTGAAAACTGGTAATGAGCAGAAAAGCAATTGTTTCTCCTAGAGAAACTTATTGCACAGAACTGAGGTCATTTCTGAAAGAAAAATAAACAGGAAAGGAATAACTGAATAAGAGAAAGGTGCCAATACCATGGCAGCACAATGAAGAATGGAAGCCTATGGGAAAGCAGAAAGAACAAATGTGCAAATGTTTGTTGCTCACAAAAACATGTCCATCTGGACTGCAAATTACACCCCTGTTCTTTCAGATATGTATTACATGTTCTTAATTTTCCATGGACATGCAGATTTTCAAGGAAATAATTAAAATATATTGATTTAATTAGTTAGAGGAACTATAGGTTTGAGACTTTTCAAGAACCCAAGAGATTTGTTAGCTCAAATCCCATGTGTGACTTTGGGTTATTTTAAAAAACTCAGCCTAAATATATACTTCAACTAGAGCTCAAGTGCATCTGAGAAGTGTGAGAGGTTGAGAGGTTCACATATATTGTTGAAAGTCCAAACTCAGACAGCTAACCTCTCTCTCCAGAAATGTCCTGGTAGTAGTGGAAGAACCAGAGTCTTTCCATGAGTCTTTTGCATTTCATGGTTTCATTCACAAGCACTATGCCCGTGACATGAGAAACTTTCTATATGCTTTTCTAGACACCCTTGAGCTTCTGAAAATTCTGGTCTTAGTTTTGGGTGGAGGTTTGGAATGATTCAGAAGTCATGACTGATTTGATCCCATACATTTTTCCAAAACCATCAAGTATTTGTTTATTTCAGCTATGTGTGTCATATATAACCCCATCTATATGTATCTCATCCATTTGAAGGACACTTTTTCCTCTATATAGGTATCAAATTAACTTGAAACATTTTCTTGATACAATCAATACAAAAATCAGCAGACTTACCTGACCTGATTTTGGAGTTTGCTAAATAACTACTCTAGTTTTCAGCTGCCTAGTGGCTTTCTCTTAAGACCTTAAAAAAAAATTAAATTAAAGTAATCCTTCATTGCCTTTATTATAGTATCTTTCATGGCCCCAAACTCTAGTCTCAAGAATTATTATTCCTGCAATGGATTTTTGCTCTAGACTTTGAAGGGATAATAAGCCTCAACTGAAATCTTAAATAGGCTCCTTTATGTCCAACTACCTGCAACTGCCTACATCTACTTGAAGCAATAGTTAGATCTGCCAGAGAAGCAGTATTACTAATGAGCCCCTCACTGAATTTGTTCTTTATCACCTACGCTGCTGTGACAAAACAAAATTGCTTTTAGAAACCATATCATCTGGCAAAAACACCACGCATTTTATTACTATAGCATTGAACATTTTCATACATTAAGACTTCCCTGGTGAAAATGTAATACAGCATACAGCATCCGGAAGAGAAACAGGGATTTTGCCAAGAGGCAGCAACTTAATCTCTACAGCCAGGTCTGCCATGGGTACCCTGCCAGCACCACAGGACACCAAGACAACACCTGTACTAGTGGGTTGTTTGGAGCTGTATGTGAAAGGTGTGTCTGATCAGACAGGTTTCTAGCCACACATGCCAGAGCTAAGGAGTGACAAGGAAATATTTCTTTAATTTGTTCCTGGCCAGGATTGAAGCCAGCCTTCAAGAACTGCTCAGGTAACTGAGACTGCCACTGCATCTGCCCAGGTTTAACTAGATTGCTCCAGTAGCAGCTAGAAAGCAGAAGCAATAGGTGAACTTTGCAAAGTCAGAAACAGGTAGATGGCAATTTTCTGATACGTTTGAAGTGGGCAACCAGAATACGATATAAACCCCAAGTGACACTGCTGATTGGCCTTGTATACAGAGAAAACCGAAGACATTGTCCTGGAACTATGCAATTAGTGAGGCAATATGCAGTTTGTGTCAGCAGTCCAGTATAGAAACTATTGGAAAATATTGGAGACAGTGTCCCTGTGAGGAGAGGCGGGAGGAAGAGTACAAGTACATGACATTGTACGAAAGGCTGAGTCCAAAGTGGAACTGCTACACACAGAGGCCATCCTGCCAGCCAGGACTTCACCACACTAAGTGGTTAGACCAAGTGTCCCGTCCCCCAGGGTCCATGCTACCAGGCTGAACTGGACCAGAGGGGTTGAAGCCTGATTTCCACAGCTGAGTGAGAGTGTTACAGGAGAGAAATCACTGTTTGCCTGCAACACCCATCCCACTTCACCAACAACATCTGAATTTTATCTTACTCTGTGTTAGTTCTGTTCTTGTGTCTACTTCACCTAAATTCCCTTCTGGCAATTTCTCTAGAGAAGAAAGTATCATTTTTTCAGACTATGAGAAATAATAAGCTTAATGGTTAACTCTGAAGGGAGTTGACAAACAACCCTTGACAAAGAAAAACCTTAGCATGTGTGTTAGGCAAAGCAGTTTAGAAAATGTCTTTTCCCTGGATAAATTGCAATATGACCTCCCTTCTGCTTTTGCTTTTTCTTCCAGAATACCTTTAGAAGAGGCTGGGAGGATGGGGAGGAGGGCAGGAGTTCAGCAATTAGTTTTCCACTTGGATGTTCCTACCTTTCTAGAAGAAAAAAAGAGCTAGGCAGTTCTCAGTTTGTAACAGCCTATCTGTTGCTTACACCAGGTTTAGATCCCTTTGTTCAGCTCAGTACGTCCCAGTGTTTCATTCTGCATAGTTCAGTTGATTTTGTGACACGCACACGCACACCTCCCCCTCTAAAAAACAAAAGCCATTGGAGGAAAAAGAGGCTTTGTTTTTTTAATTTCATGGGAACCCCCACAGCTTCCAGTTCCCAAAACACAAAGAGAGCGTGACATTGTCATTGTTGTGTGTTAGTACCCTTGCTGGAGTGTAAATCCCAAGGGAGTGAATTCCCCTATTCTAGAAGAACCTGGAATAGCAGTGGAAAATGCAGCTGGTTTTTTCTCACTTCTTTCAAGACACTGCCTGTACCATGGTTACTACTGGAAAGGATCTTTTCTACTTTAGTATCTTTTCCTTTGGCATTGCAGTAATAATAGTGAAGCCTTTTCTATCAGTGTTGAGTACCTTCCACTCTGACCAGGGACATAACATGAACAGACACAGTCCTTTACCATCTCAGAAGATAAATCAGTATTCTCAACCTTGCCTTTGGTCTTCTTACCACTGTATCCACAGAAACCAGAAACAAACAGGTAGCCCATGTGGCTGACATCAAAATAACAAATATTGCAGTGGCTTTGTTCCCTGTCTCAACTGGCCCACACATGGTAGTAACATTCAACTTGCGTTGTCAAATCCAAGAGGCTTTCTTACCTTAAAATGCTGCCTTATCTGTTTGTAGTCCTGGCTTTAGTTCTTGTTGATGATTCAGATGTTACTCCTTTAGTGGTGACATCTGCATGCAATTTAAAGGGGCACAGGCAATGATCACTCATCAGAAGCTAAGCTGTAATTTGCTTACTTGTAGATCAAAAAGTTTGTAAGTAAATAATTTTACTTTAGTTTTAGAAAAGATTGAATTTCAAAAAGATAGAATTTCACTAAAAAGATCCTGAAAAGGTCATAATATTAGATCTGTAGAAACAGTAGAAATATCAATCAAATCATCAGTCAATATATATAGCAATAGATCATATAACTCCAATTTAGTTCTCCTCCCCATTTACGCTTCAGTCCCCAGACCACCTGCCTTTAGAGAATGCTGTTTTCTCAGCTTTAGCACACCTAGTTAAGCTCTTATTCTCCTTAAGTTGGCAAATTGAATTGATTGGCATCACTCATCTCCCAAGTGTTTTTAATCAAAACCTGTCTGGGACATTCCATTATTTCATTTGGAAACCACAATAGATTTACCTGTCTTTTAATTTCTGGGTAGTTCTGTGTAAATGCTGAGATGACACTAATTCTAGTTTTCTGGAAATTTCTGAACACTCCAAGACTTCTATGGATAAGGTACAACTTAAGTCCTTCATGAAGATCTTTGCTGATGTTTAGATTGTTCCATACGCCTACAGTACTTAGGGCATCATTCAAGCAGGTATAGGAGTTATGCACAATTTACTTACCTAGGACAACGAGATGCTTCTTTCCCAAAGAAGGCTTTCATATGCAGTGACCTATACTGATCCTCTGCTCAGAGGCAAACCTCCAGCTACACCAGTAAGGATGAAACCATGGTTTCCTGACTCTGTATTGGAATTCTTTCTATCAGTGGGAATGTCACATAACTGTGACACCTGAAAAAGGGATCATTATCTGACTGCAGTGCTAAAGGCTAGGTAGCACCTATCTATGTCAGCTCCAAAAAAAGAGGTGGTTTCTGCAAAATAGAAACATATCATATTTTAAAAACACAAACTTCTTTATAACAAACCCTTAGACATGGCAGAGCCTCCGTTACAAATTCAAACATTCCGAATTCAAACTTCAAAACATTTGCTCAAATAATTTCATTATATCCTAAAAAACATGGAAAGCCACTGCTTCGAATATTTCATTCAGTAACAAGCCTAAACAAGTCAAAGACAAGGAGATACTCTAACTAACACCTTTACACAACTATGCTGAAGTAGCAGCTTTACACAAGGAGCTCTGGTTTTATCTGTTTTCATTAAAGCAATACTGCCTTCGACTCAGTGATTGAGAGTGGGTTCAGTGTCTCTGGATGAGGAACAACATGAAGACTTTACCAACCTGCAACAGCTCAATAATTTTTTTCTTGTCATTCTTTCACAGCTCTACAACAACAAAAACAATAACAAAAACGAACCAAAAACTCCCATGCACTCATTAAAGATTCCATAAGCCAACAACAACAAAAGTTACAAGTCCCATCTCTTGGACATGAACATTCTTTAAGCTTTGTGTTTGGGGTTTTTTCTGGTTTTCTATTTCAAAATAAGGTTGTTTTGTTGGGTTTTCTGAAAAGGAATTTAGGACAATTTTTATCTGCTAAAATGAACTATAATAAAACATTTCTTGTCTAAAATTATATATCCAGTTCTAAGTAAGGCAAGTGCTTAAATATAGGAAAGGAAACTAAGTAAAAAAATGGAGGAACAGAGGAAAATATGAAGGACTAGACTATTACATATATTGAAACCAAAGAAAGCACCCATGCTGAGAGCAACACACTCACACAGCTTACATGAGGTTTCTCTAGCTTTAAGATGAGCAGGGACACATGAAAAACAAGGCATCTACTGATCGTAAATCAATTTCAAGAGTTCTCTTGTTTACTAACATTTTCCTACAGGTATGGAAAGACTTGTCAGTTTGTATCAGCTGGACCATACACAGTGACTCATCTGCAGTGCCTGACCTTTACAAGTCACTGCTCCCAGTCAATCAAATGCATTTGAGGGCTGATTTTGAATAAAGGCCCAAACTTCTTAATTTAACTTTCTTGCTCCCTACTCCCTCATGAGATTTCCTTGTGCTAAAGCCAATATCACTTTTTGATTCACAGCTTATGCTGGCTTCTTCCTAGATCAGAACACCAACAAAAAATATATGCAGTGCATCTCTTAATGGGAGAACTATTTTTCTGGAGAAATACTACAGCTGGACAATATTTCTTAATTTCACAGCAGTATGGTAAGAAATGCCAAGCTGAAGAAGCTGAGGGTTGGTTACTGCAACTCCTAGGCAGAAATGGTGGTACTGCCATGACACACTTGAGGTGATAGCTCCTAAACATCTCCTGGGAGTACTGGCCCCAACTTTGGACTTTGGGAGGCTTGCTGTTGGTATTGGTGGTGCTAGGATTTCCCTCCTAGCACTTAAAGAATTAGACTCTCTTCCAGGTACAGACCTTCAAAAAGGAAGTTGAAAAAGAAAATAATTAAAGGCAGAGTTCTGGCCAATATGAGCTGTTCAGTTTGCTAAAAACAAAGCAAGCTACATCAGCTGAGGTAATAGCACGTAATTCTTAGTGCATCATTCTGACCTGGCAAACCATACTCCTATAAATCAGATTTCCTGAAGCTAACAAGGCAACTGAGGAGACCTCTGTGACCATGCCTTACATGAGCAGAGCCTATGAGGACTCTCTGCTTAGAGTAGTTCTTCTCTGATTTTACAGCCTGCAGTTTAAAGCAGTCTCAGGACAAAGTCCTCATAAAGGATGTCAGGGAGCTGCTAGACAGATTAATTTCTCATGTTCAAATGAAACAGGAAAGAGGGGGAGCCACACAACACCCAGCATGGAGGATGAACAACAGCCATGGGAGGGCACACTGTGATACTGCTCCTACCTCTCAGCCATTTGACAAAGAAGAACATAATGTCAGGTTACATTCCCAGTTCTTATTGTGTTCTAGTGCTTTCTAGTTCTTCTTAAACCCTGGAGCCCGGAGTACACACGTGGTACAGCACAGCTGGCTAAACAGAATAAACTTATAAATAAACACTGGATTTCATGTGTAAGTGTGTCACGGGTTTATGCTGGGACAGCAATGAAATGAATGACAGCTGCTCTCTATTAACCCCTCTCCCTTCCCAGAAAGAAAAAGGAAAGAAAATACGGCAGAGGGACTGATGGGTTGGAAACTAAACTACACAGCTTTAATGAAACAGTAATGATGAAAAATAAAATAATGAGGTATATACAAATATATGCAAAACCCATATAGCACTCCCCCCAAATAACATTCACCTGGGAACACTCAGCCCTGGGAAAGTCCCAGGCTGGGCTCCTGGAGTCAGTGACAGGAGCTGGAGGCAAGAATATGTTGTATCAGGAATGCAGGGCTCAGGATTAAGGGCTGATGAGGGGACAGAGGTCTCCCAGAACACCAGCTACGGATGAGGAGAGCTTGACCCTCGTGATCCCTTCAGATTTATATTGAGTATGGTGGGTATGGGATTGAATACTGCATTTGGTCAGTTTGGGATCACCTGTCCAGTCCAATCCTCCCCACAGGAGGGTCACAGTAGAATCACAGAGTCAGAGCATTAACACGGTTGGAAGGTACCTCTGGGTTCTGTCTAGTCCTTGCTCTTGCTCAAGCCTCTTGCTCAAAACTTGATCAGCTAGAGCAAGTTGCCCAGGACCAAACACATAATCCCATTGTTAGATAATGTAACAGTTTAGATGTAGTTACTACAAAGTCTTGGTTGACAACCAATCAGAATTTGCAGCTAAAAAGAATGATCTTTTCTAAAAAGCCAATGTCTCAAAACATGGATGCTGAAAATAGGAATTTGTTTTAGTTTTAATATTCAGTACAATTCTTAAACAGAATACATTTAGTCAATGGTCAGGAACTACTAATTCGAGGAAAGTAATTGATCAAGATTCTTTCCATTTTAAAATTAGATTTCTGTATTAAAATCAGCTTCTAATGTGGCCATGCTCTTGTTTTGCCAGGCCCATGGAGAGCTTTTCAAGCTCCAAGCATGACAGAATTTGTATTTTTATAGTCAGGCTTCTATACTTGCACTCATAGATTCGCTGGCAATTAACCCACCAAGCAATTCTCACCACAGAAGCCAGAGGCTAAATTAATCCATAAATCCATAGAGCATTCTTTCGCTTTAATGGGACCACATGCATACATATTTTCTATGTCAAAACCAGAGATTGTGTTGTATTTCATACCATGGATGATGTCAATAGCAGTTCTCAGCTTGTGAACAGCGGTGCCTCTGAGCACTCTCCATGCACCATTCAAAGTGCAAGCATTGATTACAGCAGCTGTTCAGCACAGATGTGTGTTCCCCACAGAGGAGCAGGAAGACAGTGTTTCTAATTTTAAAGACTGGAAATTTGGAGCAATAAACAATAAATGCAACATGTCTCACCAAACCCTTGAATAGGAGAGGACACGTAATACAGACAGGACATACACTTGTGTTCAAATAGAAGGTGCTACTCAGAAAAAGAGGATTCCTCCTATGTTAATTCAATTTCTATACTAATCTTAAGTAATAATGCTCATCTAAGATGAGGATACACAGACGATCTTCCATTCTCTTCAGTGAACAATTTAGGTCGAGTCTAAATAAGAAAGCTTCAAAACAGTCTTGTTTTGAATGTGTCATGTCTTGATACAGACAGCTGACTTCATATACTGCTCCAAGGAGGCTAATCAGATTTCCACCACAGCACAAAAGCTAAACCAGCTTGGAGCCACAAAGACTCTAACTATATCCTGGAACATTCACGTTTAGTGTAAATTCAGCTCCCACTCATAGTAAAATAATTACTTTGTGGTGTCACAGTTCTACAGGAAAAAGGAGAAAGCGAAAAAGGACTGCAAGTACAATCATAAGAAATCATGCTGCTTAGGAAGAGACATGATGGAAACCTCTAGACAAGTCGCTGAAAGTATATGCTTTTCTGCTGCAAGAAAGTGAATTAGTTTTTTATAGTCTGCTCCTCACATAACCCAGAATAAGTCAGCTTGCTCTGAGGGTCTGGACCAAGTGATCAGAATGTAATTTGGTCATTTGCATAGTCACCTTTGCAATAAACTCAGCACAAAGGTAAAGTCGTCGCGCCTGCAGGTAACAATTTCCCTAGTCCTCCCAACACAGTTTCAACTTCCATTTTGCAAGCAGCTTCATTTTGTGTTTAATGAAAAAGAGAGAGACACAGAATATGTATTTCCAGGACATTGCTTTGCTTCCAGCAGTAAGAACAATAACCATCATTCACTGTCACACATTACAGAGGACCACAGTAATTTCATTATTCCATATCAGGTGATGCCTGATTAAGAATTATTCCACCCAATCTATGAGTCAAACATGGTTTGAGTTCAGAGGACTTTGTTCTTGTTCACGTTTGTTGAATGAAAACAACAGCATGGCAAACACCTATCTTTTCAGTATTTGGTCAAGGTAATGCACTATCTATCAAACTTGGTTATAGTACAGGGAGCAATAAAAAACAAAAGTAGTTGTTTGAGTCTGATGAGGGACATAATATATTGAAATAACAGTTCTTCTGTGTCCTTACTTCCCTGCTAACTCCATTAGGACATAATCTTTCCCCTTGTGGGAATAGGCACCTGTGGGTAGCCCAATGTCAAGTGCAAGACTGGCTTTTTGAGGAGACCACACTATCAGACCTAGGGAGGGACTGTGTATTTCAAATAGGGATTCAATGAAAGGAGGTGTTGCGATCCTTATCAGTAGGAGAACTACAGTTAAGACACTGAATAAAACTGAAATTATTCCATTTTACTGGAGGTTTAATCCCTTTAGAATTAGTTCTCACACTGACATAGGAGCCTTATTTCTTTTCTAACTTTGTGCAACAACAAGTGAGTTTCTCATTAGCCTCCCTAAGTATTGATTTTCCTTTCTTTTTGACCTGTTTCCTTACAGCCACAGAACGGTCCTTTTCATTTTAATGAAACCCGTTGGAAATGTAATTGTGGCTATGCCCTGCTGTACTGGTACACGTGAGAATATTTTAGTGCTTTTGTTCTGCAACTCTGGTGATTTCTGGGTCAGCTATAAACATTGGTTCTGCAATCCTCACTTTCCCTAAAGTGACTGAGTAACTGTGGGATCCTGTCTGTGCATACGCTGGAGTTGAGTGCCTTCGGAAAGCATGGAAATGGGCCTTTTCCCGAGGTTTTCCTGAGGCAGGAAAATGCCAGGGGAGCAGACAGACACCCCAAGAGCCAGCAGCTCTCATGAGAGCCACTGACGAGACACGGGCATTGCCAGAGCACCAGCACCCACCCCCAACACCTATAAAAATCTACCATTTCTGTCCCTCAGATGGGCTTTGAAGGTGGCCCTGCCAGGAGCTGGCCTTGCAGCAGAGAACCTCCAGCAGCCTCCCCCAGCCTCTGGTGTCCCTCCCTCAGCCCCTCCAAGCAATCCCACCCTCCCTTCATGTCCGTTTAGTACCCAGGCCAATCTGTTTATATTTCATTAGGCTGGCTGATGTCTCCCAGATGACCTGCTGATCAGGCTAACACAGTTTCTAATGAGCCAAAAATGGTTAAGAATATCACAATTAGATTGGAATTAACACGGTTTTAAAAAAGTCCAAATTTTTGCTACATGGTTTCCAAACTTGCTTTAAAGATTGTTGAAATTTAAAGTAAAACAAGGATTAAAATGAAACTCCTTGCAGGAAATAAAATCATTTGGTTTGGCCACACAAACTGCTCAACAAAGCAATCTCTTGGATCGTATGAATGGGTTGGTTTTTTTAACTTCACCATCAATTTCGGGGCACCAAAACATTTTCAAGCAGAAAATACCAGTTAAGCAAAAAACTAAACCAAAATCCTTAGTACAGATGTCATTCTGCTAGCATCTAAAGAATAAAAATACCACTTTTGGAAAAGCACACATGAAACACCTTAAAACACTAATCACTCTAACATCAGGGTAAGGAAAAAACAAGCTTTCACCTTCAATCCTTTTGCAAGTATGTGAAAACAAACCAGTATTCTTTATCTATCTACATACAAAAAATTCCAGTAAAGGGTGCACTTCTAATTTAATTCAAGCCTGAAAATGCTTCTCATACACACGGACCTAAATCTCAAACACTGGGCCAGAATCTTAAAGGAGAAATTGTAACTAGCAGAGATAGGAAACAACATCACTTGGCCGTTCAACCTGTATTTTACTTGTGTGCATAAGGTATGGAAAAATGCAGAGTCACTTTTAACAGATACTGCTCGTGAACATAGAAGTTGTTTTATTTTGGGCATATGATCTTTATTTGAACTGTTACATAGGAATAGCTTTATAGAATAAGATTTCTGAGTAGAATGTTTTCTCTTTCCTCCTATGTCTGTTCCAAGCTTTCATGTTCATACTTCAGTTCCCACACTCTTCACAGGACAAAGAATTATTTATGTACAAAATTATACCCTGAAAGGCACCTCAATCAACATGACACCTTTATAGTTATTTGTAGGATATCACTTGCACAAATTGAAGTGAGAGTGGGGAGTATACAGTGAACACAAGTCGTTGAGAAGAATAATTATAAAAGAGGAAAAATAAACAGTCTGGCATATGAAAGTTTCTTCATTACTCCTTAGCATATTTACAATCAACCAAATTCATCTCACATTTTCCAGATTTGTATATCTTCCCAGAGTTTGTTTGCAAGCCATACAATTCCAAGCAGCTGTGCTTAAAGGCAATTTATAAACTATTTTGTAACGTGGAAAGGTAATTTCCCCGTAGGGATAGTCACCGGACACATAAATCGCTCCTTTGCCAGGACAACACTTCCAGTTCTTGATAATGATGTTTTTGACTAGCTTCCAGGAAAAGTTGCTGCTTGGTTACACCCACATTTGGTTCCTTTACCAGTGATCTTCTATCCAAGTTACAGGGCTCACAGTGGAAAACCTCGAGTGCCCTGTACGACATGGTCTCCCCTGCAGTCCATGTTACACCATGCACACATACACTTACACACAGTTTTGCAAACTTAGTTCACTGACTAGCTTTATCCATGGGAAAGTGACTTTACCCCTTCTGGGGTGCGTTTGCCTGGAAACTCTCCTGTTTCTTAGAAACGCCTGTGAATTCCATCATGATGAGGCCCGATGGATGTAGAGAGTTTTGCACCAGTTCTTCTACACCAATGGTCAAGCTCAGAAGAAGTGACTTTTGGCAGCATGCATCTCTTTGTTCACAGGAGAATTGTCTCTGTCTCAGTATATCACAGGTTCCATTTCAGCAGATCTGAAATCTTTAGGTGGAGTTTCTCTCTTTGTCCTCTTTTCTCAGTGTTTTTGGAAGAAGGAAATGGAGAAAAAGAAAGTCCAGAATGACTTACACGAGGATATCGCTTCTCTTGCTGCACCATACTACCAGTGTTATCATGGCACATGTCAACGTAACCGGGATCAAGATCAGAGTTATAAGGATTTCATCCGGTGGATCTTCCCAGTGAACCTTTTCTGAAGTACAGTTTGAAAAGAACTGTTTATGAATTCCAGTGATAAAGCCCTCGGCAAGGGGGTTTGGCCAAAAGCAACTGGCGTTGTTGGCTTCACGTTCTGTGCACTGGGTAAAGTTGTCGTAATACCTAGGAGAAGAGGAAAATGAAGAGAAGTTTGAATAGGGTGCATATGCATATTACACTTGGACAAAGCTACCTGTGGTGCCATATAAAACCTGTAAGAGTGGATTGTCTGCTGAAGGACCTTGAATGGAAGCTGTGGGTACCAAACACTGCACAGTGAGCCAGAAGAAGTGACCCACACGTACCTGTACAACTGAGATTTCATGGTAAATCCTGAGATCCTGGATGGACAGCAGTCAAAACCCTGCCTTTTGGAGCCAGGGCCTCCTAATGCCTCTTAAGTAGAATTAGAACCCCCTCACTAAAGACATCTACAGTATCTTTAAAAAACATACACACAAATGTGCAAAGAACAGGACAATTTGAGCAAAACTTGGGTCATTCATGCCTCGTCTGCCATGATCTGGTGGTGAAAATGATGTGAGGCTGGGACCAAGCCATAACGTGCATTACTGTGTAACAATTTCAGCTCTGTAGTACCCTCATTCAGTAAGAAGATAAAGGGAAAATAAACACACAGAAATTTAGCTTCTGACCTTCACTTTTTCCCAACTCCAGCAAATGCCCAGCAGGAAAAAAAAAAAAAAATCAAAAATTCCTAATTCCTTATGTTCACAATGCTCATTAAAGATTGGGAACCCCTTGTAATGTTTAACACTTGATTTCAACACAGTGCTTGATTTTCAACATGTGCTGAAATTCACCTGTCCAGGGATAACTTATATTTATGAGAATTGGCTACACCTCAGGAAAAAAAAAAAAGGAAACAATAAGCCTAAATGAGTCATCAGCTGGGTTTTGTGGTGTTATCCCAAGCCAAAGAAATTCAGGAAGCGAATGGAGTATGGGGGAGGAGGTCGGAAATGAAGAAGACGAAGAGTGTCTGGTCAGTACATGAATAGGGCAAGACACACGGAAGCAGAATTATTGTCTGTTGTATTTAAAAATACTTATTTCAGTCCTGTGCGCCTCAATAAATTAACTTCAAAGGGAAATTAAAAATAGAAAGGAGAGAGCAAGAAAGCACATGACACCTCAAGGGACAGCATCCTGCCCTGCTATCTGAAGGTTCTCCCCTCCCTTTCAGAACGTGTAAGAACAGTCACTCCTGATAAATGACTTGTTCCGACATTCAGTCCCACAGGGGACTAATGCTGACTCAACCCTTTGCTGTGGAGTAGTGGAGGTGACAAATTCAGTGTTTGGGTCAATACTGAAGTCCACTGCCTATTGACTGCCTGTCAAGGGCAGATGCCTGCCTGCCCATGCTACAAGTGCATAGCTGGAGAATACAGACTCGAAGAGCATCTGTGTTCTCAGAAGAAGAAAAGGTCCTTCCTTTCTCACAGAAAGGTCCTTCTGCAACCTCCTCACAGGTCTCATTCTCAAGGAGTTTGAGCTGATGCCACTTTATTCATAAGTGAACACACTGGACGATCTGTCAGGTTCACCCCAGATGTTCTGGCAAGCAGATGGGTATGTGCACAATGTATGTGTATTTTAAGCAAAGCAACTAGAAAGGAAGCTTTTGTGACAGTGTCAGCAGCTGCAGGGAAACAACAGGAAATAAGCTAAAAATAAAATACAAATATTAGCTGCTTGTTATTTTAATAGTGGCATTATTCCATGCGACCCGGTAGCATTCATTCTGTATGGCCTTGGACTAAATTAGAAGCTGAAGATGTCTATCTGAATATGGGACAGACAGTCCCAGAGGACCTGGAGAATAATACATCTAAAGACATGCCTACGAGGTTCAACAGCCTGCGATGCAGCCACGGCGGAGCTGGCAGCCAGTCACCCAGCCAGGTCAGTGCTTCATGAGGCACAGCCACCAGGCAGGGGTCCAGAGAGCACTGGGCTCTGCTCCAGCCCTGCCCTGGGCCATGCTCTGCTGAGCAAGCTTGTCCCAGCAACAGCTCCTTCAGCTCTCCGCTGCCACAGCCACCTCAAATTGCCCATCTGTTCATGCAGAATAAATAACAAAAACAATAAATCCCGGTGACCTGAGCAGACTTCAGATAAAAGTATAACAAACTGACATATTTACTGATATAAAACCTTTCTTGTTTCTTCTTTTCTTTTTTTTCTTTTCTGGGTGTAAAACCCTGTAGAAAGTTCACTGTTCTCCCAAGAATTCTGTATCTTTTTCTCATAAATGTTAGATGGTGTAAACAAACCCATTCCCCACTAATTCTGCAAGTCAAGTACAACAGCGTTAGAAAAATCTGGTTAAATGTTGCCAAAAGGCCAGGTAAAAATAACTAGGCAGTTATGTTGTATTTGAAAAACTGAATCCCTAAGAGCCAAAATAGAATAAAAATGTTATCTTAGCAGTTTGAATTCCTTAATATCCTCTCTCAAAAAAGCTACCTGCACTGTAACTGTTTTTTCACACAATTGTGAGGATGTAGATAAGAAAAAAATCTCAACTATTTGAGAACGACACGTAAAGCTCAATTCACTTAAATATGGATGTAATTTAGTAATTTAGAGCTAGCACACTACCACAGAAAGTTCACACCAAAAGCAATCCTCTGCATGGTGTTGTGTAACAGCTGCCTCAGAAGGGAGCGACTGCAGCCTCACTACTACAGCATGGGTGTTGTGTAGCTCACCAATTGGTTTGCAAATTGCTGGGCTTTTCCAAGAGTGAGGTAGGGGCTAATAAATATTTCATTCCAATTTGATTCTCCTATGCTTAATTCTCTTATGCCTTACGTAGTTCTCTTTACTCAAAGGGTAAAGGGATGAGTAGGGAACCTTTTCATTCTTTATAATAAAGCTGCTAGCACAAAGACACCCTGCCCTGGCCTCTGACCAGAGGTACTTCAACACAAATGCAGAAAAATGGCACAATTTGAGAAAGGAAAGAACAAGAAATGACATTTTCTGCTTATTCCCCAAACAAGTACAATGGCACAAGCTCCTTCACCTCTCGGATTATGCAGAGGTGTGAGAAGGTTGTTATTCTCCGTGCTGAGTCACATTGCCATCTCTTTCAGGCCAGCTACAAGGACCCCAGTCAGTTAATACTGAGAAAAGGAATATTCACTGGGAGCCAGGTCACAAGCTTTGAGGTCAGTGGGCTGAAAAATTAATTTATCTGTGAGTTTCAACTCAGCTTGGCAGGCCAGCACCAAAACCCAAAACCTAAGCATAGCCTGAGCACCAGAATTCACATAAAGACACATGATCAGGAGAACCATTGTAAGCTTCACTGAGGAACGAACTACTTTGTCACATTGCAGATTATTGGAAATACATGCAAAGAACATGAAAACTACTTAATTCCTCTTTGAAGCAATCTCTGAGCTGAAAGACAGTTTTCAATACTAATATTCTAGAACAATGTTTCATTTTCAGAGCACAAACTTTTTTCTCCTGTACTTTATGTTTCCACTAAAATAGATAATAAAAATCATGTGGTTTGGTTTTGTAAAAACTGTGGAAAAATTTATTTTGCGAGTTATTTTACTAATGAGAAAAGTATTTATACATTTACCTATAACCAAGAATCCAGATAATAGACAGCTATTATCAGAAATTATAGTGCACACATGGGACAGTGTTTCATGGAGCACCCAATCATAGAATCACAGAATCATCGAGGTTGGAAGAGACCTTCAAGCTCACCCAGTCCAACCCCCACCCCCATCCCCACTCACCCACAGCACCCAGCACCACATCCAGACACCTCTTGAACACCTCCAGGGACAGGGACTCCACCATCTCCCTGGCAACCTAAACAGCCAGCTGGATGTATGAGATCTCACCCATCTCAGGGTACCCAGTTGCCTACCACTCCGGGCACTGCTCAGTCTAAGTGGGGGCTTGAATCTCATCCATGGTTTCCCACATCCCCAGGAAGGACTGTGGTAAATTCTTGCTCTTTCTTCCTCAACATCCCTGCACAGAAAAATCTCAGAGATGACTGCTTTACAAACACACCAAAAAATACAACTCCCTCTGCCAGACTGTCATGAGACCAAGCAAACAAAGGGATTGTTTCATTAACAGCTTCAACAAATAAGCACTTTCCAAAGAAAAATTGTCCTTTCACAAAATCTCAAACAATTCCCAAAAAGCACAGCACCCTATATCATGTTACTGAAGGCAAACTTCTGCAAGTGCCTGCTGGCTGCAGCCAGTGGATGCGTGGGCAGTGTCAGTAAGAGAACTCTGCCATCTCTCCAGCACTTATGGACAGACCACCCCAGAGACACTACGCGCACGTGCAGTCAGGGATCTTCAGCCATGGCTTAATGAGATGGGGCAGGAATTACCACAGAACAATCACCATGCCTTCACCATCCTGTTTCACATCAGTCAGGCTTAGTGATATGATTATGAAAGGGTACAGCAGTGTACACACATCATGAGTTAATTTTTGTGACTTTGAGTTCACCAAGTATTCAGAAAATACAGGGGAAATTCTCTCTAGCATAAACGAAACTTGATGTAAATTAGGTAACATCTACTCCAGGGACACTCACTCCTACTGCTTTACAGTGCTGGACAGGAATCTGGAGGTGCTGTTGCAGGATACTGCAAGTTATAGGGTGCATTTTAATCAAGAAGTTTTAAAACCTTTTTTTTTTCCTCTCAGACGGTTCAACCAAGAAATCTCTTTACACATACATTAAATTAGAGTTCAAAGTGAATGAACATCCTTGTAACTCCCACCCTGTCTGGAATAAGAAATGCTGAAATAATAATAATTATAAATATCATAGGATGAGAAAGGCTCTTCTTACAGTATTTCCAGATGAAGTGGAGGGAGGAAGTACCAAACAACCTCATTAAAAAGACAAAAAGCAGCCTATTCTTGTGTGATATGCAGCCAGATTTTATAGAATTTAAGGGTGTAGCAATCTGGATGAACTTCAAATAAGGACCCAAACCTTAAGATTATTATCTCCTGAGGTCTCACCATCACGTTAAAAGGAAAGCTTTAGTTTTATAATCACCTAGGAGCCTACAAATACAGTGGAACATTTCTGAGCTTTTTTCATCCAAACAGATTTGTGGCTGTACTTCACCATTCTTTTAATCATGTCTCTTCTGCCAAGAGGAGTACACTCACAGGCACACTTATACCTCCCTAATGAGATCAGATCTGCTGTTGTGCATCCCCAATATAGAATTCAGACAGAAGAAAATAATACACTACAAAACGTAAGGAAGAAAATTAATGGGGGGGAGGGAGGCAAAAAAATCTCTTGCTGGTTTAATGACAACATTATAAAGTATAGTTTACTCCCACGCCACTAAATAATGGGCATTGTGACAGATTTACTCACTTGTGTTGAAAACAATAAATACACTCTGGTGCCTTTGAAATAGTTACAAGATCTCCACCCTTGGCTTTACATCAACAGCTGTCTGGAAAAAGAAAAATGATTGAATAAACCTAACTGGAAACTCTACAATGCATAACTATTACTAAATTGTTGTTAGTTTCCTAGAAATACAACAAGAAAATGTAAACATGGAGAGTAACTGTAGATGTAACCAGCAGTTTATATACCTAATATCAGTGAGCAACAGAAACTACTACATTAAGCCAATGTAGAACAAGGGGGGAATGCAGCCTGACACCAGGTACTATGTCATAAAAATCAAAAATTTTACCAAGCAAGAAGCTTCTACCAGCAAGTGGGCTTTCACTTCCACTGCTCCTGAGCTTCATTTTGATGACTGCTTAGTTGTAAACTCAGCCCATTTTTGGGGAACACCAGTCCAGAGGGAAGTATTCTCTGAAGCCATCACTACACCATGTCTGCAGGGGCCAGTCCCATAACTCCCTTGAATTCGAGTCTCTTCTCCCCAGTTGCTGATGACAGGACGAGAGGAAATGGCTCAAGTTCCATCAGGGGAAGTTTAGGTTGGAGATTAGGAAGAAGTTCTTTCCTGAGAGGGTGGTTGGGCACTGGAATGGGCTGCCCAGGGAGGTGGTGGAGTCACCGTCCCTGGGGGTGTTCAATAAACGGGTTGATGAGGCACTTGAGGCCATGGTCTGATGGTCTGATGGTTAGGAATATGATGGGATAAAGGTTGGACTTGATGACCCTGGAGGTCCCTTCCAACCAGAATGATTCTATGGTTCTATGAATCAGGCACCAATCAGACAAGGAAGCAAAGGCAAATCCTTATCCCACAAAAATTTAGGCACGTGTATCCAGCTCCTTATACACACTGCACCTCCTGAGTAGCCATCACCACCAGTGATGTGTGGAAAGAGATGTACTTCATACACTGACCATCCTGGACTGGGTCCCAGATGCTGTAAGCTGCCCCATGAATTCCCACCTCTCCAGTCAAGAGAGAAGCAGAGGTACAAGGAATGCACCACAGAGGGCACAGGAAAACCCAGGGTTTAAGAGCAGCACATGGAACTGGCACCCTGCAATCCAAACGCTGGAACACTGTGAGTGTCCAGCTTGCAAAGGTTCAGTCACGTTCTGCATCTCCCAGGTGAGAGCTTGTTTGCTCCCTGGAGATGATTATAGGACGGCATCACTCTGCTCTGTGCAGTGATCTGGCTCAAGAGTTATGGCTTTAATCTACTTTGTCTAAGCCATTATTTACTGTGCTATTGCACGAGCAATGAATGATATCAGAATGCATTACTTAATCATGAACTCACCAGGGACAAAGACTGAAATAAAAAAGGCTGAACTTCTCCAGAGAAACCCTTCCTGAGCTGGCTTTCAGAGTAGCAATGAAGAAATGCGTGCTGTTTCAGTGGTGAGCACGAATCCTCCTGGAAGCGGCCAAGTAGAGGCAAATTCTTCCCCAGTTTGACATAACAGATACTAAGCAGCTATGTCAATTAACACACACATCAGACACTTTTTGCATTTCTGCCTTAAAATTGTATATTTTTTATCATAAGAACAGAGTCATCTGTGACTCACTGCTTTTAAGTCTTCACCACTTGGTTTCTAAAGTTGACTTGAATGAAAACTTTGATAATAAAGCAGCTGATAGAGATACACTGCAACCGCAGCTCATTTCTGCACCAGCTCCTGAGGCACAGCAAAGTTGCTTGTTAACAAGTTCCTTGGCAAGCAGATGTCCCCAGGTTTGCAGCAGTAAACCCACTGTCTCAATTCAAAATGAGCTTAACATAGAATCACAGAATCTTAGAGGTTGGAGGAGACCTTCAAGCTCACCCAGTCCAACCCCCACCTCCATCCCCACTCACCCACATCCAGACACCTCTTGAACACCTCCAGGGACGATGACTCCACCACCTCCCTGGGCAACCCATTCCCACCCCCAATCACCCTCCCAGGGAAGGAATTGTCCCTGATGTCCAACCTGAATCTCCCCTGCTGCAATTTAAGGCCGTTTCCTCTCCTCCCCAAGCCTCGATGATTCTATGATTCTATACCATAAAGTGGCAAGGGAGTGAACTGTATTAATCTGGCCAAGCAGCAAGGCAATAGTTTTCTATTAATCATTCCCTGGAAAGAACTTAGATAACTCTAATGCACCAACTTTCCTTCTAATTGTAATTATACAAGATTAGTCCATAGCCCATTTAGCCATGCTAAATTAATCACAAATAAAAACATGCTTTACTTATCTGTAGATCAGTAAGCCACGAAAGCAATGCAGTGCAATACAATCACACCACAGTAATTTTCACGTAGCCAGCCTGAACATTAGGAACAGTTTGGTCATACCTATGTGCACCTCAATGTATCTCACTCTTGCAGACAATTTTGCTCAACTCCATCCTCCTGTGGTCAGCCTCTCTGGTGGAGCACAGGATGCTTCCCAGTTGAGGCCCTCGTGAAGGCAAGGACTCCTGCTCTGGCCAGCAAGATAACAAGACAGACCTTGCTAACTGATAACAGCTCTGTGTCTGATGGTGACCTTTCCCTCATCACCTGTGCAATGCAGATTAAAGCTGACACCCCCATCTGTGCTACTGAAGATTTTAATGAACAAGCTGTACATGTGTGACCATAGCACTGCTCTCTCCACCCAAGTCACACTGCATGGCACCTGAGGGGGGGAATCTCGTAGCTTTGGGCATAAAAGACAGAGAAAAGGATCAGTAAGGGGGAGAGAAGAACCAAAGATGAACAGAGCAGTGGACGGGCTGTGTTCTCTTCCTCCCCCCAGGCAGGGACACCTCTCTGGGTGAGCACCACACCTTTCACCTGCTGGTGCAGGTACCCCTGGGTTGTACTGTCACTGTTATTGCCACCAGTAGTAACTCCACTTAGTAGCACTTGTGCACTCAGTGCATTTATCAACAGCAATCCCACACTTGTTCTGTCTGCCACCTTCATAAACTCTGTTCTTACAGCTTTGTGCATCTGTTTGGGTGCAAGCCCTGGGTGGGACTCTGGGACAGACAAAGTTGGCTCTGAATCTGTTTCAGTGCAAGTCCTTCGTGAGGCTCTGAGACAGGCAAACATTGACTCTGGCAGGCGGCTGTGCTTCCTTGCCACCACCTTGCAGAGGCTTTTCCCCTTTCCCCTTTCTCTTTTCCCCCTTTTTCATGACATTTTAAAGGACAGCAGTTGGGCTGACGTTACACTGCAGCTGGTGCTGGAGCTCTTCTGTGGACACGTCCACAGCAAGACTCCTTTTCTTCTGGAACTCAAAGCACAGGTCCCTACTCAACTCCAAAAGCAGTAATTCACATGAATGAGAAGAAAACTTGTTTGCTGTCATTTGGAGAATGGGGACCTCATTTGCAGGACTGTAGCCATTAGGGAACATTACAACTTATCAGTAAATATATTTCTATGCTTCTGCAAAGCAACTCGTGTTTTAGCACTGTTTAGAAATGAAGAATAGCAAGACTCACATCACCTAGAAAAATGGTAAATGCCCTAGTTGATTGAGTCCTGTCCCATTTATATTCAAAGCAGTATCACTGAAAGCTTACGGAATGCCATGGCAACATTTGTACAACATTACTGAGCTTCGTTGTTCCACTTGCAGCTCACTCCCCATATCATCTCAGCAGCTTAAGGCTTTTCTTTCCTCCTAGATGAACCAAGCTGGCATGCAAGCAGAGAAAATGTGGCTCTACACAGCTGGGTGTCCAGACAGCTATTCAAAGCAGGCACCTGTGAACACAGTCATCCTTCTGACCAGCAGACAGAAACCTCACTGGGAAAGAAATAACCAAAGAGCCCTCCCTCACTGCAATCCAGCTCAAGCATCTACAAACAACTGCTTTGGATCCCATTTTTGAAAGGATCTTGAAGTGTCATCTGCTGAGTGGAAGTTGTTACTAGATTCCACTTAGGTCAAAGTAGCACAAGCCTTTCCTAACACAACACTATCATTTCTTAAAGTGGAAACAGGGGAGAAAAATATGTGATGATATTCAGCTGTGAAATAGAAATCATGTTGAGAAACACCCACTGCACAGAGCAAAAAAACCCCAAATCAAATAAATCAAATAAAAAACCAATTCATCTGCTTCTAAGTTAAACTTCCCATCACATTTTCCATCCCCCTCCTTACTTAATTTTTATGAGCATGCCAAGAATGTAGACTTTTTTTTACTGATTATTTATGGAAAATGAGTTTTATATACACCAATAAAATTCCTGTAATTACAAAACCTATTTTCTTTGGGAGAAGAGTGGCAGCTGTTTTCTGTTCCAAGCAGAACACAAATAATGGGAGCCAAAAATCAGGCGACCAATTACAGCTCTTAAACTTCAGATCATGTCAAGTAGTTAATGAACAAGTGATTTTTGCAACTTTGACTAATACATTCTTTAAAATTGCAATTTGCCCATGGACATTTCACAAACAAGACCAAAACTGATGAGAAATTAACCACAGAAGCAATGGAAGAACAACAGTATTAGAAAAGATTTAAGGTATAGCACAAAGATGCCATGTATAGAGAAGTATGATCATGGCTTTGACAGTACAGCCTGTACATGACTGCACATGGATTTCTTCCTTACATCTTCCCTGATTATTCATGGAGATAAAGACACATGTCCCCTCCTTAAGTAACTTCTTACGCCTTGTGGCTTCCTGGGTCTGGTCTGACACCTCACAATGACAACAGAAGGAAACGGTGGACCTGAAGGGCCCTACTCCTTCTCCACAACACTTATGGAAGACCTGAGTGTTGCAGCACGCACTGGAGTCGCTTCAGTACAAGTCAGCAGCTTCCCAAGCAGGTGCAAGAAATCCTACTGCAGGGGAACTTGGATGCCATTCAGTAAGATTGACTGCAGATCAGAAGCAACCCAGCATCTTGAGAGTGTGACCTGAGAGAGGCAGACGGTTCCCAGCCTCTGGTTCTGCTGAGTTTACACAACTCCTCCTTGGGTCCTCCTTGATTTGAGAAAGAGCAGTGTAATGTGGCACACCCCCTGTGAAAGACTGCAGACCCTTGCCATAGGAAAGCTGTTCTGGGCTCTGGTAGTTTTTAAGCACTGTGACTAGCTAAGCAGTGGTTCTACTCTCTCAGCCTTTATCCAATTCCTCTTTGAATGATGAAAACACTGCCTTATTTTCACACAGGCAGTAAAAAACCCTGTTTTTTTTCTGTGCACAGTGATAGTAAAAAGCAGAAAACAATCTTACATTATTGTACCTATTTTTTCATAAGTAGTAACACTAATACCTTACACCTGTATACTACATGTCAGCCCATCTCTGTTACAAACTGATGTCCACCTTAATAAGAAATGGTACATTTCAGCAGTCATGGAAATGTGTGAAGGACATTTATATACCCAAAATAAACGTAAAACATCAGTTTCATGAAAGCTGAAAAGAATGGTGCCCTTAATTGTTCACCTATGCACTATGCCAAGGTGACCTTTGTTCTTTCCACCCCTTACACATTCTGCCCTTATCACAGAAAAAAACCTTTAATTTTAAAAATCTGCTGTTCCTCTATTATTTTTCATAAGTACTATAGTCATTTAACACATTGCCATCAAGTTTATCAATGCAGGTGGCAACATGTATGTCTGCCCTTTGCAAATGATACAAAAGGCTGAGGAAGGTGACTCATGTCTGTAAGAGTGCAAAACACTGCATCTGTTGTCTCAGCTATACTTTCCAACATCAAATTATACACTATTTTGCAAGGGCAAATAGAAATGCCAGAGCCTTGCCAATTAACCACGTAAACTACTTTTTTTTAAAAAAAGTATCATTATGTAATAAACTTCTGCAATTGAAACAAGACCCTGAACACAGAACAAATGGGTAGTATTAATTCATACCTCGTTGTGCTGTCAGCAGTTAACCACATGACTAATACCACATGTGGCTTGAAGCAAGAAAAATCTATTTTTTTGCCTCTGCTGCATTAATCTGGCTTATTTTATGTTCGTGGTTGATCCGCTTAGAAAACAAGAATGTAGAAACTGCCTTGCAAACCAAAACAGAAGAACCACAGAAGTTTTTATTAAGTATTCTTTTTCATAACAAATTTAGCTTCTTTTGCATTTTCACTGCCTCTAAAAATATACTGCCCGTGATGTGTCCATTGCATAATTGATACCAGTCTATCAACTCGGCTGTATCATTTTACCACAAAGTAACTTTAGACAGAAATCTCATGTATTACTTATTTTGAAATGCAATCTTTAATAATAAGCTCCATGAAGATTGTTTTCTGTTACTGATCTTGCCACAGTAAAGCTCACAGAAGGCATGAAAGGTTCTGAAAGGGCTATCAGCTGACAGCCGAGAGATTTAACAGCAGAACACTTTCTAACATCACCTCCAAATTGCTAACATTAGTTTTTGCAAGTGACTTTACTCATAAGGATTATTATATTCTTGCATCTTGAACTATTTGTTGTTTGACTTGGCCAAGTAAGCACTGACACATTCATCCCACCTTGTGGGTGCAAGCTACCAGTCATGAGTTTGATGTACCTACTGCGGTACACCTCAACTTGACTCACAGCATCCTTGCCAAACTATTGGAACTAGTGTCTCCTGGTGACCTTAACTTGGCCTTGCCTGCATGGGCCCACCTCTCCAGCCTCTCATGGCATCCCTTTTCCCCCAGCACATCGACTGCATCACACATCTTGGTGTTGTCAGCAAACACTTGCTGAGTGTGCACTCGATCCCACCATCCATGTCACTGACAAAGATGTTAAAGAGAACTGGTCCCAATACTGACCCCTGAGGGATGTCACTCGTCACTGATCTCCACCTCGACAGTGAGTCACTGACCACCACTCTTTGAGCGCAACCATCCAGCCAATTTCTTATCCACCAACTGGTCCATCTGTCAAGTCCACGTCTCTCCAATTTAGAGACAGGATGTCATGCAGAACAATGTCAGATGCTGTGCACAAATCCAGGTAGATGCCATCAGTTGCTCTTATCCACCAATGTTGTAACCTCATCGTAGAAAGCCACCAGATTTCTCATGCAGGATGTGCCCCTAGTGAGTCCATGCTGGCTGTCACCTATCACGTCCTTCTTATCCATGTGCCTTAGCTTAGTTTAACAGCACGATCTGTTCCATAATCTTGCTGGGCACGGATTCTCTTTTATCCTGTTTATTCAACCCCTTTACTGTTTTCAAGGAAGCTCTTCAAAGCCAGGTTTTCTTTGCAAAAAGTAGGATTTTTCAGTGTCTAAAATGAAAACTCCAGAAATCTCCTCAGATGAAAAGCTGGTAAATCCTTTCTAGTTTGTAGCACAGCTATTTCTACAACACGCCACAGAACAAAGCCATGGCTTTGCATTTAGAATCAAAATGGTCTGCAGGTCTTCCCATAATTCCTAAATGCCAGTGTCCTTAATAGATCATTACAGTTCAGAAGTCATACTTGGAATAATTCATTGTTCATGAATGTTTTCCACCACCTTTCTGCATCAGGTGAGGAGGCCACAGCAGACACATTAAGGAGTGCACTGCCATAACTTTGCACTAAAGAGAGAAGATCCTAGAAACTAGTGTCCAAAGCCACAACCCACCCAGGCCCCCACCTGGAATTATCAAATACAGAGTTCATTTGCACAGCCAGGAATTGCATAAAATGTCTTCCCCGCTCCTATGCAGTAAAGGAGAAAAAGTGTCACTGCATTAAGTAGCTGTATTTCAGCCTCTGCATCTATCAGGGCAAAAGCAATTCTGTGGTAATGGTGTGTTCTGGTCTCGTGGAATCCTGGCCTCTGAACTCAGGCTAACCACTGCATTCACACTCCTCAGGGTGTGCTCTTACATACACTCTTACACAAGATAAAACAAAGCCAATGTATCTCATGTGAAAGTAACAGAAATTCACCTGAAATGCAGCTCCCCTTGAAGATCACAGAATCGCTGAGGTTGGAAGAGACCTTCAAGGTCATCCAGTCCAACCCCTACCTACATCACCAGATATTCTAATCTAGGCTCACTCAGAGCCAAGCTGTGCCTCTGCACTAACTTCTCAGGAACTCTGTGGTTGGAACAGCTCATCCTGAACAGCAGGTGAATACAGACATTCTCAGCACAGCCCTGAACCTGGCAGTCTGGTCAGGTTTTATAAAGTGTAGCGTTCTTTTCTTTCCAATTTTTGAAATAACTGATGACAAACATTCTCATTTCTGCAATGGAAAAATGCTATTGTCAGCTACCAGCACGATGGCAACACAGCTACTCAAACACAACACTCTCTGCCATTGCTTTACTTGCTCACACCCAGCTGATTTAAAAGCTGCTTTTCTTTGCTTTTAGTAAGAAAGAAATGAGTCACAGAATGAAAATAGTAGGTTCCTGGGGGTAATTAGTACCAGGCTGATTTTGCCACTGCTGCCACGACCTATAGGAGCTTTTAGAAGGATTCTTTAATACAAAATTACTGTAAGTTTTGATACTTGAAGATGTGAAAAAATACACAGGAAGAAAGGGTGAAATATCAGCATTACCTGCATTTCCCTGAGAGCTTAAAAAAAAGCAGCAACTGTATCTGTATGGAAAGCCCAAAGGAAGAACACCCTGTGTTAAAGGAATCGAAAATGCTCTCATCTACCACAGCAGCATCAAACACTGAACAGTAAATAAATTACACCAAGCTGAGGCCACACAAAGTGCACGTTTCTTCAACCCTTCTTCACAAGGACACTCAGCTGGCAAGGAATACTTCCCCTACAAAAACTGGGCTGACAAAGCTGGGAGGGGTTACACCAGGCTAAATAAGGAATTGTGGTTCCTTTCCCCAGTAAATCTTCGGGGAAAGAAGAGAATTCCTCTTGGGCCGCATAGAGAGGGTTCCTCAGAAACCCTGAGATGATCACCTGGAGAGCAGGCAACAACACAGTGAGCTCTTCTTGTGCAGGCACATTTGTGATTTGCAGCATTTTACCATGGCTTTGTCTAAGACACTGGTGTGCCTAGCGGGATATAAATCTGAACCCAGACACAGACACACACACACACCCTGCATGGCACAGCTGGGGAGGAGTGGGGCTCCCTTTAACCAGTGCTACTCTGCATCTAAAAATCACCTGTGCTGGCCACTCAGGTTCAGCCTCAGGCAGCCCCAGATTGCCTTTGGTGTGAGAAAATCACATGCAAAAATACAGAATTGAGGCGTTTCTGATAAGGTAGAAAAAAACCAGCCATGGGTTTCTGCTTTCTAAGGGTGAGATGTGTTACTGTGGGAACAAATCAGCTCACACGAGCCAGTGCCTCACCTCAGCTGCAAACCAAACACAGTGGGAGGGTCACAGTGCACTCCTCCTCTGCAGATGTTGTGACAAGAGCAGCTGGATGCAAGCACTGAGCAGCATCCTGCAGCTGTCAATGGGGAAAGATGACAAAACTTACACAACTGCCCCAGAAATGGCTGGGTTTGGAGGGCTCACACACACACTCAGCCAGCAGAAGTGATTAAGTCCAAGCTGTAAGAACGGGGGACACATCAGCTCATCTTGGATTGCATGGGTTTCTTCCACAGTTTTTTCTCCCATTGATCTTCATGTCATCTGGCTTTCTTCTCTTTAATAGTTTACTATGTTTCTTTGAAAACTAGGTACTTTTATGATTAGCTCAGCTTAGTTGAGTTGGGCCAAATTGTAACAGGAAAAACTCCCATTGACTTTAAAATTGAGCAACAGCTCTAGGATTATTTTTCCAGAAGATTAGATCAAATTTGGCTCGAGTCATGCACATCTTTTTTTCCTTAATTCCTTTTTCAGGCATTCAACATCTGTACAGAACATGTGTGGACCTCATTCATCATTTTCAATGGGGTTGAAACCTATTGCTTCTGTTTATAGGACAAATTTTCAATGTAAAGGGTTCTGGCAAAACTACACTCAGGTTGGTCAGACAGTAAAATGGTTCAGTGCACAGACAGACCTTGGGCCACGCTCACAGCAAAGCAGGGAATCCCACCAGGTACACACACACATGCGGTGAATCAGCTTCAGACACACACTTGAAGGCAAATTTTGCTCTCTTCTATTCCCCAAGGACTCAAATTTAGAAAAATTGGAATGGTAACATCTTGCCACAGAGCAGTGCCACACAGCCACTGCCTCGCAGCAGATCAGGGGCTCTCTGGGAGACAGGCTGGAAGAGGTAAAAAGAAATGCAGGGACTGCAGGAAGGAGTCTGCTACCATCAATTCTTTTGCTGAAACAGAGAAGCCATANCTGCACTCCTGTGACAGTGACAGCACTGGGGGTGACAGCAGGAGCTGAACCAGGGCAGGTTCAGGTTGGGTGTCAGGAGGTTTGTCACCCAGAGGGTGGTGGAGCACTGGCACAGCTCCCCAGGGCAGTGGGCACAGCACCAACCCTGCCTGAGCTCAAGCAGCGTTTGGGTGATGCTCTCAGGCCCATGGGGTGACCCTGGGGTGTCCTGCACAGGGACAGGGGTTGGACTCCATGATCCTGGAGGGTCCCTGCCAACTCAGCACACTCTGTGACTCTGTGATTACACGTGATACTCTGCTAGAACTCTCTTCCAAAACACAAACTGCTCTTCCACCCTTGCCTCTCACTCCATGGCTACTCCTTGGCTGGCAAACACAGAGTGGTTGGCTGGGAGCTCCCAGGGCAGCACATACAAGACTTTACACATTTGTGAGACGACTGTTGACAACTGCAATATTGGCTTGAGGGAACAGAATGCTTTACACCAGGACAGATGGCACTTGACTAGATCAAAGATAACAACCAAATCCTACACTTCTCAATTCCAGTCCAATAGCAAATAAACATTACAGGGGCTGGTCTTTCCCCTCAGAGAATGCTTAGTGAGCTCAAACACAAGAAACTACATATCAGCACTATCTTTTGGAGATTATTTGGATATGGATAAAAGCACTCCATAGTTTGTTTTGGATCTGTGAGAAATCAGTTTGGGGATGCGCTCCTTAGACAACTCCAAGCTGGCATGCCTATGGAGACTCAGTTTATGAGAGGACTTGCTGGAGTGACAAGCTGTGTAAGGATGCCACCAAGTAAGTATGCAGCCACAGACATGTATCAAACATGCAGTCACCCATTTCTCTTTGGTGAAAGGAATGTCTTTGAAGGCAGATCCCTTTCTGGGCTCATTTGCCATCACTGATTGATCAGCTCTACTCAGAAACAGAAGGATGCTCTCTGCACTACATGTCTCCAGCTGGTTTTGGAAGGTTTTGCCTTTCCCGTAAGGTATTTTGGGTTGTCCTTCATATTCCAGTGCCCAAGCACAAACCACTGAAACCCACAGTGCCTAAATGACTTACAGTATTCTAAAATCTTGGATCTCTCATTATATTTCAGCTTTCAAATACCTTTGGACAATCTGACCCAGAGTATTTGTATCCTAATTCCTGTATGAATCCTCACAGAAAACTGCAAAAACTAATAGGGAAACTCTACATGAAATTTTACAGTCTGCATGTGATGGTTGTACATTTCCAGCAAGATCAAGATTGGCTGTGGAGGGTAAAACTCATACTGGTTTCCAGTACCAGCTCACCTGTTTAAAATCAGTCAAAAGGCTGCGTTTTAAGGATCATGAGTTTGTTAAGTAGAGGAGCTGTCAGAAAATCTTACAGTATAATTAAGTTACAGCAAATTGAAGTCGCTGATCTCTCTCTCACAACTGTTTGGCCAAACAGTGAAGCAATGCAGATAATTGCTATGTACAACCCCATAGCCAAGGACAGCCATTCACCATGAAGAGCTAAAATTCCTCCACAGAACAAAGGGTTTAGAAAAGAAGATTTACATAAATTATTACATTTTTCTAGAAGATACAAAGCCAAATTTTGTAAGATCTTTGTAAGTGAAAAGCAAGATGCAGAAATTACTGTATGAAGAAAGTTTCCTCAGTTTCCTCACTATCTGATCCAGGCTGACTAACTTTTACTGCTACAGGCCAGATGTAAAACCAGGGTAAAGTAATACTACCAGGTTTAGATATCTGAATTTTAAGTGAGTATGGCTAGAAATACTGTTTTTTCTTTAATTTGTCAGAATGCTCCAATAAAAAAGTGTTTCAGCTGCATCCGTCAGGATTTCTCCAATGACCTGGAAGAAATCAGCCTATATGCTGCTTATATAAAACATGACTTCAAACCACAATGTCTGTTCTCCAAAGAGTGAAATTCTTCAAGGTAGGTGTAGTAAATGTGCTGTTTCTTCAGTGCAACGAACCCTTAAGATCACCTTGTAATCAGACTGATAATGCTTGATTAACACTTAAGGAAATAAACTCCAAAACAAATTCCTCTCTTTACTCTCTCCTAAGCTAGAATTTGAAATATAAGTGATGGAAAGAATTTTTTTTTAAAAAGGTATATTATGTAAAAATGTAGAAGACTTTCCTTTGGAAGAGGCTGGAATTATTCTTCTGGTATTGCATATGAGGAAAAAAGAGCCAAGCCTCAGACTGACTGATTACTTCACACAAAAGAGCAGATAGGAAGGAATTTTCTTGTACAGGTAATGGAAATGACACCAAAGGGGAAATCAGAAAGGATAAAAGCAAGGTGGATTCTTAATTCTAATTGAAAATCAGGAGAACTCAAGAGATTTAAGTCACCTCTAAACCTTGGAAAAACCTTGCACCAAAATATTTAAACTCTTGCTGAAACTTTAGCACAAGGCTGGCGAAAAGCTGCATGCACCCTCATCTGCATGAACCAAGGCACTCGAATATTTTGGCTCCTGTAGGTACCTTTATGTACTGTAAGTAGTCCCACTAGTTGTGGACACTTATCAATATGAACAAGATGTTAACAGAGAACTCAGTTTTGTGATTATAATACAACTGTAACGAAGATCAAATGGAGCAAAATTACAGAGCTTCCTTCAAAATAAGTAAAAGAACTTCCACATAGATGAGTTGCAGAATAAAAATTATTGCCCCATAATGTACAGATAGCTGTTAAATAAATCTAGCAGTACCTGCACTGCAATGATTTTCTTTTCCTTAATATATACACACTTCTTTGCCAGATTTGAATGCGATTTCTGCAAGCTGGATAAGAAGGGCTTACCTCCTCTTGCTCTTCCACAGGGTTGGAGAGAACTGCGTGGATGCATCCCCCACTCCAGTGCCATGAGTTTTAAGAATCTACATTTTAAAAGGCTGTAAGGTTGTAAAGGCACCTAGGAAGTGCAAATGAAAGTGCTAAGAAGGAATAGCATCTGTGTTTTTAATATACTGTCAGGTCGTGAAACATTACCAACAGCTGGGACATCTCAACACGGGTGTCAGTGGGAAGAGAAACATAGAGAACTCCTCTGGCGCAGCACAGCAGTCCAACATTGCATTATCTATGGTGTTTATTGGTGATAAGCTAGTTAAAATCTTGCATAAGGCGACTGAAAAACCTCACATCACATTAAGTGATACTAAATAGCAGACAAGACCAAAGATCAAATGAGACAAGAACATATTTGGGGCTAAATGGCACTGTAATGGCTTAACCCCACCACAGGAGCAGCCCTGACAGCACCAGCAGAATGTCAGATCCAGGAAGATGTTCTGCTTCGGGCTGCCTCGTACCACACCACAACTAATTCACTCCAGTCTTGTTTTCTAAAGTGCTGAACACCTGTAGTGCCCTGTGATTTCAGCTGGTGTGGAGGACACTCAGTGCTTCCGAAAACAGAGCATCCTGCA
This sequence comes from Aegotheles bennettii, assembly GCA_013398125.1. Classification (NCBI taxonomy): domain Eukaryota; kingdom Metazoa; phylum Chordata; class Aves; order Caprimulgiformes; family Aegothelidae; genus Aegotheles; species Aegotheles bennettii. The sequence goes on along the minus strand of VZRW01004444.1, from coordinate 62,010 downwards.
TGAGCAGGGACACTCTGAAGAAGCAGATGCTCCACACAGCCAAAAATGCCACCAAACACACAAGCCCTGTGATTCCTTCAGGGCAGACTTTGAAGTGTGCAGCTTTACAGAGAGATGATTAAATACCTCCAGCAACTACAGAACAGGAATAGAGGTAAGAAAATCAAAGTGCCACCCTCACTTACTGCCAGCCTTGCAGTAATTCAGTCACCCAAGCACAACGAGGGAACCCCATCGCTACCAAGAGAGAAACCAGAACAGCACAATTCTAAAAGCACATTGCCCCAGTGGCTTGACAGGAAAAAAAGTAACATTTAAGCAACTTTAAGCTACTTTAACATTTTTAACTTTTAAGTAACTTTGAGCAATTTAAGTAACATTTGCCTAAACTGCACAGAAATACAGATTAAATCTAAATGCAACGGTTTGAGGCAAAAGCAATAGCAGATAGTATTGATTAGCCCACTGGTTATTTGTTATTCAAGTGCTCTATTTTGGGCACTCTGAGTTCGGAGCTGGGTCTCTCTACGTGCATGTGGCCAGATTGCAGGGACTTTTGAGCTACAGCTCAGCCATCTGCAACTGGCAATCAAATACAGGAGGGTTTCCATTTATGTGGAACACAAACATTTCCCACGTCTTAGGGATATATTAGGGCTGTAGGTATTGCAGTGGTTTTGGTATTCGAGGTGATTATTTTTTTAAGGACAAACACCATTATAAGGTGAGAACTACCAAAACTAACTCTTACATGATAAATTCTGTCAGGTTGCACCATTTTTCTGAGTCCACTTTCTTCATCATCTCTTCAAAGGATTTTCCACAGGCGGGCAGCTTTTCTAACATGAGAGATTCATTGCAGAGATTAGTCTGTTGGCGTGCACCTAGGCAAAATCAGAAAGCACCTTGTATCTCAAACCTTGAAACAGAGTAAGCATGAACACATCACTCACAAACACCTTAACGTAATTCTGCTTGTCACTTACATTGTTGCAAACCAAACATTCAATTTTATAAACAATTTTAGAAAACAGATAAAACATACCTCTACATAAATTCATTAAAACCATCGCCTAGTATAAAATACTATAGGTCACCATATACAGTAACACCTTTCAGACTTAGCACAGAGGAACCTACTTAGTCGTTTTTCTAACCTTAACTAGCTCCTACTCATACTAACTTACTACTGCTCATTTGCATTTTTAGTTAGAATCTAACAGGATTTACTGATCATGTACTTCAGTGTAAAGGCACTTCTCAAGCTTACACAGATGCACCCCATTCAACTCACTGTATGACTGTAAATGTACTTCAACTTCTCCCCCACACCAGAGATGGCTCCTTCGGAGCGCGGGCAGGAGCACCTCACAATCTAACCCCAGCTATCACAGCTGACTCCTAAACTGGGGAAGCCACTGATTCAGTGATGCCATGTGCCAAACAAGAGAGAGCCATCACATCTGACCAAAGAAATACTTTGCTTTCCAAGAGCAGTAGGCCCATAAGTGGACAGCCTATGACTACTAAGCCTACTACTGACCCTAAGCCTACTACTTCATACCTACCACAAACCCCTCCAGGCATACAGCTGACTCACTGGGACCTGACTGTACCTCCTTCCTCATGTCTGGCTGCCAGAGCTCTTAGAGCTGTCAGTGAGCCTTTGTCCGTGTCAGAAAAAGACAAGAACTAAAGTTAATGTGGCTCTAATTGGAAGGGCAGCAAAGCTGGGGAAGNAAATACCCAAGTATCACAAGAGGAAATGGCCTGGAATTGCAACAGGGGAGATTCAGGTTGGCCATGAGGGACAATTCCTTCCCTGGGAGGGGGATTAGGGGTGGGAATGGGTTGCCCAGGGAGGTGGTGGAGTCCCCGTCCCTGGAGGTGTTCAAGAGGTGTCTGGATGTGGTGCTGGGTGCTGTGGGTGAGTGGGGATGGAGGTGGGGGTTGGACTGGGTGAGCTTGAAGGGCTCTTCCAAGCTGGGTGATTGTGATTCTGTGATAATCACTAGTGACAGAAATGGTGAACGTTATGAAAGAGGGACAGAGCAGTTTTGCCCCCGGGAAGTTAACATGACAGCACAGACCCCATTCAAACACTCCCACCGACTCATCTGGCAGCTGCAGCAGTTTGAAGTTCCCACAGCCAGATCTGCAGATGAACACTAAAGCTGGGCAGAATTCAAAACCAGATATGAAAATTTCACAGTTGCCAACTTAAATCCTGTGTTGACGCTTTGACAAAAGTTAAGCAAAGCTGTCTTCTCCGGCAGGGCACCCTGAACAGCGAGCTAGCAATTTATTTATAACCCTAGAAATCCAACAGAATACAAGTTTCTGCTCCCTTACGCCATGTGTGCTGACAATTCACTCCAGCCTCTTCCCAGCAGGGTGTTTAAATGGCTTTTCCATGGCCTTGGTGTTTTTGGTTTGCTCTTTAGAAATGAAATATTTTGCAGGGCTATAGAAAGAGTTCTGATCGAGTCACTTGACACAAACAACCTGATGACACAAGAGTTTCTGTCTAAATCCCTGGCCAAAGGGGTTCAAAACTATTGGCAATTCTACAATTTTACCATCGTTACTGAGAGTGACCTTTACAAAACACTGCAACACTCTGTGTACATACAGCCCATGGGCAAGACCAGTTGTACAAAACACACGCCAGCTGACTGATTGAGATGGGATAGGATAGGAGCACTTCTCAGATGGCTGCCACTAACAAAACAGAAATTCCAATTTTAGAAATAAAGCTCACCTGCAAATCCAAGCGTCATTAGACCATTAACTAGGGAGGGAAAAAAAAGAGAGATGAGTTAGACACCCCCACACTATTAAATACAAGAATCAGTGCAGACAGAAACAAACTTGAGCATCATTTAGGTTTCAACAGAATACTCAAAGTGTTCATTCAAACATTAGTTTGTTTTATTAGAGAGTGTGTCTGATTTGAAGCGTGAACATTTAGAGAACATTATGTTTTTAAATTACTTTTGCATCCATCCCTTAAAAGGCTGAGTCACACAGATCTGTTATGTGCTTGTCCACACCACTCTATCCTGTATCTTCCAACATTAACCATTAGGGACAGGGAAATTTTCACTTAAGCTTCTTGAGGGTGAAAAAGTTAGAGAAGATAACCCATTTCCTCAAAAATGTAGGTGAGCTGCATGTTTTAAAGTGCAGAGCAAATAAATCCTTTCGCTATTAAAACTAAGCAAGCACAGACTCATAAATAAGTGTGTACTCTGTTCATGTAGCAACACAATGTTGTGTTCCACAGCCTCCACCTTCTGCGCAGTGAAGGCTTCCAAGCTTCTCAGGCAGATGTTACACAGGTACATCAGAGGAGCATCCAAATGGAAACACAGGCTATGCCAACAGAAGGAGTCTTCTGATAAGCGATGTGCAGCACATCCAGATGGATTAAATTAACAGAAGCCAACCGTGTTCACACAGCTCCAGCCACACTTAGGATTTAGCAAATATAGCTAAGAGGGATGTGGCTTCATTTATTGTTGATGTCCCACTGAAAAAGACATTTCTGACAAACCTTTAAAGTGTTGGCCTTGCATCAGAAATGTAATCAGTATTTCCCACAGATGGGTGCCTCCTGCTCCTTTGTTACACTCTGTGTGCCACTCCATTAAATGGATTGTGATGTACGTAGCAGAATATCAGTCCCAATCATATTGATCTAGACTGTGTGTTCACTGAGACATGCCAAACTCTCAGCTGAGTTAACTGCAAATGGTTGCATAAATACATCTGAGAGAATTTATATCCTTCCAAGGAACACATTCTTCTTCCAGACAATCATTAATCTTTGTCTTAGTCACTAATGAGCCAGAATGCACTGAAACCACGAGGCGCAGGAATCCACGCATCAGTACATTCCATAGCATCCAAACCCAGAGAGCTGAAACTCCATTACACACTCTGATGGCTGTGGAATCTGAGGACAAACCTAGACATCCCTACACAGAAAGAACCTTAAGAATGACCTTGCTTCCTGCAGGGCTGGGCAAGCTCGAAGCAATTTGTTTCTCCACAGCTGCACAAGACACCTGGCTCCCACGTGCTGCAGGAGCCTGGCTGGTCCTCCTCCTGCTGCAGCCTCTGCTTAACCATCTAAGCTCTTGTCCTTACCACCCTGACAGGTCTACTTCGACCTCCATGAACTGCAGCTCTGGGTTATTTCTTAAATGGCAAGCTGCTTCTCTGAACCCAATTCTTATTCCAGCTGTCACACCAGGACACAAACACCCTCCGCTGAGATTACAGAATGATGAAATTGCTATAGGGGTGGGCAAAGCATAAACTTATTCTATGAAAAAGTCTGAAACACACTCGGGGAAAAAAAACCTGAGGATGACTGGTGATGAGCTGGGGTAACCACAGCACTGTCCCCACTCAGCAGGCAGAGCCATGGCTCCATCCAACTCCATGGCTCCATCCACTCCGCAGGCAGAGCCAACAGGCTCCATCCAACAGCTCCAACATGGCAGGGGGTGAACAAGGGACTGCAGGCAGCAGCAGGAGACAGGGACAGAGACAGGAGGAGAGACAGGTCAACCCAGAATGTAGGTCCAGAGCACATATGGGAAAACAGCCAGTGAAAAGCCAGGGCCTCTTCTGGCACAGGTCAGCACACGACGAGGGACCCAGGTCCACACGTGGAGGCAAAGGGGACAGTACAGGAACCTGTTAATGCCCTGAGAATCCTGACAGCACGTCAGCAAGCAGCCTTCCACCCAAGCATAAGGAACATGATCCAAAAACTAGTCCAGCTGGATACCTCTAGCTGCTACCCAGTGAAACACACGTATGTATTTATGGGGAGAAAGAAACTGCTCAGGTGGCTTGCCCTCCAAAAGTCAACAGGAACCACCGTATCGGTCCCAGTCTAGAGGCTGCTGCAAAGTACAGACAGCAAAAATAAGGCTATTGATCCCAAAACTGAAGGCCCATCTGCCCATCTTTGAATAGCACTGGCTGCAATATGTATGACTCAGAAGGTCATCTTTTGTTCTGGGCTCCTCAGCGACCCTTTGACACACTGCTCTGCAGGAGGGGGGCACAGGGACAGGACGTAAGAATGTCATCAGTGTGAAAGCAGCCGAGGAAACGAAGCAGCCGAAGTGCAGGGAGCCAGGCAGTGACAGGAACCCAGCACAAAGGAAGGATGCCAGGAACAAACAGAAGTTTGCAATAAATATAATGTTCGAACCAAGCATTACGCTTGCATCCCGAATCGGCCCAAGAAATAATGCCTCAGCATACGGAGAGGCAGGAGCAAGGCAAACCTGCTGGCAGGGTGGACTGGTCTGTCCCTGTGTCCAAGAAGCCACACAGAGAACCAGCATCCCACCGAAGTCAGCTGGGCATCACCCACTGCTCAGACACTGAGCCCTTTTCAACACTTCTGTTTTCTGGTGTCAGCTACATGGAAGAGGTACAGTAACCACAGAAACGCAATATTCAAACCCAAAAGCAGGGTTCAGGGTTGTACTTTACCACAGTTTGAGGCTTTCCGTTACTGCTTCTGAATTGGTAAGGTAATTTCAGGCATTAACAATTTGGGACATTAGAGCTTTCTTCCCACAGAGCAGGAGAAGCACGAAAGGAAGCAATTTGAGCTTTTTCATCTCATCAGTGCAGATCAACAGGAAGCATCACTGAGGGCAACAACTGCTCAGGTTCACGTTGGTTCAGAGCTTCCCAGCGACTGCACAGAAATGTGACAATTATTCTGAACTCATACTCCAGCTGGGAATTTTTCAGAGCAGGAATACAAATGATTGTCCTATACATTCCTTTGTGAAGTTCTTAAATCACTGCTGGCAGCATATAAATAATATTTCTGAACAGCCTGTGCCTGCTTCCAGAGGTGCTGGATGGGTTTTCTGCTACTTTGTTTGAAGCTAGTAGGTTTTATTTCAATAAATACATAAGCAGTATGTTCTGTTTAAATATTTGGTTTATGTTTTTTATTTATTTATTAAATACATATTTAAATTAACCATACTGGCTCAATGGCATACTTAAGGAGGGGATTACTTAACAATCAACCAAACACTGAGGTCACGAGCAGGAACCAACCTCACCCCGAGTACACTGTGACCCCAGCAGCGGTCCTGTGCCAGGACCTCTGTCTCACCACTGTCTCCTTCCCTCAGAAAATGCTACCAAAGCAACTGAAGAAGATGTTGATCTCTCCCTGCCTAAAAGAACACTGTGAAATATTTCTGCTGTAGAAGTCATGGGAAGGGCACACCAACAAACGAGACAGCATAGTTCAGATTTACTCCCCCTAGACAGCTTGAAACTGCTGTGGAAGGACACAGACCCCAGTCCGCATGCCAACTGTGACAGCCACCCAAGCTAGCCATCCACACCCGAGGCCTCAGCCTGCCACTGGGCCACCTCATCCCTTGGAAGCACAGATCTGATCTAATGGGTGCTCATTATGGTAACCCAGCTGCCTGTCCTTAGTCAAAAAGGCAGGAAAGCACAGAAGGAAACGTGGTGTGATGTAAGGCTTCCCTAGAAAATACGGAAACATGAGGTCAGCACAATACTGACCTTACTCCACACCTATCCACCTGTGAATGAGTATAAAAACAGTCCCTCAAGGCAAATAAAGACCCGAATCTGCTCCTGTGGAGTAGCCTGAAAGACAAACCAAGCAACCTTTTTTTTTTCATTATTCTTTTAAATAACCTTGGGAAGGGGAAATGACCCATGAAGGTTTCACAGACCAGGGTCACAGCACACTCCCTCCTGAGGAAGTGTTTAAAACCATGGGATACTTGAAGACATTAAAAGTTTCTTCTTCTTCCCTTGACAGGCAGAACATTTAAACTGAGACACTGAGATACTGCCAAAAATGATGGGAAAATGTTTTTCCTTTTCCGACCAGACAACAGAAATCCCCATCCTGCACATCCACCTTCTCTTGGTGCTATGTGTGCTCCTCTGGCAGACTCCTAATGCTGGCACATACCATGTGGAGCCATTACATCCACGTAATTTCAGCGGAGTCATGCTTTCAGTGAACTCCACATCTACCATGAAACGACAAGTTGGCCTGGTTGTTCCAAAGTGGGTTGTTTTTGTGGAGTAGCCCGGTTTGTCTACCAGTGCTCCCGAGCTCTGGATACTCAACTACACCATCACAGAACATTTTAAATTACATATTGCCACGAAGAACTCACAAGAGCAATAAAACACAAACAATAACTCAGAGCTTCACTTAAACTGCTCAAACTTCACTACTTAAACTGCTATTTAGCTACCTGCTCATAGCAGATGTGCGTGGTCTTCACAAAAGCATCCTTGTCTTGCTCCAAGGAGTAAACACTGAAAGCAGATCCTTGCCAACCCGGCGTGGCAGCACGAACCCCGCACATGGTAACCCTGGATAGATCTCCACACAGGGAAGTTTGCACAGCAGCAGGCTGGCATAGGAAATTACTCAGGCCAATCCTGGAGTAAATCCTTACTCTTGGTTGATCTGAGGAGCACAAATCCCAAGGTATGCCCTCACCAGGCACACTGCCCAGGCAGCGAGGCAGGGCACGTCTTGCTGGGCACACAGGACCCAGCACTGCTAGCTCTGCACCTTCTGCATTCTCTTTCATATCTCTTAACACAGTTCTTTTGTTGTTTTTCAAATAGCATGTGCCACTAAAGGAGTAAGAGGATACGACAGTATCATTAAGGATGAGAAGAAACAGCTCTAAATTGCAGCCGGGGAGATTCAGGTTGGACATCAGGGACAATTCCTTCCCTGGGAGGGGGATTGGGGGTGGGAATGGGTTGCCCAGGGAGGTGGTGGAGTCCCTGTCCCTGGAGGTGTTCAAGAGGCTCTGGATGTGGCGCTGGGTGCTGTGGGTGAGTGGGGATGGAGGTGGGGGTTGGACTGGGTGAGCTTGGAGGTCTCTTCCAACCTCTACAATTCTGTGATTCTATGACAGTGAAAGGCTTAAACTTCTCTTTCATCCTTCCACCATCTACAGTTCACATACACTATTAGCATGGTTGATTACAATTACTCCTGAGTAACAGAAACAAAGCATTTACTAGGAAGTGTTCCATAAAGACACAGTAACAAAGGTATACATAAAGTGACAGTACAACCTTCAAAGTTTTCTTTACAGCCATTAATAATCTCTGTCCTGTTTTTCTTTCATGTCAGTATTTTATTAAGGAAATTTAAAAAGAGGGTAGTATGTCTGACCTTGTGTTCTCAACCAGGCCAAGACCAAAAGGCATTTCAGCAGCAGCAGCTCAGCAGTGCTCACATTTACCTGGGAAAATGAAAACTGTGCTAGGAATATGCCTGCTAATAAGCACAGGAGACAAAAAAAAAGTGAACGCTGTACAGAAAATGTTAAATCCTATTTCTTCTTGAGCTAAGAGAATTTCTAGGGAGTGCAGAAAAGAAATTGTTCATCTCTATTTGTGGAGCCAGGCTGAACCAGTGACCAGGACCAACTCTGAAGAGTGAGTTCCTAAGAGCATCTTCAGCCCAGTTGGTGCATAGCCCTGAGCCCCCGCTGCACAGCCACCCTATTGTGGTCACCATCCAAACCTTCTACACAGAGGCTTTTTCTCAAGCTTTCACCCTATAAACAATAAAAATGCCCTCAATAACTTAGGAATAAAGCCAAAGCTCCTTGCAGAGAGGCAGCTGAAAAAAACCCTGCATGTCCCTCTATTGAAGAGAAGCACCGGAGCTGACTGTATCATTGTGTGGCTGTCTCCTCAGCTGACCTCAACAGGTAACCTTCATGCTGTCCCATGGTCAGTACGTATCACACGTTGCTAAACACATTTAAAGAAATCTCTTCTAATATTAGATAGGACAATGTTCTTGATACATGGAGATCGTTGAGGAGTAAAGCTGGAAGGGCTCACAAACTCAGCAGGCATGGAAGTACAGCACAACATTCACCAAAAACAAACACAAAGAGAAAATCCATTCCACAGCCCCACGTGGCTGCCAGGCAGCAAAGCTCTGGTGCCAAGGCTGAGGGACCCTTCGAGCCAAGAGCCCACTTCACTCCAAAGCTGCAGAACATGTCCGGGTACCCCAGAGCCAGCTGAGTCTCTTCAGACAATGAGCCTGACTACAAACACATCAGTAGGACATCTTCCTCACAGCCTTGGAGGTCTCTTCTATGCACAGAGGTGAGGAAGAGAGAAGACTACAGACCAAAGCTGAAATCAAAGAGCTTAAGTCTTGGACTTTGTGTCCTATTGATGAGCACTCAAATCACTTCTACAAGATGGTACTTCTGTCCCAGTATCTCCCAGTCTCTTTGCAACACCCTATGGCTGTGAACTCTCTTCTCCTTTCTGCTGAAGACTGAAGGGCCATGCAGGCTGAGAGCAGCACACCCTGTCAAATCCTGAGACAACAAAAATGCAAGGATACTTTTTAAAGACGAGAACCTTCAGCATCAATCTCTCTGCACACAGAGGAACACAAAAGCAATCTGCCACTTCCAACGTCTGGAAACAGAACCCTGACCTCCCCTAAGGAGTGACAGCCATCACTGGCCAATATGGCATCTCCTCCCACACTGCACGCAGAACTTCTCCCCAGATCATGCTCTTCAAAATAAAGGCAAATTAGTCACATTTATTAGGGTGTGAAAGCAATAAGACAAATGCTTTATTGGAGGGTGTGGTGCCTCTGCATAGCCCTTTGCTTACTCAGCTCGATGTGGTCAGATGCAAACAAGATGTGCTTTCATCAGCCCGGTGCTGTGTGAGGGCCCCAGCAGTGCCCATCACATTGTTCTCCAGACCCCAGCCTCCCTGGCTTGGAGCATAGGTGGAGCAAGTGACACCCCATCTGCACAAGGCCAGAAATCTGGCTTCACACAGACAGAACTCTGTATCCCAGGTGATAAATGGAGGCCACCAGCTGCTACACAGGACATGCCCCTGGTTCAAGCCAAAACGTGAAGCTGCTCTCAGGACAAAGGCTGGGACCCTCTCTAGCCTTCAGACCTTCTCTAATGGCACTAACACACTTTCTTTTAAAGCCTTACAGAGGAACAAAGCTGCCTCCTCTTTTCAGACCAGTTTCAGAAGAGCCAGCACATGAACAGAGATCAAGCCTAAAAATTCATGGACAAGAAGGCTTTCTCCTGTACTGGTTTCCTTCTTTTGTTCTTCATACCCACACATCTTCCTCCCAAATGACCCAGAAGTTCTTCAGGCAGCTTTTTAGGTTGTTCCATATACACAGTCACATTAAAATAAGGTAATGTTTTTCATTTTATTTCCCAGTTTGTCTCACCACAAGCCTGGCTGTGAAGAGACTCTGATTTCAGAAACATGGACAGGCTGTTTGCATAGAACACAAACCAATACACTTCTACACTGCTGTTCTGGAACAAGTCAGGTCAAGTGACAGCTTTCGCTAAAAGGAAAAGGTGTGAATTAAAACAGGCTTCATTGTGCTTGTGAAAATTAATCTCTTGAGGAGCCCTAAAGGAGAGCACAGTTTGCTCTCTTCATACCTCTCTCTCCAGCACTAATTTCAATAGCGAAGACACAGATGGAGTCAGATGTTGTTTTGTAAAGGATCCCCTCACTGCATCCCTTCCCTTGGCAGGAGAAACTGGAATTTTATATGTCTGCCTCCAACCCAAGCCATGGACCATCTCCTCATCAGCAGAGAGGTGGGAGAAACTGAAGCAACAAACAGTACAAAACCCACTGGTGCTGCAGTGTTCAAACACAACTCGGTGGGCAGAACCCCCCAGAACTCCTCGAGTCGACTCAGTCGTGCTCAAAACCCTTTCCTTAAAGTCTTGTGATTTGTGTCTCTCTGTACCTATCTCAGCATGCATTTCCAGCTGCAGCTCACAGCTTCTGACCCTTTGCTTCACAGGTTTGGCTGAAAGAAACCAAAAAGCTAAGGCCTCGGCCCTCAGAGGTATTTAAAAGCTTCACTGGTGTGCAGGCAGGAAAACCTTACCCATGTCACAGCAAGAGTTCACCGGCCAAATGGTGCCAGAGTGTGACCTCACCGGTGTAAAACGGCTTCAGAAAGCCCAGTTGCTCCCTGCCCACCCCGGGTGCCGCTGCTGGGGCAAAGCCAGCTGGGCATGGCATCTGGTGCTCTGTGCTACCACCTGCAGTCCACTCGCAGCCACCACAGACAGCTGAACCCGGGCAGATCGTGACTGTCCTGTGAACCTGCTGCCCGGGCAGAGCTCGGGGAAAGGGCAGCACCGTCCCGGGACTGGGACCGGGAGGCACGGGGAGAGCGAAGGGTGGTGGGGAGGATGCCTGGATCCAACAGCGAGCTGGAACAGAGCTGCGTTCACACTTGGCGCTGGGCTTTGGGCATGCACGGTGGTGGGGTCTGCTGCCTGCACTCAGAACTGTGTCTTTAGGAAACCAAGCATGGCTTTGGCAGGGAAATGTTTGTGTTAAAACTCTCTGGTCTGTTTCAGAATCAGCTGTTCTGCCTCGCCAGGTTTGTTTGGTTTACCAGCACACCCACCTGGGTCTGTTCAAGTCAGGGCTCCCACCACGGCTTTTCCCTGCTTCGCTCCACCCTCTGCAGCTGCAGAACAGCAGGACACGCTCGTAACAAAGTAACAGAAAAAAATCTTTGATTTGGTCTTCAAACTTTAACCCAAAATATTTGTTTCCTGTTTGTTTTGGGTTTGGGTTTTTTTCCTCGTTAGAGACCAAACTCCCCAGGAGCTACGGATGCCTCTTTCCACCAAATGATGCGTGGGACATACAGAATCCAGCCTTTAACACACAGCTTTTCCATGATTGCTCCCGGGATGAGATACGGTCTGTAACACAAAGTGAGAACGGGACCCTGGAGCCAGGCTCTGCTCCCAGCTCCCCACCTGTCCCGCTGCTCACCTCTGGCCAAAATTCTGAGCCTCTCTAACTGCTGTGAAATGGGATTATGAAATGCAAACAACTAGAGATGGTCTTGGAAACCTACTGATCACACCATCCCTCTCCCCAGGGGTGTACATACAAACATACACACACTGGGAAAGATTCCTCAAAGAAATACCCCACATTACTCTGGTAGCATCTTTCAACTCATACACAAAAAGCACTAAAGGATGAAGGAATAAATGTTTGGATGGGGAAGATGAAACAGCAGGTACTTGTGTAAAAAACCTACTGGGTCTGTTAGAAGCCTTGGTCAAGCCCTTCAGTCTCACCATGCCTCCATGGAATACAAGCAGCTGGCCCTACAGTAAATACATCACTGCCTTTGAAGTGCTGAGCTCTTGCAGGGAGTAGGTACCTTCGGAGTAGGTACCTTCTGAGTACCTACAGCTCTGCGAAGCCAAGTGCAGAGGACTTGACCTGATCACTAGTGCTTCCAGCTCTGTGTCTCACCCCATTCTGGATGCCACCAGCACCAAGATGCCTGTGTACCAGGGACCTCAGCTTGCACGTTCCTTCGCCCCCAGTACACACACAGCAAATCCAACCACTCCTGCAACCCCCGAGCTCCTGCCATCCTCCCCAAGGAGGGACCACGCCACAGGTGGTTCCACACAGTGACAATGCCTCAGGAGAAAGCCGTGCTCTGAGGGGACAGAAGCACGGTCCCAGTCTTCCCCCAGCTAAGCTTCCCGCTGGATGTGAAGAACTTCAGTGAAGAACTTCAACTTTGTACCGCTCCAGGCTTTCCTTATCAAAACCTCAATTCCACATCATGAAACTTTCAGTGCTTTTTCTACTAGGAAATCAGCCTGATTTCACTAGTTCTTGATTACACCTGTCTCTTCCAACTTCAAGCAAAAGTCATGCAGTTAACAGATATACTTAAAATAGATATATATTTGTGTTATTCTATTAAGAAAGCACCTAGCACAGCCGAAGACACCCAGCAGCATTGCTCTGCCCGCGCCTCTCTGCTGGAAAATGGCTTTTTGTAGCACTCTCAGCTACAGGGACACCAATCCCACTCATTCTCCACAAAAATCTCCAGTGAGCGACTTTGCCTTGTGAAAGCCACGGTACCACCGGGATGTGTGCCCTGCAAAAACATCACTGCCTGGTTCCTCAAGCTCAAGGATGCTTTCATGTGTCGGGACAGGCTTTTTATTCCTTTTCAGCTGGGAAATAACACAAACCTGAGCGGTTAAGGTAAGATTTTAGCAGTCCTTCAGGGCATAGAGATCAGAAAATCCATGCACTTGCCACATGGTCCATTGGCAGAGCAGGTCACACCTCCAGCACAACCAACCGGGTACCCGTGGGTCTCTCCAGGGAGAGCACCCGGTGCTCCCCAGCTCCGTGCTCGGGAAGGGGCACAAAGCCACAGGCGAACTTGTGAAGCCCTCACAGCCCCCACTGTGCACACGAGGCCCGATTCCTCCTCCCTGCTGGGACATTCCTGGGATTAACGCTGAGCCAAGAGCAGAACCGACTTCTCCCAGCAACTTCTGACCCGATTGCCACGCACCGAACCGGGCAGCCCGAAAGGAGCCCCCGGCACGGGCAAACGCGGGGATTCCCCAGCGGCAGAGCTACTCCTACAAGAAGCGAAAGATCCAAAGGGTTCTGCACCTCTACCACCGCCCGCCCGGCCCTCGGCCGCCCCATCGGGCACCAACCAACCCCCCGCCTGCAGCAGAGCCCGGCCCGGGGCCGCACCCGCCCGCC